>JAJJWW010002451.1:0-384407 GCA_023531295.1 Papaver armeniacum
ATGTAATGCAAGTGCAAGACTACATTGTAAACACATTTGGCTAAGTGATGAAGCTTATTGGCCGACACAATGAAGCTTCATCAAGGTTTGGCAAGACATGGCCAAAGTGACAGATGCAACATGCGATGTTGGCATCGATGCATATCCATGGAATTGAGTTGGCCTAAGCTCAAGGAGGATGCAAGAGTGAAGAATAGACTAAGAGTTGGTCTATGGCATATATTCAAGGTTGGACAAAGCTTGAATAATGCAAACAAGTTGGTAATGCAAGAGTTGCATTACTATTGTCAAACTAATTGGCGAAGTGAAGCATATATGACGATGAGCAACTAGAGTGAGCTTAAGGAGCCGGCATCGATGTTTGAAGCTTAAGGAATGTCCGTGCATGAGTTTAGAATAATAAGCATGCGGGGCCAAGAGGGCTGAACGTTGGCGCAAGATTTAATCCAAGATGCCAAAACGAGTGGCGCAATACGGCTCAAGTGACGGTTGCAAGTTGATTATTGGCTTCACAAGCGTGCCAAAGGTGCGAGACAAGTTAGAAGGCTTATGAAATGAGTTCATAGCCTTAGTAGAGTGTATTCATAACCACCAAGAACAGGTGTGGCATCTTGTTGGCTTGACAACACAAAGGGTGGCGAGTTGGAAAAGCAAGCCGGCGGTTATGGAAACTACTCCGATGGGACACATGGCTGTTCCATGCGTGTGCAAGTGTTGTGCACGGTTTTGGCCATTGTAACTACCGTATAAATAGTCCTAAGGAGTGGGAAAAATCGTAGGCTTACATAGGAGAGTTAGTCTCAAGTTTGAGAGAGTTAGGCATTCACCAAGAGGGTGAATGGCTCGTTTTTGGTCCATGTGATGGACGAGGTTTTGTAATCTTCCTTTAGTGCAATAAAATGGGTTTTGTTGCGTATCCTTTGTGTTCATTATGTTGTCGATGTTGTGTGAGAATTGTTCAAGTACATGGCAGAACCTCTTATGCTTATGGGGGCATGAAGAGTTAGAGAGAAAGAAGAAAAGACTTCCGTTGTGCAAAGCCTTATGAGTGAAGGCAGATGCGATTTTTGATGCAAGTATGCAAGGCTGAATGATTTGGGTGATGTTGAGTCACCGAACCACAATCATTGCGGTCATGACCCATGAAAATTTTAGGCGATTAAATGGGCATGTGACAAATTGGTATCGTTTTGTGTTAGGGGACATAGTTGCTGATTTTTCTCTTTTACTAAAGTTAATGTCATTTGTTTGTCAAATTCAGTGAAGAATTGTTTGGGTTTCACTAGTATGGAGACTAGAAGAATTTGGTCTTGTGTGGAAAGATCAATTGGAATGAACTTGAAGCTTGAAGTAGCAAAGAAGGCCATGAAAGTTTATGACAAAGGTGTCAAAATTCCAGCCCAAAGTGTTGGGCTTAACGCGTGAAGAATCATTGAAAACCGGTTTTCAAGTGATGGCATGACAAAACTATGGAGTATGCTGACTTCTATGGTGCAAGTAAGGTGTTAAAGTCCATGTTTCTCACAAGTATGCGAAGATTATGCATTTGGAATGCATTCTTTCGTAGTGTTATCAGTAGCGAGTACATTACAAGTTGTAATGGGAATTTTAGGGGAAATTCCTGAATACAAAGAAGTTGATGGCCTTTGCAGTGGCAAAGTAGATGAAGAATATGTCTATGTAATAGATTGAAGGTGTTTTCATTGTAGCCAGTTGATGGAAGATTAAAGTTATCTCTCTCGAATGCATGTACCTTGGTGGTAATGCAAAAGTCTGGTTGCGAACCAGCATGTTTGTGGCAATGAGATGCCATGAAGGAAGAATTGGATGGCCAATTCTTGTCTAGCATAAATCTTATCAAGGTCAAGAAATAAGCGAAGTTAGGGAAAACCGATACACCACGGTCTTGCGTTTGCAAAGAGTTCTTCGTTGATGCTAGATGAGCACAAGGAGTGTGCTTGCACCGGTTTATGAGTGGGATCAGTATGCTTGGACAAGGGTGTCCAAAGACCCGCATTTGATCGTAACCACGAGCGGATGTTCTTGTGATCGCAAATCAACAATTGTTGCTACTCAAGTTGATTTTAGAAGGGGAAAGACAAGAGTAACCATTGTGCATGGGCAAGTAAAATGAGTTCCAAGTTTGAAGAAGAATGCGGCATTCTTGCTTCGAGGGAACATATGCAAAGTAAGCCTCATTTGCAAGGATTGTGCCTTGTTAATATTGTCCAAGATAATTGTCCGCGAAAGTCATTGAGTGATATGACTTTGTTAGAGCTCTATGGTGATGCCGTAATCACCAAGTAAAGTCCAGCCCCCAGTTGTGCAAAGGTGCACAAGTTTGTGTCAAGATTTGGGTGCATTGGCATAGCATGTATGCAATAGTAGCATGCGCCAAATGGGATTTGGGCATGGCCAGAATGCATAATGCGTGAAGAAATGCAAGTTAGGCAAATTGTGGATGCGGGAAAGATAAGGACAAAGTAGTGGTGATGCATAATGATGGAATGTGGCCATTATTGAAGAAATCTTCATGAAAGCTAAAGCAAAATGATAGCATCAGTCTAAAAGGAGTATTCAACTAATTGTCAATTATAGTGTGCTTCGTTATGGGAGTGGCATACTTAACGTTGATAGTTGGAAGAATGCATGTGGCAAAGTGAATTGCTACATTGGGGATGAGAGGTCTTTGTCTCATTTCCTTTGTTGCTTAGAAGCGAAGTTGAAGTCAGTATTGCAAGGCTTGTTAGGTCTTACAAGTTGCAATCGGTTGGATGCTGTATTTGCTCAAGTTTGAGTATACTTTCAGTTTAGGTCGAGTGGACCTTGGTGTTAGAATGAAGTCTCTCTATGTAAGGTAGTAGTGAATGAGGGTATTTGAAGTGAAAGATCTTGCCTCTTTCGTTCAAAGTAAACCTAGTTCGTGGAAGATGCTACATAGCATATTACGCCAAAATATGCAATAGAAGATTGAAAGTGAAAGAAGCAAATATAGGAGTTGGTGGCATAGTCGAGTTTGCTGTTGAGAGTTATGTGGAAGTGCGAAGGCATTTGGCACAATGCATGGAGTAACGCAGAAGAATGAAGATGTAAGTCCATCAAGTATATGAGTTGAGAGTAACTCATAGTTAGGAAGAACATGATGTTGTTTTTCCGCTACATTAAAGCGTAGCTTGATTTGAAAGAGCAAGTGATGCGTAAATTGCTGGTTTCAAAGGCGCGTGAAGAGGATGCCCGGCCCAAAGAGGCGTTGTGATGTCACGGGTATCCTAGGTCATGACTATACCAGAGTCATGCATTTCAATCATGATGTCATGCAATGCAAGCAAAGAACAAAGAAGGTGCAAGTTCTTTGGCATACAAATAATGCAAGTCCAAGAAGGTGAAGTTTACAACATGATTTGGAGGCCAAATCTAAAGTAAGTTCGTTGCATTGCTAAAGACAAAGAAGGCTATGGATTGTGGCGCATGTGAGTGGTATGGAATCATAGCATGCATACCTTAAGGAATGGCATGATTTGGCGTAGGCGCATATGATTGAATAATTGAGGCCAAGTCTTGTATAAGTCCCGTTATGTTGCGTGATGCAACTAAAGTCGGAAAATGGAGGCATAAGACAATGGCAATGATCAGTGTGATCAGTTGTAAGAATCATTACTTGTGTACACTTAGGCACAAATGATTCATGCGAAGTTCAAGCTCAATTCAGGGAGTTGGCAAGAGGAATTTCCAAGTTGCATTTGGGTGTTGATATGCGATTGTAGTGAGAGTTAGAACGTCGATCAACATGACAACAACAATACAAGTCGTAAGAGGATCAATGGCAAGGCGGAAGCTAAGTGATGGCATTTGGTACTAGGCATAGAAGTTTTGGGAAGGTTAAAGGCCAAACAAAGTTTCTTTGATTTCGAGAAGGGCTCGGGAGTGTACAAGGCCGGGAGAACAAGTATAACGAGTATGCTTTGTTGCGTTCAACGAGGGCGTTGAACGGATTAGTGGGGGAGGTCTATTACGGTCTTGCAAGTGATGCAAGATGATTGCGCGTCACGAGTTGCGAGGCCAAGTCGTAGTTCCATTTGTAATAGTGCAATGCGAAGCTATAATAGCGCAACGCAAGTCATAATAGCGGTATTATCGAAAGACCGGCAAGTGTCAAGAATGGCATAAACCCACAGGGCCAATGTAATGCAAGTGCAGCACTACATTGTAAACACATTTGGCTAAGTGATGAAGCTTATTGGCCGACACAATGAAGCTTCATTGAAGGTTTGGCAAGACATGGCCAAAGTGACAGATGCAACATGCGATGTTGGCATCGATGCATATCCATGGAATTGAGTTGGCCCAAGCTCAAGGAGGATGCAAGAGTGAAGAATAGACTAAGAGTTGGTCTATGGCATATATTCAAGGTTGGACAAAGCTTGAATAATGCAAACAAGTTGGTAATGCAAGAGTTGCATTACTATTGTCAAGCTAATTGGCGAAGTGAAACATATACGACGCATGAGCAACTAGAGTGAGCTTAAGGAGCTGGCATCGATGTTTGAAGCTTAAGGAATGTCCCTGCATGAGTTTAGAATAATAAGCATGCAGGCCAAGAGGGCTGAACGTTGGCGCAAGATTTAATCCAAGTATGCCAAAACGAGTGGCGCAATACGGCTCAAGTGACGGTTGCAAGTTGATTATTGGCTTCACAAGCGTGCCAAAGGTGCGAGACAAGTTAGAAGGCTTATGTGAAATGAGTTCATAGCCTTAGTAGAGTGTTCATAACCACCAAGAACAGGTGTGGCATCTGTTGGCTTGACAACACAAAGGGTGGCGATTGGAAAAGCAAGCCGGGCGGTTATGGAAACTACTCGATGGGACACATGGTCGTTCCATGCGTGTGCAAGTGTTGTGCACGGTTTTGGCCATTGTAACTACCGTATAAATAGTCCTAAGGAGTGGAAAAATCAGTAGGCTTACATAGGAGAGTTAGTCTCAAGTTTGAGAGAGTTAGGCATTCACCAAGAGGGTGAATGGCCTGTTTTTGGTCCATGTGATGGACGAGTTTTGTAATCTTCCTTTAGTGCAATAAATGGGTTTGTTGCAGTATCCTTTGTGTTCATTATGTTGCTGATGTTGTGTGAGAATTGTTCAAGTACATGGCAGAACCTCTTATGCTTATGGGGGCATGAAGAGTTAGAGAGAAAGAAGAAAAGACTTCCGTTGTGCAAAGCCTTATGAGTGAAGGCAGATGCGTACTTTGATGCAAGTATGCAAGGCTGAATGATTTTGGGTGATGTTGAGTCACTGAACCACAATCATTGCCGGTCATGACCCATGAAAATTTTAGGCGATTAAATGGGCATGTGACAATAGGCTATTAGTTGGCTTAGAGGTTTTGGTGGGCTTGGTTTGGGCTTTAGTAGTAAACACTGTTGGACTTAGTGCGGTTGGCCTTGGGAGAAAGACTAAAATATGTGGGAAGATTAGAAACAGAAGACGTGATAGAAGTGGTGGAGGACGAGATGTGTTGGATGTAAAGATAGGCGGTAGTGGTGAGAAATTAAGGGTTTAGTACAAAACTCGCAGACGCGATTTTTTTTTTTTTTTTTTTTTTTTTTTTAAATAAAAGGATAGTTGATAATAGGGTTTGGAAGAAGAGATGCGGAGATCTCGGAAGTAAAGGTGACGAAAGGGTAAAGGAAGTTTAGATGAAAAGAATAAGAGGATCGAAGCCGAAGCTCGTGATGCCACTTAATGCAGAACGGAAGCGTGAATAAGGAATTTTGATAGTAAAGTTGGAGAATAGTTGAGAAAAATCAATATTGATTGATAATAATGTATATGTGTTCTAATACAAAGGACTTGTCCCCTATTTATAGAGTAGACAATAAAACTCATATTCCTAAAATAAGACTCAAACTTGAAAAATAAGAAATCCCTAAAATAATAATGTTCTAGAACTAAATAACTTCTAATAATAAGTAATTCCAAAAATAAGAAATACTACTCTAAATTAATTAAGTTCTAGAAATAATAATAAAAATACTAATCCTAAATCTAACGGATGTCCTACATCAGTAAGTATCAAAAGAGCTACTGAGATTGTCAACTTTTAATTTCAATTACTAATTTTAATTAATAATCCAAAAATGAAAGTTCAAGATATTTGTGGTTTATGAATGAATGATTATATTGTGCTCACTATATTCTACTGTGGATTGCAGTTTGATTAAAGCTCTTTGGATGAAGTATCATAAATTGAATTGCCTCTAATTGGGCTAGCACCAGCCAAGAGGAACTGGAGATTGAGTTTGGATTAGGTTTGTCAACACCAAAATCTTCGTAAGAAATCTCATTGAAACAACTTGCTCTGATTGACAAATACTTGAAAGAAGGAAACAAAGATACAAGGAGACAACTCAAAAGATTACAAAGATAATGGAACAAAGAATCAAGTGGGCGAGTCAACAAAGAATCAAGTGGGCGAGTCATCTGCAAAGCAAAATGAGAGTGATTTGAAAACTCAAGCAGACGTTAGGAAATTCTTGATAAACTGGAGGAACACAGAGCAGGGGATGTTGTATTCCTTGCTGCTTCATATAATTGAGTTAGAAGATAGGAAAGAAACAAAGATTTGTCATGATTTTCTCATTGTTAAGAATCTTGCAAAATCAATGTGAAACTGAATGTTTACTGACATGTTTGTTCTGTTTCCAATAGGTGAATGACAAATGAGCACAATGACCGGATGAGTATGAGAAGTGGTGTTAGATCTACAATCCTATTTTCAAATTGTAAGGAATTAAGATGTGATGTTATAATTGGAGGTCACAGCCAGTTTATATATCCTCCCAGTTGCTGATCCGTTATCATGCAGACAAGATTCAGATCTAAAATACTTATTATACTTATTATTAAAAGTCGCCTATGTTTCCTCCGGTTACAAACACATGTCGCCTGCCTATGTCTAATTTCTACCTTTCTGAATTTTCCTCTCAAACATATGAGAAAATTTTTGATGGGGGCATTTTTTGAAGGGGGCATGGGGGACCAATGATATGGTGACACATGTACTTGATATTAATGAATTTTGTTTCCAAAAACACCAACACCAATTAAGAAAACAAATTTTATCTCCAAAAATAAACTTCTTTTATATTTTTGGAAACAAAATTCATTGATATCAAGTGCATGTGTCACCATATTATTGGTCCCCCATGCCCCCTTCAAAAAATGCACCCTCATCAAAAAATTTCTCCAAACATATGTCTACTTTTACATACCCTAATCGGGTTTGAAGAAAATGTAATTGTATTATGTGAATCGAATCACCTTTTGAGCAAGCACTTGAAAGCATCTAGCTAGTAATGATCAAGTTATCTTTTGTACGACTAAAATAATACTAGTATCATCTATAAACAACTTGGTCGAAAAGCTGGACCAAGAGCAAGTCCAAGCACATTCTTACGAAAGGATTTTCCAGCAGATATTGCTGTTTTAATATGTTGTCAATAAGTGAACTTGAATCTCTCTACATGAAGTAACAACTTCAGTACAGTGAAATTACATTGCCGACTAGTGTTGCTGACCGCAAATTCTATTTTACCGTCTTTTCGTATACCGGAATGATATAAGATAAAGAAAATTACGGCAGTTAAAAGAACTTCAGAATGTGATAAATATCGGAGGATTATGGATGTTGTAATTTGTTCAGATACTACTCCACTAATGAACCCTCACTACTAGGCTTTCGGCTTACCTGGGATTAGGGACTTGTACTTGTAATATTGGTGCATTTACACCAACCTAATATTTACACATCTTTATTCAATGTGAGTTTGCAAAGAAGGTATGGGATCATTTCTTAAATTTGTTGGAGATAAGATGGAGGCCGCCAGATTCATGTATGGATTTCGTTGTGTCTTGGCAGTTGAAATTCAGGACCGAACCAACGGAGTTTCTTAAATTATGTTTGCCTTTCGCTATATGGCAGCAACTCTGGGACGAAAGAAACGATAGAATTTTCCGAAACAAGGAAAAAACAGTAGCAAGGGTAATTATTCAAGTGAAGGCTTGCTTATTCAGTTGGGCGACAGTTCATGAACCCTATTACATGTTTTAACTAGCTTCAAACATGTAATAGGGTAAATCTTTTTTTGTTCCATTTTTGTACTCCCCTTTACTTATGTTTGTGTTGTCCTGTTCCATAGGTGTGTGTTGTTTCTTTTAAGTGCTATCTCAGCCCTCTCTGGTGAATGAATTTTATCTTTCCCAAAAAAAAAAAAACCAACCTAATATTTACGTGAGTAACATTTGATTTATAAGTACCTGTAAGAAGAACAAAAAAGTACGGAATAATCTGTAATGAGAATCAAAAACTGGAAACTGCATATGCATTCAAAAAGGGCGCATGAATAACAATACTGCTTGAGTTGCGGTTCGTCAGAGATAGAGCAATATATTGAATGTTTTTCAACACCAATTCATGGAGCTCAGAACAAATCCATGTTTAAGAAGTGCTTTCAGTTGAATTCACAAACAAAACACAGGCATGTAGAAGAATCAGCGTTGGGACTCGCAGCTGTAATTGCAAGTTATTGCTAATTCTGAGCTGCCCGAAGTGTTTTCCAGTTCACTAGTCCTAGTCCTACCAACTAAATTGAACAAAAATTTAGAATTGTTCAATTTTTTTTCAACATCAGCTAAAACAGTATACGATTTAAATATTTTTAAAGATTTCAGTTGGAAGGAATTTGATCTGGTAATTAGTCTGATTTTGTGTACACTTGCGCAATATTCCCTTTATTTACAAAAAAAAAATGGCGTTTAAGAATTTTTGGAATAGTAAGAGCAAGGGCACTCATTCACTGCCTGAATGAAGGCATACGAGGTTTGTTTGGGTAATTTAACAACCGAACGTTAGGAAAAACCTTATATACACCACCGACCCAACTTTATTTTACTCATCATAGCAAACTCACTGCAGTTCTCTTTCCTTCCCCTTTCTCTTCACCACACAGCGCCGCCGTTTTCATCTTCAGTTCCAACACCACCACTACACTTCAAATCGAATGAGCTGTAAGTGGAATATGGGTTTTATGTCTCATAAGGTGATACAGATCTACCATATTTGATCGGGGTATTTGGTATGCGCGGATTCGGAAATTGGGTTTTCACAATGTTTGTTCTTAATGTGATACAGATCTACCTTATGATAAGGTGATAAGAGTTGTTCTTTATCAACTAGAAAGCATTATGCATTTACCGAAGTGTGAGTATCAAATAACTACTAAAATCAGTTTCCAATTTGATTTTTAAAGACTGATTTTTAATTAATTCATCTTTCTTTATTGCAGAACCTTGGGCTACGGAGTCTTCCTCTTTCCTGAGCCACGAAGAAGCCCTCCATGTATGAAATCAATGCAGTTCCAGTTTTCAATCGGTATACCAATTACTCGTTTGTCAATCACTTATTGAAGAAAACAAAACAGACGTATTGACAAACATAATATTCAAAGGAATCAATTCAACAGCTAAAATTAAAGAAAAACAAGACTTACGATTTGAGAGGAAATATCATATTGCTGAATCACAAATATTTGATTGACAAAAACTATTTGATTGACCTTTTACATCTTGGTATCCTTGTGATTGACCAAAACTATTTGATTCGGTTGCTAAAATATCGAAAGTGTTGCATGTCCTATATTTCCAAAAGACTACAGTTAAAGACAATTGATTTCGATGCAGGAACTGCATGAGAAGCCAATATTGTCTAATTTCTCTTTGCAATAACTACCATTATGAATTTTCCTCTCAAAAATGATGTATTTTTTTGGTAAAGCCTGTAAGATACCCTGTTTGGACATGCAATAACATACCCTCTTTGTAGAGAATTTTTTTTATGGGGCATGGTGGACAAATAATATGTTGACACATGTCTTTGATTCCCATGAATTCTGTTTCCAAAAATACCAACACCAATAGTCAAAGCTCAAACCTAGCTATACTGTAGCAGCCAACTGTTTTGCTGCCATACAAGCCAACATCACAAGAACGCTCGCTAAACATTCTTTAATCAAGAAAAGAAGGGTGCGGGAATAACAAGACTGCTTGAGTTGCGGTTTCGTGAGAAATACAGCAATCAAAGGTTTTTTTAGAACAAATCCACGTTAAGTAGATGAATTCATTGCTGATCAAAAATAGATCCTGATTAAATTGTCTTTGCTACAATTAGAAATTTCAAAGCATCATCTTGTGCTTAAGATATATCTTCATTTGTGTGGTTAGTTTAAAACATAAAACTTCGTATTTGAAACAAATGTATTACAGCACCAATTTCTCAAAGAACTAGATGAACTAGAAATGCAGATACTAGAAATTAAAAAGTAAACGAAGTTTACTGCCTGAGTTCTACATAAAAGGGTTGATTTGAAAGAAAGGTCATCTTATGTTTATATATAGTGGTAGAAACCCTAAGCCCATCTTACCACTAGAGCCCGTTTGGTATTGCTCCCAGCGACTTACTCTCAAGTGGGTGTCAAACTACGTTTAATCTCAAAGAATGACCATATGATCATACGCAATTGCAATCCAACAGGTTACTTCTCTAAGAACATGTTGACGCGTTATTAAGCAGAACCTGTATTAGACATACTATATCGTTGGTGAACTTCTCTATGAACCGGGAATGATCACAGTGTCCATAGCTAATAATTAATCAGCAAGGGGGAAAGCAAAAGATCTACAGATGAGGAATTAAATCACCACTCAAAAACAAGAACATCAAGATTGCATTAAAACCAAAAATGTAACATTACAAGACTACTCAAGCCTCTCTTAAACTCTAAATATATTTCACCTCTTTGATCAGCTTTTGGATTTCAAGGGATGCATGGATTTACCTGAGAGAGCCGTATATATTTTTTCTAGATGTATAATGAAATCAAAAGGCTTCTCTCTAGATTAGTGTTTAAGAAACTATCACATTGCAGACTGCATCAGTCGTTGGGGTGATGGATATCTTTGACTAACCACGTCTAAATGCATGTCTATGCGTGTATTTGTATTCCACGAGGCTTCGTTGGACAACTTGATTGAGTGTTGACCATTTTCAGACTTAAATCCTTAATGTTTTTATGTCATGTAGGTTTCGTTAGAGAGAACTCGTAACATCAGAGGAAAGTGTTGCGGGAGTTGTGGACACTGCCTGAATATCAGACCCATTATTATTTCGGTGATGCACAAACTCCATTAATTTACTCATAATGAAGTTAGTAGTCGACGAATTTTCCCATGGATCTGGACATTTTATATGTTACAATTGAAACTACAACACTGGTACATCAATAAACTAAAACTAAATTAAACATATGATGATGATCCAAAGGTTGGGAGTATATTTAGGTTATATTAAAAATCCAATGGTGGGAGATTTTTGAGATTTGACTTGGTGTTTGATTCAAGTTGTTTCAAAAATGGGCTGGAAATGTTTAGTTTTTTGCTGACCAATGCCAAGGTTAGATTGTTATAGTGGCTGCAGTGTGACATGACAGTGCCACTAGAAATACAAGTTTATGAAACTTTTGAAAGACATACAAAATGCAAGAATGAATCAGAATTACTCAACCACATTAAACCACTTCACCACTCAAGTACTTGGTATCTTACAAAGAGGAAATTTGTTTAAGCCAAGGGAAGGAAGGGTACTAAATAGATTTGAGCTTTCCACTTAGCGCAAGATCAGATATCTCATTTCTGTAATTTTTCAGTCTAAACTGTTTTCAACATGGTTTGTATGATAGTTTCATTTGCGCTCAACATTTACCTGAGGAAAGCCAGCAATACTGCAGTATTTTGTGTCCTTAGGTAGGGTATCTATAGGCAAAGGCTAATGGAGACTGGTAGATGATGAGAATGAAATGAATGCAACAATCAAACATGGAAAAATCTGAAAATCAACCCTGAATATTTGATTACCCAGCTTTAGCTACGAAATTATGAACCCTTGTCTCGTTTCATTTTAATGTACACCAACTGTAAACCAATAGGTCTTACTATGATATCAATATTGAAATCAGAGAATTAAAAGAATATGAATGTAATATAGGACTGAGAGTGCCATGCCCAGTTTAAGAGTGCCCACATTTAAGTGGTCGCACATTTGACCCTTGTCAAGATCATAACCCCGTTGAGACACTGTTTTTCAAAATTCTAAAGGTAAAAGGCGGATAATCTTATGAAATATCATAACAAACTAACTTTAAAAAATTCCGAATTTATGCAGACCATAACCCAAACTAAATAACCAATAACATCATTTCAATTAATAAACCACATAATCAGTACCAAAATTTGAAGAACCCTGATCAATAAACTGACCAAGTAATAAACTGTTTCACTTCTTCATGTGGAGATAAAACCATGTTTTGGGATGATAAATGGAAAACTGACATGCCGCTAAAAGAAAGGTTTCCAAAAATCTGGAAGGTGACTAAGAAAAAAGATGTTGTTGTCAAGGAAATGGTAAATACAAGCGATGTCAACCATAAGGCTTGGGATATGGGTTTCAAAAGAAGGCTAAAGGAAGATGAAATTGCAGAAGTATCACAACTCTGGAATCTTATTGGCGAGCCAAATGAATTAGGAAATGAAGAAGACAGGCGAGAGTGGAAAAATGGCAAAGTACAAGCAACATCAAATTTTCATTGCAGCTGCATACGAAGCTCTTCATAACAATGGCGGCGAAACAAGTGACACGGCCACCTTCCCTCACAAGTACGTATGGAGCAAAACCATTCCCACCAAAGCTTCTTTCATAGTGTGCGCAGCTGCCATTAATAGTCTTCCTACAATAGAAAATCTTAAAAGAAGAGGAATGGATTTTGAAATTGGTAGATGTAGGTTTTGCAACAACAACAAGGATGAGTCAGCAAACCATCTTTTTATTAGTTGCAAAGTCTCAACTGATTTATAGAAGCATTTTTTAGGTTTGCTTGATTCAACTTGGTCTCCTCCCAATACACTGATCCAAGTTTTGATGGATTGGAAACTTAAATTTAGCTTGAAACCGTCGATCTTCATCAAGTACTGCCTACCATTCGCAATATGGTCTGTCCTTTGGACCGAAAGGAACAACAGGGTGTTTAGGAGTGAATCAATTACTTATGAGAAATTGCTTATTAACATTAAAGCAACTCTATACACATGGTCCTCTATGTATAAAGAGCTTAGGATCTTTACTTTTGATGATTTTATGTGTAGATGGGAAAATTTAAAGACAACATGTAATCCAATCGCTCAACTATTGTGATTATCGTATTTCGTGTTTTTCTTGTGCTTTCTCAGCACTTCTGGAATGAATTTTGCTATTTCCAAAAATAAAATAAACTTTTTGATCTAGTGACTAATTTACAAGTATAGTATAACTGTACAACCTCCACACACAACACGATTTACTACCACCATAGATGAAGGTCATGAGAATTTCTCAGCTGGGAATTCATATTAACAGATGAATTGAGGGTTTAATTGCACATTTACCTGCACAATAAATAAATAAATTATGACAACATACAAGTAATCAAAACAAACACTACACCAAAACCATGATTTTGTCACAGGGCATATATGTAACCGATTAAATTTGTAACACATATACGCCGTTAGAGAAACGCTGTGATATTAATTGTTATCGTTTTTTGTAATAATGATTTTGATCATGACAAATTTTTTACTGATCCGGTTGTGAATATTACAATAGTTAATAAGTAATGATTAAGCTAATTTTAGGAGACCGCCACGTTGCTCATTTGTCACAATAATTATAACACATTTAATTGTTATTCAAACTTTGCAACAATTCGATGATGACACGTGTTTTACACCGCGGGTAGTCAACTATTAAATTTTTGCCGCGTGTCACTTTTTGTTACTGCATCGCAATAATGAGATATAAGTGTTGCATACTTTTTTGCAACAAATCCTTATGGACACTGTCATATTTTTGTCGCTATTATCAGAATTCAGTTAAACTGTTACTCTCATTTGTAACAAAGATTAAGATGATGACACGTGTTGTTTTTCTCACAGTTTTGGTCACAGATTAACCCCGTGACAATTCTATCAATTACTATTAAAAAAAAGGGCAGCCCAGGTCATTCTCATGGACACGGCCTTCCTTTTACAAGCTGCACAATTAAACCCGAAACACAGCTCTGCAATACAACAACCGATGTTTCAGCCTGCAATACAATACAACATCTCAACCAAAAATAAGTCCGACCAAACTAATAGACACCAACAACCTATTGCAGTTCTTGACCGTGAACTATACCGAATGCCCTACATGAGATAAACAAAATAACCAAATCGTATGAGAACAAATGCGAAACAACTCGACCAATTAGCTGACTGACCAATATATGGACATCACAAATATTTAAGCAAAAACATTAAATTCAAAGATAGTATCTTACTTTGTACAAGAATCTCATGAAACTCGACCCCAATAGATTTTAGAGATTTGTTTGACTTGCCTCCACTTGCAGGGGTCTTTCCTCCCTTGGGGTAAGGAGTACCTTGACGAACTGCACCACCTTTCTTGCCATCAGCACCTTAAAAATGTGGACAAATAAGAAGATGGAAGCAACATACAATCCAACGAAGCAAGCCAAATGGAAAGAGATTTTCACCGACTCGAGGAGTTTCTACTTAAACATTTTTGTCCAAGTCTCTTATTTCCCTATAAGAAACACATAAAGTTGTAGTTGGTAAGGAGTGGCAAATACTGAGAGAACTCTTACTCAAGCTAATCATGGAAGTACTAAAAACGACAACATTCCTAGCCAAAAGTAAACCACAAGGTTGGACAATGCCTGAAAAGCAAGGGGCGTGGACAAATTATGAGACATGATCAACAAAGCTGATTTTGAGAATATTAAAGTACTCACTCCTAACGCAGACTTTATGTAGAGATGATGAGCGCATATAGGCTTTCATGAACCCGAATATCATTGTAGTTACTAATCCAAGGATGACCCGCCAACGATGTCATTAAGCCTTTCATCCGCATCGTGTCGATTAATTAGAAGTTAGAAACCTATTTTTAATGACCAAAGCTAAAGAAGCCTAATTTTATTTCGAATAACATGATCAGCACCCAAGAGAGTAAAAATCACCTTGTTTCACAAAACCAGACGAGCCAAAATCAATGGCCTTCAATTGCGAGTTTTCATCAACAAAAATTCCGATTCAATCAAACCACTACACTTGGTTAGCAATATAAAAAAGTAAAAGAACAAGAATGTTAAGAGAAATAACTCATATGTTTGGTAGGATAACTTGTAACAAGATCCACGCCGACACTACTGATTGACAAAGACCAAGACTTACTGATTTATCTCAAACAAACCACTATTTGGCATTCATCCTACACCGAAAGTGAAGCGGGATGTGAGCTTTTGCGATTCAGTGTTTGCGAGAAGATACAATCAATCTTCATCTCGAATTGTCAAAGGTGATCTTTGTCGCCTTTGGAGCATCTCGGCAGTAATTTCCTTGAAGTGGGTTCCATAGAGCTTAGATTCCCGAAACAAGTAATTGAGATATTAGTCATGCAGCTCCGCAATCAAGCAAAATTTCGACACGAGAACATATTATCTGTCAAGCACTTTAGTCATTTGCACTCTCATAGCATTCCACATATCGATATGCTTAAAGCATGGCCCAGCCTACTCCCCAACCATGTTATGAATTCACATGAGAAAAAAAAAATGCAAGAAAAGTTGTCCAATGTGAGACGATCACCTTTTTCTTCACATGAGTGCCAAGAAAAATGCAAGAAAAGTTGGTCCTAAGCTGACCCCTATCACACAAACTGCTTATCATTGAGAAATATGCCCATGGGCATCATGTCGTAAGTGAATTTACCATTAATGGGCAAGTACCATCTTTGAATAATGCAAGTGATCTTGTACGCTCACCCCGAGCTTTATCTCCATGCACGTAAACAACCTTCAATTTTGAATCGAAGTATGGGATGTTAGCTTTCAAAATAATAATATATTGTACAATGGGAAAGTTCATCATTTGACACAACTAAATATTATTCTGGAAGTATGCTTCGCATGTGATTGTGTGATCCACAAAATAGTGAAACAAATGAAACCTACAAAATAAGGGTCAATGTCAACATAAGAGGAACTAACTTAGACAAATGTCAAGGGAACAAGGGTATTACTTCCTTTGGAGCATGCTTTCCATGCGAGAGCACACCTTTTTCCCTGTGCCTGCAATAAAGAGCACACCTTTTTCCCTCTTCCTTTATCCGGGCTAGGGACCGGCATTGCAATTGCAATGGCGGAGTTAAAAAGGGTGTGGTCAACATATAAAAGAACAATAGAGAAACTACATTCCATAATTAAAATAGGAACACAAACATTGTCTTTCGCAAAAAAAAGGCGCACATCCACACTATGCCAAAAGGCATTTGCTCCATAAAAATTACATGCGCCATCACACATGTAGCAAAAGCTGCACTATGTGCTTAAAACAAACAATAACTAAACCATAAGAGATTGCTCCACAAATACAATAAAGCATGTAACTTAAGGAGCTCCAAAAGCTAAAATCAGACACATCATATTCATTGAGGTGATCGACGGTGGCATGCCATTTCATGTGCTACCCTAGGTACAACATTTAACCTCTTGACCCTTGGCCCAAGGGGAAAATATGTCATTACCTTGGAAGGTTCACTCGAGGACAACTCTACACCATTAGGCATCCCATATTGAGGATCAGCGGCAGGATTTGGCAGAAGACCAGCTGCGTTGTTGGAGTTTTCACCCGTACTCATCTACCAAAAATGAGAAAAATAAATAAGAAGTTAAAGTTACATCAAAAAGGTAATATAAGATTAAGCAGCTACCCATATCATAAATACTTCCAAGGACAAAAATTGTCACAACAGTCTTTTACCCATAGGACTTACATCACTATACTCGAATCTTCTCCAAGAAAAGCATCCCAACTGGCTTGGTGATTCCCATCACGTGGTGGTGGTATCAAGTCCATGGAAAACCCGATTGTTTCATTTACCTGTGTTCTTCTCCATGACAGATCCTTCAATGTACCCTCATATCGATTGCAAATTGACATTTCATTAGAAAAGAGATGTGTTATACAAAATAACAAACATCACATGAGCAAGGCCAAATTAATGCTAAGAACTCTGCATTGCACTTATAATTGGGACTAAAGTTTCCTTGTATCCATCGATTCAGAAGTAATGAACAACTAAAGATTATCACCCTAATAAACTACCATTAAAAAAACTAACAAGGGTTAAAACAAACCCACTTCTCCTATTTGTTCATCCAAAGAGGTCACACAATGAACAACTAAACATTATCACCCTACTAAACTACCATTAAAAAAACTAAGACCTGAAAACTGGAATTCAATTCTCCTATTTGTTCATCCAGTTCGATTAGATACAAAATTAAGACCTGAAAAAAAAAAATAAAAAATATATTAAAAATAAAAAACAAACCCACTACTCCATTTTTGTTCATCCAGTCAATTAGATTTTTGCTTTCTACAAATTAAGAACCCTAATCTGACACAACAAATTAAAAATAAAAAGAAATAGACACAATTATTAGAGCATCACTGTGAAAAACAATAAAATTAAACCCAAACGTATAGATCGGAATCTATTCGGTGAAAGTGGGGGATAAAAGCAATGAGAAAACAAGCGATTAGTTTCATCAACGAGATGAAAAACAAGCGATACTTACATCTTTCACAAATCGGAGTTATAGATCTGTAGTCACGGACAAATTTGCTTCAGAGAAAGCTAGGGTTTCTTCTTCTTCGTTAAAGAAACAAGAAGATTTGAGTGAAAATGGTTCAGAGAAAGATAGAGTTTTTTTCTCTTACTCAGAGAGAGACGAGATGGTTTGATCGAAATTGGGAAGAGTTGGGAAAGGGATAAGGCCAAGTCCTGTGGTTGAGCTTTGTCCATCAGAAAGGAAAGGTTTAACGGTTAAGATTTGTCCATCAAAAAACAGGGACGACTAGGATTTTATTTAGGTTGTCATACGGATTAAGGGGAGTGTGTGAGAAGCATGTGTGTTCTTTTGAGAAGCATGTGTTTTTAGAGAAATAACTAAAGATGACTAAAGATGTAGAATATCTAATTTTACCGTCTTAGGTTGAGAAATAACTAGAGATAGGCATGAGTCTCTCGTTCGGATGAACTGGATCGAAATACATCATGGTTTTCAACATCCCATGTTCAAAGATTACTAGATTTATACCGAGTCTCTCGTTCGGATGAACTCGGATAAGAAATATATCGGCTTTGACATCCCCGGTCCAAAGATTACTATAGTGAGACCTCGAGTCTCTCGTTCGGATGAACAGGATAAGAAATGTATCGGTTTCGACATCCCCGGTTCAAAGATTACTAGAGTGAGACTCCGAGTCTCTCGTTCGGATGAACAGATAAGAAATGTATCGATTTCGACATCCCCGGTTCAAAGATTACTAGAGTGAGACCCGAGTCTCTCGTTCGGGATGATCCGGATCGAAATAGATCGATTTTCAACATCCCCGGTTTAAAGATTACTACGATGGGACTCGAGTCTCTCGTTCGGATGAACAAGATAAGAAATATATATCGGTTTCGACATCCCATTTTCAAAGATTACTAGATTTAGACTCGAGTCTCTCGTTCGGATGAACAAGATAAGAAATATATATCGAGTTTCGACATCCCATTTTCAAAGATTACTAGATTTGAAACTCGTCGCGAGTTGACTACTCTAAGACGAAACTCGGTAAGAACGACGAATCCATCCATTTACGATTAAGATTCCTTCGAGATATTATACGAAACCTTAAAAAACCCTATTTCGCATATTGTATGCGTATCGAAGCTCCGAGATCGAGCGCCGCGAGTTGACTACTCTAAGTCGAAACTTGGTAAGAATGACGAATCCATCCATTTACGGGTAAGAATCCTTCGAGATATTATACGAAACCTTAAAAAAAAATCCTATTTTCGCATATTGTATGCGTATCGTGCCCGAGATCGAAACCCGCCGCGAGTTGACTACTCTAAGTCGAAACTTCAGAAGACGCACGAATCCATCCATTTACGGTAAGATTCCTTCGAGATATTATACGAAACCTTAAAAAAACCCTATTTCTGCATATTGTATGCGTATCAGGCTCCGAGATCGAAACCCGGCCGCGAGTTGACTACTCTAAGTCAGAAACTCGGTAAGAACGACGAATCCATCCATTTACAGTTAAGATTCCTTCGAGATATTATACGAAACCTTAAAAAAACCCTATTTCTGCATATTGTATGCGTATCAGGCTCCGAGATCGAAACCCGGCCGCGAGTTGACTACTCTAAGTCAGAAACTCGTTAAGAACGACGAATCCATCCATTTACAGTTAAGATTCCTTCGAGATATTATACGAAACCTTAAAAAACCCTATTTCGCATATTGTATGCGTATCGCCCGAGATCGAAACCCGCCGCGAGTTGACTACTCTAAGTCGAAACTTCGGAAGAACGACGAATCCATCCATTTACGTTAAGATTCCTTCGAGTTATTATACGAAACCTTAAAAAAACCCTATTTCGCATATTGTATGCGTATCGGCTCCGAGATCGAAACTCGGCCGCGAGTTGACTACTCTAAGTCAGAAACTCGGTAAGAACGACGAATCCATCCATTTACAGTTAAGATTCCTTCGAGTTATTATACGAATCCTTAAAAAAACCCTATTTCTGCATATTGTATGCGTATCGTGCCCGAGATCGAAACCCGGCCGCGAGTTGACTACTCTAAGTCGAAACTCTAAGAAGAACGACGAATCCATCCATTTACAGTTAAGATTCCTTCGAGATATTATACGAAACCTTAAAAAACCCTATTTTCGCATATTGTATGCGTATCGTGCTCCGAGATCGAAACCCGCCGCGAGTTGACTACTCTAAGTCGAAACTCCCAGAAGAACGACGAATCCATCCATTTATTAAGATTCCTTCGAGTTATTATACGAAACCTTAAAAAACCCTATTTTCGCATATTGTATGCGTATCGTGCCCGAGATCGAAACCCGGCCGCGAGTTGACTACTCTAAGTCGAAACTCAGAAGAACGACGAATCCATCCATTTACGATTAAGATTCCTTCGAGATATTATACGAAACCTTAAAAACCCTATTTCGCATATTGTATGCGTATCGTGCCCGAGATCGAAACCCGCCGCGAGTTGACTACTCTAAGTCGAAACTTCAAGAACGACGAATCCATCCATTTACATTAAGATTCCTTCGAGTTATTATACGAAACCTTAAAAAACCCTATTTCTCGCATATTGTATGCGTATCAGGCTCCGAGATCGAAACCCGGCCGCGAGTTGACTACTCTAAGTCAGAAACTCGGTAAGAACGACGAATCCATCCATTTACAGGTAAGATTCCTTCGAGATATTATACGAAACCTTAAAAAAAAAACACCCTATTTCGCATATTGTATGCGTATCGCTCCGAGATCGAAACCCGGCCGCGAGTTGACTACTCTAAGTCGAAACTTGGTAAGAATGACGAATCCATCCATTTACGGGGTGTAAGATTCCTTCGAGATATTATACGAAACCTTAAAAACCCTATTTCGCATATTGTATGCGTATCGCCCGAGATCGAAACCTGGCCGCGAGTTGACTACTCTAAGTCAGAAACTTGGTAAGAATGACGAATCCATCCATTTACAGGTAAGATTCCTTCGAGATATTATACGAAACCTTAAAAAAACCCTATTTCTGCATATTGTATGCGTATCGTGCCCGAGATCGAAACCCGCCGCGAGTTGACTACTCTAAGTCAGAAACTTGGTAAGAACGACGAATCCATCCATTTACAGGTAAGATTCCTTCGAGATATTATACGAAACCTTAAAAAAAACCCTATTTCTGCATATTGTATGCGTATCAGGCTCCGAGATCGAAACCCGCCGCGAGTTGACTACTCTAAGTCGAAACTCCAGAAGAACGACGAATCCATCCATTTACAAAGTTAAGATTCCTTCGAGATATTATACGAAACCTTAAAAACTCTATTTCGCATATTGTATGCGTATCAGCTCCGAGATCGAAACCCGGCCGCGAGTTGACTACTCTAAGTCGAAACTCGGTAAGAACGACGAATCCATCCATTTACGGTGTAAGATTCCTTCGAGATATTATACGAAACCTTAAAAAAACCCTATTTCTGCATATTGTATGCGTATCAGGCTCCGAGATCGAAACCTGGCCGCGAGTTGACTACTCTAAGTCAGAAACTTGGTAAGAATGACGAATCCATTTAGACCTGAGTCTCTCGTTCGGATGAATTGAAGAAGGATTATAACTCGATTTACTTTTTATGTATAAAATTCAATCTAGATGATTATTTTCTCCAAATCATGGAAACTGAAAATAAAATTAATTATTTTCTAAATAAAATTTAAAAAAAAAAATTCAGTTGTAAAAAAAAAACTCCATATTGGAAAATTATAAAAGATACATTAGGGCTTTTTTTTTAAAGCATGAAAATAAATATGGGAAAATTTATAATATAAAAATAAATAAAATGTCAGGACTCGTTTGTAGCCACAAGATTTTATAGACTTTTGAGAAACAAATGATATCCAAACGTGTCACAAGATAAGAAAGATAGAGGAAACCTAAACCTAAAAAAAAATCGCAAGTATCAAAAGCTTCTTCTTTCATTAGAGCTTTTCCCCCCCGCTTCACTTTGCCGCTCAATTCCCCCTCCCAAGTCGTCAAATCACCAAATGCATTCAAAATCATTCAAATCTATTGTAATTCAGTTCCCCCAATAGTTCCCCCAATTTCCAATCTAATTCTCTATTTAAGAGAGTATGATACTCTCTTCTCAACCACACCTCTCTCTTGTTGCTTTAGAATTCAGTTGTAAATCATCCATTCTAGTTTTTCTTCCTCTTTCAAAAGGTGATTTTCAATTATATTGGGTTTGTTTTTATCTCAGGTTTTGATATTATATTGGGTTTCAATTTAAGACATCTCAAAATAGCTAAAATTTGTAACCTAGAATCTATTATTACATTCGCCTTCTCAGCTTTTTTGTTTCAATTTAGCAATGAAATGGCTAATGATTTGCATAATTGGTACAAATTAGCTTCATTTTAAATTTTCCTTCAATTTTGTTTACAATTTTGATGGAACCTGTTGTTTGTTCATACAGACTACTGGGTTAATTATAATCTGCCTTAAATTTTTGCTTATAAAATGGTAATGTTTTAATTGAGAAGTATGTGTAAAGTGCTAATTTTTGCTTTTAGAATCTGTTTTTGGATCTCAATTTTTTCTCATTGTTTGTTGCGATGAACAATGAAGTCGGGTCTTGTACCTAATCGATGTTGATCCTCAAGCTGGTCATGAAGATGATCATGAAGTTGTTGCTGCAGTTGGGATGAAATTACTGGTGACTATAGATGAAGCTGGTAGACCTTATGGTGACAACTACGCAAAGCTTGCTACTCTTGTTGGTAAGCTTGTACGGGCACGCATCCCTCTTAAGTTCATGATTGGAGAAACGTTCCCGAGGTTTTCAAAGATTCAATTTGGGATGGTTTGATGGTAAATTCTAAAGGGCACCGATCTATTTAATCTATAGTGTTATAACTTAATCATGTTCCCGACATCTCTCTCTTGTAAATTTCAAATTTGAAGTTTACATTCGCCGTGCCATCAAATCTTGTCCGCCCCGTAGTTGAAGGTGGTTATTCACAAAAATTTAGGACATACAAGTACAAGTTAAGAAAGACTCTTAAAGGAAAAGTTCTTCTCAAGATATATTGAGTGCAAAACCTCGAGGGTGTCACCTTCCCTTTGGGAAGCTTTTGTTGAAAACGAAAAGCAAACCCGAATCTTCCGCAAAACGAGCAAAGTACAAGGAAAATTGTGAGAAGAATACACTCGAGACACACTCTTGGTAGACTATCATATGCTCAAAAATCTCATAACCTTGTAAGTATTGTATTCAATACCTCTTCTTGATAAATTGAATTAAGTTGTTGTTGTCGTCATGGAAACTTATAATCTTTTGTTGTTTTCCCAAATATATGACTACAAAGAATTGAAAGATGGAGACTTTGTTGCCGGACGTCCTGAAAGTTGGATGGAGGGGCACAAAGGAAGAAATGGAGTCATACATCCTAGTGATGTTGAAAAATATGTGAGCATATTGTGTGTCAAGTGGTTTTGCATGTATATTTATGGATGGTGATGTTAATATTTTGCTTGTAATCTTTGTAGGAACAGGTGAAGATAGCCCATGAGAAGAGAAAGAGCCTTGCCAAAGATGGTGACTTATCTGCTATGGACTTTGAGAACGATGCAATTACTGATGTATTTGGCCCTGATAAAGGGAAAGGATGTTTTCGTGCCTTCTCGTCACAGTTGTCAAAAAGCCAAGCCAGTAATGACAAGACTTGCAAAGACAAGTTAACGCGAGTAAAGCAAGCTCAAGTGAAGGACCCAAGGAGGACAAAGTGTGTTGGTAGACAAAATCAACAAATCTGTCAAAGGTGAGTTTAACGGTATATTACCATCTCTCAATTTTGAATCGTTACATAGAACTCCATATCTAACCATTTTAATTATGTTGGTCATGGTGCAGGATTTCCATGATTATGTAGCCATTCAACAACTCAATCACCTCCAAAGGAACAATGTACCATATGTTGATGCTTCTAGTACTACAAATGTTGGCTCAACTTCTAGTGTCATTGATGCTATGGGAATTATGAGCTTAACAATGGAAAGATTCAATATGTGAACCCGCTTAACAAAAAGAAGAAGGTAGCAGCTAAAGGCTATATCATGCGTGGATCAAATGGCGAGGATGTTTCATGGAGTAGCCCTTGCAAAGTAGATGAGAGGAGGGTGCGATTGAAACCATTTTGGATGACACTTGTGTCAGTATATGATGCACCGGGGGGATGAATACTGGACATCAAGGATCTTTTAGGTATTCTTGGATGGTTAGTATGGCCTTTAAGACGTTTGGAGTTTTTAGATGAATGAAAATGTTGTGGGTGATTTGATATTTTTGGCAGACTTAAGTTACATGCGTAACGGTACTTCTAGGAAATTCTCTTTGGTTTAGTTCTTGCTTGTTTTAAGAGCTTCTTGCGCTTTCGTTACATGTGTAACTTTGTGGGGCAAAACTTCTTTTGGTATAGTTTTTTTGGTTATATGAACTTAGCGCCGATGTGCGGTTTTTTGATACTAAGTTCTAAAAATGTTTGTGCTCGTTATAATTACTCGAATATAATGACTTTTATTTCTTAAATTGGTCTCCAGTTCTTATTCTTCTTCAATTCCTATTAGCTACAGAGTGGCTTTTCTTAGCTGCAGCTAACAAATTCATTTTATGTTTGAAAGAACATTGTTATATTAAGGAAAAATAAGGCCACCCCAATACAGGGTTACAAAAGATACATCACCCAAGTCTCTAAGACAAGTCTGAGGTAGTGCAATTTCTCACTACAGCATTTCAGAAAACTGACTACTGCACTACCTTACAACAGGTTTGTGCTTAAACTAAGATCGTAGGCAACTTCGTAAAATCGCAAAGACAACTTCATAGCAGAGATCGAATTGTTAACCTAAACTGGAGACAAGACCGCATAGCAAGATGAGAATACCACCGCCAATTCAAATATACCCAATAAGCCAAAGAAAAACATGCCGCAATCAATTTGGACCTTAAGAAAATGCATGAGATCGCGCGTAATTGGTCTACTACACCAATCCACCAAGTGCTACCGAAATACATATAAATTTTATTTCTCAATGGTACACAAAAATAAATTATGTTTGCAGAGGACGATTAATTTTACAAATGACATAAAAGCTTCATAATTCGTCAAAGGACGTAACAAATGGCGTAAATTAGGTTCATCTAACAATAGTTGTTGGAAATCGCCAATTTCCGGTTTCTCCAAATTATCAATTCCCGCATCATCTTCTCGGGAGAATGGATAACAACCCACCAATCAGCGTTTTTAAATCTTTGGAGTAGAAAACTCCACTTGCCTCTTCAACAGAATTGCAGTGCTCGTCCCTCCAATTATTGGAATCCCTCATTCTCTTCATATTCACCAAAACCAAATGCGAAGTGGGACAAATTTTGCTTCCGCTCCTCGCTTTCACCCGGGTCATAATAAAACACAACCTCGGTAAATTGACCATAGTCCAACTCTAAGATTTGATCAACCCCATACCACTTGGTCAACACGGCTTTTGGGATTTTTATCGCCTTTCTTGTTTCCTAAATGTGGTGCTTGTTGTCATGCAAACACCACTCGTCTTGACTACCGATTGTTTCTTCATAAGACCTCGGGAGAGAAAACAAAACCATTCACACGATACATAACGAACTCTTTCGCTTCAACAGACCTCTTACATATCGCCACATCAATGTATCGCTTATATTTTCTCTTAATGCCTACAATACGCAATAAAAACAAACACAATTACCATTAGTAGCAAATAGATAGAGACAAGTTGGATAAGTATGTGATTCCGTAGGTGAGAATCAATCAAACACTTTAAATAAGCTAAATCATAAAACGTAGGTGATATTAACTATGTGTCACAATGTATGTTGTTATTGCCTTAAAACGACATGTTTACAAACAAAATTAAGGTGATGTATGTGATTCTCGTAGTTGCTCAATATTGGTTTCTTTCATCGTCGGTAGCTATTAATGTAAGGACCTAATAGAGTCATTTCAAGTACCTTTTCATACTGACCACTCAATGAACTCTGTCATTTTTTCGACTTCGTCGTTCGGGACCTCCTTTCCAAAGATCTTGTGAAATGGATAAAAGGTTTTCACAATAGTAGCTACATATAGCAAAATGAGATTTGTAACATAAGC
This sequence comes from Papaver armeniacum, assembly GCA_023531295.1. Taxonomy (NCBI): domain Eukaryota; kingdom Viridiplantae; phylum Streptophyta; class Magnoliopsida; order Ranunculales; family Papaveraceae; genus Papaver; species Papaver armeniacum. The sequence goes on from JAJJWW010002451.1 coordinate 25,985, forward strand.
AAAAATCACCATTTCTTATCAATGAATTTAAATTTACCATGTGTATAATTGAAAGATCAAGATATTTATCAAAAAAATACCTATAATAATCAACGAGACCATCGGGATTACATCGAAAAAGCACCCATCTCCGTATCTCGTATAAATTGCATGGAATCGAGCGTCACATTCGTTCCTTTTTACCCATAGGACCTACATCACTATACTCCGACTCTTCTCCAAGAAAGGCCTCCCAATCGGCTTGGTGATTGCCATCACGTGATTTGACGCGTGCTCCATGGCATACGTGGATCGCTTCATTTACGAGGTTGTTCTCCTTAATAGACCCTTCAATGTATCTTTTGTTACCGGGAATGTTTTTGAACTCCTTCATTGCCCCCGCATCAGTTTGTACATTGACATTTCATTAAAAAAGATATGTGTTATCCGAATAACAACATCACATAAACAAAACATAAACTCACCTTTCAAAGGGGTACATCCAACGATATCGAACGGGTCCACAAAGCAATGCCTCGTCACCAAATGAACCGTCAGTGAACACTTATATCGAAAAATAAAGCGGGAAAATACTTTTCCAAAACACACATTGCCTCTAAGCAACCATGAACTTAGCCTCTTGCAGTCCACTTTTGCTTAGGACTTTGGAGCAAAGCAATGAAATACAAACCGATCTCGGTGAAGTGCACGACGCAACTCTGGGTGCTTTGGAAAAGCATGTCAAGACAAACAGTAGCAAATACTCCATAATGACATGATAGTCATGGGATTTGAAGTTACCGAAACTTGAATTCTTAACATTAACATTGTTGCTCAGGTTCGATGCAAAACCAGAAGGAAATTTGAGGTCTTTAAGAATCTTGCAAAATGATTCCTTCTCAGCTTTGCTTAAGACAAACATTGGTTTGGCTAAAGAATCGTGCTACTCCTGTGTTTACTGGTAGTCCACTGTCCACAGTGCAAGCCAAGCTCCTTCAATTCATCCCTTGCATTCCACGATTTCATAGACTTACTACCAAAATCAAAGATCGTCTCAAGTATATGCTCCATTACATTCTTCTCGGTGTGCATTACATCTACACAATGACGGAAATAGAGGATACGATAGGTCTTGATTCCCAAAAGATAGACTCCTTATAGAATGCACCAAGTAAGTTCATCGTCAACACCATCACCATAAGGATCATCATCCACATCGGGATCATATCTCTTTCTTTTCGGCGCCTTGCTTCTTACTACCAATTTACCAGGTTTGTAAGTCACTTTTGCTAGTTTCTCCAATGACTTCTTTCTTGACAGTCGCTTTGGAGCATGTTTAGTTTCATTAGTTTCTAATCCCAAGTTCTCTCCCTTCCTAAAAGGATGATTACCCCTGAGGTATATCCGATAATTAGGGTAAACATTCTTTCTTGCGTATAATGTATACGCACTTCGAGTCTTGTCCGCACAATGTACACAAGCGAAATAGCCGTGCGTGGTACATCCAGACATATTACCTTGTCTTTGCCGGCAAGTCATGAATACCAAACATCAAAGAAGCCCTCACTGAAACGATTCTTGTTTATGTGTATCAAAAGCTGATATCCCATTCTCAAACAGATCTTTGAGCTCGTCTACTAGCACACGAAGACATACATCAATATCTTGCCCCGGTGCCTTAGGCCCAGTGAATCAACATCGTCATGATTTGGAACTCGGGTTTCATGCACAAGGAAGGAGGAAGATTGTACACAACCACTATGACAAAGCCAACAACTATAATTCAGAGATCGCATACCATGAGGATTAAATCCATCGTTGCAATTCCAAGCCACACATTTCGCCGTCATTTGCAAACTCGTGGAAACTTCTTCTTCAATAAATCCCATTGAGATGAATCGACCGGATGACGCATATAACTGGGTGAAACTTCGCCGATCGTGCCATGTTATTGCACGTGCTATCCAAGGTATCGTATATAATCTCTTGAGCCTTGGCCCGAGGGGAAAATATCTCAATACCTTGGAAGGCTCATTCGACGACAACTCTTCCCCAAATTTATCAACCTTTACCTTATATCTTGGTGCGAGGCATTCCGGCAGCCTTGTCAAATCTGCATTCTCCTTGTAATACAAAATACAATGATTCTCACACATATGAATCGACTTTTCTTTCATCCCTATATCTTTGAGCATCGACTTCATTGCCGTGTATTTTACTGGAAGATTGTTTCCTTTCGGTAACCAACCCTTTATCACACCCAACAAACTATTTACACAGTTAGCTGAAATCTTATATGTTTTCTTCACATTGTGTACTCCACGATTGCATAGTTAGGATGCTAGTATTACAACCAGGATATAACTTGTCTTCACCAACCTGCTTGTACCTGTAATATCGCTTCCCCAAATCTGGTTCAGGAACAAATTCTTCAGTTTCAACTTCTTCATTACCACTAACACCATCACCCCGGTCAAAAACTCCAAATGCAAAGATCGACAAAGGAACCCATATCTTCTACTACACCTTCGCTAACTTGCTCATCATCCATTTCAGGTTGGTATAAGATTACTATCCGGATGCATTACCGCACTATCACCCTCTTTTTCACCATGAAAGAACCAAGTAACATAACTCCTGCCGATACCCTTCTCGTTAAGATGTCTCCTCACTTCCCACATTTCCAAACGTTTCCCATTTTGACACTTTGAGCATGGGCAAGAACACGTTGTGTCCGGAAAACCATACTTAGTTGCATAATTCATAAAAAATTTAACCCCATTTCTATATGTTTTGCTAAATATGTCTGGGTTCATTCATCCAAGCTTTATTCACAACAAACCGACATTCTACAAGTGAGTCTCTTAAGTTCGTGCTTGAGCAGTTCTCTGTGACAATAAAGAGTTAACCATTCAAACCATTAACTTGAAAATCAATAGTTTAAAAACACAGGGATGGAACATAGTGTCATTCCTTGGACAATTAAGGATAAAGATATTGCTTATCATTTATAAACATTTTGGACCATCATATGGTTATTCACCTAATCCTAACACTATAACATGCTAGCATATATCACAGGAGAGTGCGTAAAGTAAAACTATGAGCTCCACATTCTCGCTTAATTCACTTGGTGGAGAATAGCATTGCTTGAAGTGAGGTAATATACAAAATCATTGTACAATTAGGAATGATCGATGAGGTGCATAATTGGACTCGATAATAAGTAGGTTTCGGGTTGTTGGTTACATTTCAAATAATGTTCCCGAATGATGATAACAAGCAAAAGTTGTGATTTGGTTGCGGCTAACAAGCGAGATCAACAGCCTAATTCCAAATCCAAATAACCTTACCCGAATCTGATTATACTTCTTTTTGTCTACTTGGATTGAGTTCACCGACCATGTCAAAGTGGGGTCACATATCCTGTTACAACCAAAAGTAAAGCAGGTCAAGTTACGATTCCTCTTTGTAACAACTACCGTGAATTCAACGTATAACAAGTTTCATTCAACATAATATGAGAACGATACCCATCCAACACTTTTAAGACTACCTCACATTTCGATTCACGAAAACAAACACGTCTAATTTCAAGCCCCGATAGCGTAAAAACTCATTTTAATGCGGACAAGGATCGGGGAGAAAATAAAATCTCTTAATATACTAAATCGGTTGCGCAAGATATCATGAATAGATTATTTCTCTAATAACAATGATTTGAACAAATCTAAAACCCCTTATTGCATGGTTTGGGTGTTTCAACCATGATTTTTTCAATTTCTCTCGGACATTTAGACTAGGATCCTAATTGAATATTTTTCAGAATAATAGTAAGAGAACAAGGTGTGTGTGCACAACATTCGACGGCATCTTACTTGCTCACATATGGATTGGATAGAGACAAACATCATCCTTGTATTGTGGACCCATAAAGTAATAAGTTGCAATGAAATTACTTGAAATGTACAACTACCCTCAAAGTAAGATGCACTCTTGAAGAGTACTCTTCGAACAAGGAAAACGAGAGAGCCTATATATATATATCACATTATAGTTGTAATGCTTAGATATTAAAAGTATGATTTCATATCTAAGCAAAGATTCTATCAAAGCTCGATGTAAGTTATAGCTAATTCATCATTGCATTCACATCTATGAACTTCTTGGAAAAATAACTTTCAACAGAGTGAATCTATTTGGACATCGCCTTAGTTCGCTAAGAACAGATTGAAGCAAGGTTCACTCAAACAATAATTTATGTATTCCCGCATCTCATACAAATTAAGAAACCGAATTTGTAATCAATCTAAACTAATTGAAACCACACTAATTGAACCCACATCAAAAATCAGTCCCGTAATCAATCTAAACATTCAAAATACCCTATAATTTCACCCTAATCTTTCACCTAGTTTCATATAACTAAAATTATTAACAATCGATGACGAAATACAGAACTCAATCACTTACCTCATCTAAGAAAAAAGGAACCAACGGATTTTATCATCAAGACAATCAACTCGAACCATCTTTCTTCATCTTCATCGTTCAGATTTTAGGTCAAATCGATCCACATAATTAATAGAATACATAACCTAGAATTTATTGGGTTAAATCGATCCGCATTTTAGATTTGAATTGAAACTCGATTAAATTTTGGTGAACCAGCCTAACTCTCAACCTAAAATTTTCACACTCTCAGTGTGTTAATGGATGCATAAAATCCAGAGCAGAAGAAGAAGGTGAGTTTCTTTCTGTGGTTGTCTCGACAACATCGAGATAAAAAGGATAAAAAGGTTGCCATCTGTCCTTAGTCAAGTTTCCTATCGAGTCACGATTTATTGACTTGGTCTTCATGTTTTTTCTAATATTATGAAAATTAAAATTGAAAATAAAATTATATTTTGATTAATAGAAATTAAATATAATTGTTATTTTGTATAACTGTTGCCAAAGTAGTGACAAGAAAAATGATAAGTGTTATAATTTTGGGGTTGTTTTAGATGTGGAGAATTTTTTGGGTGGAATCATCATTTTATATTATAACTGTTGGTGTCTAGAAAATTTCCAACAAATATTATTGTTGTTATATCATTATCACGAATACAAAATTTAACAACAGTTATAATTGTTGCAGGACTTATCACAGGTGTATCTGTGACTGAAAAATAAAATGTGACAAGTTACACTGTGAGAAAATCCTGGTTTTGGTGTAGTGAAAACAAAACAAAAAAAAAAAACAAAAAATAAGTGAAAGAAAAGAGTTTACCAGGACCGACAGAAACTTAAGAAGAATCAGCAGAAGCTGAAGATTTATTGTAAGGAAAGGATCAAAAAATACGGCTTAGTTTTGAGAGGAGAAATCATTATGCTCATAGAATTTAAGGGTTTCATCTTCTTCTTCTTTTGACAGTTTTAGAAGAATAGTAGCAAGATTGGCGTCCAGATCAGTGAGAGATATACATATTCTTGAATAATCATCCATCACTGAGATAGAATTTAGACTGAAATTTTGAGATCTGAACAAGTGAAATGAATAAGATATTAGTAGAGGACGGAAGATATGATAGGGTGCCTTAAATATTTTTAGGGTATTAAAGAAAAATAGAAAGAAATGATCCAAAGGTTCTGGATAGTTGAGATTTTCCCTATGGATTAGGGCATTGTACATCGTAGAAAAATGGGCCGGGAATGGATATAGTCGTAGACTCGTAGTGGTTCATTAATGTCCAAGAGCTTCTTCATGCATCATAATGGGTTGTTACAGTTCAAATGGGGTCACATATTCCTCCATTATCTTGGGAAGTCCGGACTTTATCACCGAGTGGAGATATTGTTACAGTTCCACTTACTAGTGAAGGTATGTAGTAGAGCTATCCATATGATAGTGTGGTGGCAACAAAAGAAGAGTATCGAACATAGTTGAACAATTTTGCGCATTTTACCAATCAATTCCGCAATTTTCACTTGAGTCAAATGCATTCTTTGAGGGACAGTATGAGTTATGAATTGAGTTATGAATTGCCTCATATTCCGTTAGGGTCAAGTTCTCAAATTCTCGGTGATAGCAATACAATAAATCGTGCAAGTGGAAGTCGTAAAAGTCATCATCACACTCCGATTGAAGATGGTGGAAGAGACTCAGCTACCACCAAAAACAACAAACTTGGAGACGGATTTCCCGTCTCCTCTTGGTAAGGTCCTGTACTTACTCCTGGTGGTGGACACGTCAATTTGGATGCATTTAGGAAATTCGTAATTTATACCCCAACAAGTTCAGCATTTCACCGATTTCAAGCACCTCCAATGTCTCCGGTACCATTTCAAGGTTATGATTCACCTGATGCTACTCAACCACCATCTCATAGTCCAAATAATAAGTTTTCACAAGATCTAATAGGCTTAGGGGATTATGTATTTGGTGGTAATCATTAGTTTAAGAGTTTTGTTAGTCGTTAATATGAAGCGTGGTTTGTTTAAATCGTTAATGTAATTTCACTTTTGTTTGATAAATAATAATCTTCATTTAAAGTTTTCTACATAAGTTAAAATTAAGAACTTATAATTGATAAGCTAGATTAAATTGAGGCAACACTTTTAAGATTTCATAAAAACTTGCATATCGGAACCTCTCTCCGTTGTCACGCAGCCACTTTACACGATATCTTTGATCAATCTCCAGCAGGGTTTCACCACTTCTCATGTTTCGAGCCTCTTCCCTTATCATACCAATAAACTTGTTAACATTCTTGGATTTTATGGAGAACCGGGCACCCAACACCATCGAATTGCGATTGTAAAGGTTCGTTGTTTCTTCTTCAAATTTCATTAAAACGCGTTCCCAAAATGTAATAAGCCGCAATGCGCCATCAACGATTGGATGATTAGTGTAGAAAACATAATTTCTGTAGATGCATTCATCTTCAAACGTGCTAAAATTGCGTTGCTGTGCAACTCTCCAATTATTTGCTCTTCTTAATTAATTTTGCACACTAGCTCGAAGTGCACCTCTGTCTCGACCGCTCGGTAGAACCTTGACCTGGCCTGGCTAAGTGGCAAATTTGCCACTTTGCCCAGCTCCATAGTGGGTGCAAAAATGGCAAACCAAAGGGTTTGCCACGCCCATAGGAACTGGCCTTAGGGCAACTTATACTTTAGGTTATACATATAATCCAACGGTGGGGGATGTTTGAGATTTTACCTAGTGCTTGGTTCAAGTTGTTTGAAAAATGGGCTGGATATTGTTTAGTTTGTTGCTGACCAAAGCCCAGGTTAACTTGCCATTGTGGCCGCAGTATACTACATGCTACTAAAAATGCAAGTCTATGAGACCTTTGAAACACATACAAAATGCAAGAATGAATTGGAATTGCTCAGCCACATTTGAAAGACTATGGAGGCAGCAGTTTGGTGTTAGATCTGGATCTTCAGAATTAGGTTATGTACTTGAGTTGGGCTTTTCTGGTTCCTTTTTGGTCAATTGGGCTTAGGGTTTCTTTTTTGTGCTGTTTCAGAGTTAGAGATTCCAAATTGGAATACATCTAGGTTGAAACCAAAAAGTGTCATTCCCATAAGACAAGAGGATTTCACACATACAACCTACGTCTTAAAAACCGCTGCAAAATAGTATGTAATATGTAACTGCAAGTATTCAAAATAATAATGTTTTAAGTGGTCATATAAATACATGATGATGAGTTTTTCTCATCTTCATCACTACAACTAGTATCATTTCAATTGATAGCATTGAACTGCACTTCTCTACTGGAGTTTTTTTGGTAAACTCATTGCTGTAGTACTAAGCAGCGACGGAACTAAGATTAAAGGTCTCATATTAGCAGGACTGTAGCGACAGTGAAAAAACAAGTTTGAGATTTTAAGTACTGATGCTGTGATGCAAAACACTGGCCCAATAGTAGCAACTTGATCTCACAGATCATTCTTTCAACGTACCCCAGTTTTCCGTGCATTGCTCTAACAAGAAGCAACACAACGAGTATACTTAATAACCATTCGAATTTCAAAATCTATCAGCCTTTCCTTTGTTGCAGCCAAATGACTTTGGAGCTTTTGTTTTTCAGCAAGAAAAAAAAAATCATTTGGATATCAGTCAAAAACTCATGTACAGCAAGCTATGAATTCAATGAAGTTAACACATTATCGTCTGTTAAATAGCCCTATAACTTGAACCCTTACTAAAATTACACATATCACAATCCAAACTAAATTAAATGACCAAAACCCATTCAAATAAGAGCCATTGACTCAGGAGATTTGGTATAAATCAGTTAACAAAACATGTGTAGCAAGCAATATAATCTAAATGTTTATAACCCGCTTCAATTGAACTTCTATTACAATTCCAACTCTTGTCAGTAGTACCCACTATTTATTAAGATTTGAATATGCCCTGGAATCTGATAACAAACATTATAATTAACCAAACAAAAATGTCTCCTTAAAGAGGGATTTCTGTGGGTAGTAAGTGAAGATATGAATGATGATGTTGCAGGAAACAATTGACTTCTACTTCTTCATCAAATTGATTAAGCTGAATATATTATCTGGATCTAATAGCTGCTGTATGTCTTGAGGTGATTGAGTGTTAACTCCTTTAATTAGTCGCATTTCCTTAATCATATATACCCGACATCTTAAAAATGGGTAATCAAAGGTTTCATCTCATGCCTGCCTAATCTGTTGGGAAATTTCTGGGAGCAATTTCTTCAAGATTTGTTCAAGAAATTGGTTGGATTCAATTGAGTATTGAGAGGAAATATCACTGTGCTAGTGAATCATCAACAACAAGATTAGAGTTTCATCTTCATCTTTTTCTTCTGGAATTTTCATAGGAATGCTTAAGAGAGTAGTAGAAGTAAGAATAGTAGTGTTAAGATCATCAGTCAGAGAGAAACATGTTCTTGGAAAATCATCCATTATTCAGAAACAGTTTCTCAGATAGAAAAATTGTGAGATCTAACAGTTGTGGGGTTTGCCTTACAGACGGCTGTATTCAAGATATTTATAGAGTTTCCCAAAGATTTTAGGGTTTCAAAAGGTAGTTAGATAGCTGATCTAATGGTTAAGAAATGTTTGAAATATTTGACCTAGATCCAACGGTTAGAGGCTAAGTGGGTTCACGGTTTGAAAAATGGCCCAATGAGTTATTAAGGTTTCAAAAGTTCCATGTTCATGAATTGTTATCGTCTTTATCACTACTAGCATTTTAATTCATAGCGTTGCATTGCACTGCACTAAGCAGTGATGGAACTAGATTTATAAGTAAAAAAGTCTCACCCTGTAGGAATACACAACAGTTAAATTTCAAATTTTGAATTTTGCTAGTTGAAATATTGATTTTTGGAGCCAATTGACAAGTGGTAACACCTCACAATTGCTTTACCTAGGCCGACCATTGCCATTATTGGAATTCTTGGTTCAATTGAGATTCCCATGAGATGTAAAATGCTCCCTTGAGAGAATAAGTTGGTACAACCAGATAAACTATCACTACTTGAGCAACAGGTGGCGCTTCAATCTTGATTATGGCTCTGCCGCCGTACCCAACCCTTTATGGAAAGTGTCTCAATTTATTTACTCTTAGAATACAATTAGTGACAGTCATACATTTGCCACTTTGAAAAGCGTTTTGGTCATTTCCCTTGACAGTCATATATAAAGAATAAGCTGTTTATAACGGAAGAGAATGTGGCAGCTTTAGAGGCTATGATTAATCCATGATCCCAAATGCAAAGAAGAGAATGGCAAAGAAGAGAATAAAGGTAGTTGTGTTGCATTGAAATCCCAAAGCCTTAAAATGGGGTTTGGGATAACATACTACCTATGTAAGGTTAGCAGCCGCAGGTACATACTGGCTGAAAATATACTACCTTCTCCCAAAAACATGTTTGCCATCAGCGGCAACATGTTTGCAAGGTACATAATATATTTTAGACTCTTGTCTATAGATATTGACTTCAACCGGTTAAGTTTGAAAAGAAAATGAAACGTTTCACTGTCACATTAATTCACAAGAAAGAAGGAATCCACAACTATATGCCACACATAAATTTGAATTTTGACCATTTAAATGACGATCCATATGACCATGACGGCATGACCTCGGGAAATCAAACGAATCCACGCTCTTTAAATAGCTCCTCCTCCATTTCCCCTTGCTGTTCACTACGTACCTCTTCTTCTTCTTCTCAAAAGCCAAAAGCATCACTGGTAGGTACTCTCTCTGACTCATTTTTCATGTAATATATATTGTCTTTCCTTACAATATTCTTGAAAAATACTAACTGATTCATTTATAGCAACAGAAAAGGGCTCGCAACAAGAATGATATACAGATCCTGGCCTTCATACAATTATTAAGGTTTAATCTCCTGTTTTTTTTTTTTTTAATTTTATTCAATCATATATTCAATCATATTTGGTGGTAATTTATATGAGCCACTTTTGCAGTATTTAATCACTGGAGGGCATGATGTGTAACAAATATCCATGACAATATCTCTCACCAATTTATGTCGAAACTTTATACCAACCTCGCTTGCACAATGGAGGGCATGATCCCCATAAACATCCATAGCACGTCCACAACATGAGCATTTGCCATCTTCAGGAAATAATGGAATACCAAGTCTGTACTGAGGAACGGGACGGAACTGACGTGGACCAAGAGATTTCCCAAGGCCTGGAATGGGAATCGCTTTCAGAAAGTCCATAACATGATCCAACTTATTACTTCTCTACAAAACTGCGTCTCTTGTTGTCAAAGTAAACTTGGATGGTAGTTCCCTCTTAACAACATCGAAATACTGTGTTTTCCAAAGCTTTCATGGGATGTGGGGCAACACAGAGGGTGTTGAAAGTGGATCGGCCGCAAACCTGCATGTATTTATTGAGAGCATATTGGTAGTTATGTCTTGTCTCTGAATTATCGATGGAGTTAAGGATAGTATTCTGCAAATGTTGTGTTTGAATTTGTGATGTCAGGTAACAGTAATGGCTGGTATCAGCCATTGTATAGACCCCAAATCCTCCGTCTTTAAATGGAAGTGTAGAAAGTCTCTGTTGAAGGAGACCAAAGCCTGCTCCATCGCCTGTAATCAAGTGTTGTAAATGTCGCAGTAAATGTTGATCATAGTAATCTATAACAGCATGCAAGACTTGAGGATTAGTGGTGCGTAGAGTGAAATATAACCTTAAGACCCCGGTACAGTTATGAAGGAGCAAAAGTTCACTCTGTGGGTCCTCCAACTGTTTAACAGAGTTCATCAGGTGGACAATTTTATCAGCTCTCGAAATGACCAAATCACTGCAAAATTGGTTGTCGAGACTAATTGGCCCTCTAAGTAGTTGAACACCACTAGAAGGCCTGCTTATATCAGCGGGAAAGACACTTTCCACGAGACTCTGAGGATCTGCAGAAGGCTAAAATATCTCAGTCTTTTTGATGTTCAAGTGCAAACCTCGTGCAATGCCTTCTTGTTGGATGATCCTGAGAGTTTTTAATTATTATTATAATAAAGGCATTTTTACCATTATAAAAAAATGGTTAGATAAGGGTACTACGGAAACACTGTTTAACATCCCGGTTTTGTCTTATTCTATTGGCCCCAAAATTTTTGGGTATTCCCCGAATGATGGTTCATTGGAAGAGGCGCAAGGCAGTGCATCCTACCATATACCCTCTAGTTCGAACATTTGACTTTAAATGCTAGTACAAGATTAAGGCATCAAGCCCAATTTATTTTGGAACACTTCTTAAGGTATGACATTGACTTTCTTTGACCGAACTTCCTATTTAAACACATAGAAAAACCCTAAAATCTCTTCTTACTCTTCCTCTACTTCAAAGAACGCCCGCACAGACCACAAAATGGCATCATGTAAATTAATAGCAGCTAATTTAGAATGGGAAAGTGGTGGTGGAAGAAGAAACAAGAACACCCCCTTTGAATTGAAATTGATCCCAGCAGCATTATGATATCTCCTCTCAAATAATATTACTTTGTAGTTAATCACCTTGACATTGAAATTGAAATACTTGCAAGGATCTGGAGCTGAAACAAGTTTTACCATATTTCTCCAATCTGTTGGTCCAATTAATTTTTGTTGGTTTTCATGCTTAATTTTATTGGTTCTTTACCCATTTGATGATTTGACCATCAAATTGGATATTTCCTTTCAATTTAAAAAAATAAATCTATCATTATAGGAATTATGATTTTTCCTCTCAAAAATCAAAGATTCCTCTTAACAGAGAAATTTTGTTATGCTACAAGTAGCACAAAACATAGAGTTAATATGGTTTTGGTACACTGTTTTATGATGCACTTAAAATCTTGATATCCAACTGGTGAAACTTTTATGCTTAAATATGGTGCGGTAGTGCATTCCTAGTGGATAAGACTTCTTTCTGGCTTTGCATGACAGGTATTCTAATTTGATCTGAAAGTCTGAGCATAGTAATGATGGAATCATATGTTTACTTACTGGGTAACAGAACATAATCCTGATTGAAACCAATAGATTTGATTGAACCCATGAGATTATAAACCGGCTGATTGATCAATGTAACTGAAAGTTATAGTCTGGCGAGTTAGGGTCAATAACCCCGTTGAGGTCTAAAAATTGCTGCAGAGATTGGGAAGACTTCTCAGGAATCCACCACATCAATCACTACGTACACATGCTCTCCGTGGTGCTTCCATCCGAAAGTTTCTTCACTTGAGGTTCCGCGATTCAAATGATTCGTGATAAATGTTAGACTTGTTTCCTCAAGGCGGAAAGACTAAGCAAACAAATTAGTCCATAAACCACAAAGATGTCAGATTCCAACAAAATGAACTGAATACAAAACATGGATATCAGATTCCAACAAAATGACCAAAACTCATTGTCTGTGGAGCTTTGGTGTTTCAGCAAGTAAAATCAGTTAAGGGAAATGTGCAGAAAGCTTTCGGTTCAATTTGTACAACAAATCCAAATATATTTGTTATTTCTAATCTGCTGATAGCAAAATATACGTAGGAGTACAGAAAAACTGAACACATGTGCAGCAAGCTTTCAAATGAAAATCAAAGATATTGGTAATCTGCTCAAAGTTGTGATACTGAAGTGTGGCCAAAATGAGATAGTAGAGAATGAGTTGCAGCAAACATTACAATTTGGATGATGCATGTACTCAGATCACGGTAGTCTCGGTCTATATATTACAAATCGAATGTATGATGAAATGTGATAACTAATATATGAATTAACCAAATAGCAAAACTTCTCAATTTTAGAGAGTAAGGTGGTAGTAACATTAAGAGATGAATAATGAGTTGCAGCAAACATCTACATCTACTTCTCCATCAAATTATGTAATCTTCTGTTCCTTGTTTTTTCTTGAATAAAATCTAAGGAGAGCCATGTATTGTTGACTCCTTCAACTAGTCCCTTTCCATAATCATAGATCGCCATAACATCTTCAAATAAGGCAATTTAAGCTGCCTAATCTGCTTAAATTGAAGAAGGTACATGGCGGGAGTTAAGGGATACAGTTGAATTTTGAGAGGAAAGGTACATGGCGGGAGTTAAGGGATACAGTTGAATTTTGAGAGGAAATATCATTATGCTAGTGAGTCATCAACAAAATTAGAGTTTCATCTTCATCATCATCTTCCCGAAATTTCATAGGAATGATTAAGAGAGTGTGAAGATCATCATCAGTTTGGGAGAAAGATTTTCTTGAAAAAATCATCCATTATTCAGAAAGAATTTCTTTTTAAGGCCGAAAAAATTTGAGATATGAGTTAAAACTAGATGAAGAAAGTTTGTGTTATAGGCGGCTCAAATGAAGATATATTTGTAGGGTTACCTTAAACTTTTAGGTTGTGTTTGGTACCCTGGATATCCCAACCTAGGTTGGGTTATCCAGTGAAAAACGGTTAAATTTTGTTTGTCTCACTGCAACTCCAATCCTGTGATTTTAGGAAGCTAAAAAGGTGAGGTTATGGTATTCTTCCAAATACCTGGGATACATGTATCCTCACCTGGGTTAGACAGTTATTTTCCTTTAAAATAAGTAATCGCCTTAAAAATAAGTATTTATATTAACCTATTTCTAGAGCCAAACAAACACAAATTAACCTAGCCCAAAATATGATAGAATTTTAGACAAACAACATTAAAGCTAACCAATAACAAGGTTATCATAAATTAAATTAAGATAAACTATTCAAGAATATGTTATGCCATTTCCAGGCTCCCAAACAGACCCTTAGGGTTTCATAAGGGATATGGGTGAATCCGGCCCACTCTTAGGAAATGTTTGGGATACTTGATCTAGATCCACGTTTGGGGGTGGTGTTAAAGCCTTCAAGGCTGGTGGACTTGTTGTAGTGTGGGTTCATGCCCAGTACTGATCATTGCTCAATCAACTCCTATTCAAAATTATTAATGTTTCAAGTGGTAATATAAATTAATACTCCCTCCGTTCCACTTTAGATGATGTTGTAGGAGTTTTCACGCAGATTAAGAAATAGAGAGATAAATGAAGGTTTTCCAGCTATACCCATAAGAAAAGTCTTCAAACATTAATTGCTATTAGTGCATTTAAAAATAAACTTATAGTTCCAAGACAAAATGCTAGGGTATTATTGGTAGTTTTGTGGAAAAATAGAAAAAACTTTCAAGTATTGTGGAACAAGAAAATAACCCTAAAACATCATCTAAATGGAACGGAGGAAGTATATGATGATGAATTGTTATCATCTTCATCACTATCAATACTCTCATTTCAATTCGTTATGCTATAGTACTAAGCAGCGATGGAACGGTGATTAAAAATATTAGTTGTACAGCAAAGTAAGGTCACATTGCAAAAGTGGTTCCGGTATCAGTGTTCGACGCGTCATGGAACCAGAATTCAAAGTAAGAAAATCTCACTCTGCAGCTGTAGGAATAAGCAACAATTAATGTCAAATTTAGAATTTGCTTGTGGAAATAAGCCCTTACCTTGGCCCAATTTATTTGGGTACACCTAAGTTATGACCACTAAACAGTGCTCCGAAGGATGGATGACAAAATGCCTAAATCAGGAAGGAAGACTAGTTCTCATCAAAACTTCTCTTACCCCTACGACCAACCATCTTATGCAAACACAAATGCTACCGGCTCATATCCACCAAAAAATGGATCACATCACTAGAAACTTCTTCAGGGGACACGATTCAAGCGTTAGGAAACTTCACCCAATAAGATTTGACAAACTCATCAAACCTATATCAAAAGGAGGACTGGGAATTCGAAGCAGCAAAGCGCATAACAAGGCCCTCCTTATGAACAGAATCTGGAACATCCATCGGAAACCAAACTCTATAGTGGCCTCGCTTTACAACGAAAAATATCTTAAACATCAACCCATTCTTGAAGACATCCCCCCTCCCCCATCTTCCATAAGCCCCCTTTGAAGGCAGCTATCTTCGCTCATACCAACCATGAAAAAACATCTCTTTCACCAGATAGGAAACGGCTCAAACACCCTAATCCAAGCAAACTGGATCCCTCATTTTGAAAACAACATTGACCCAACTCTTTGTTATCCCATTCAATTAGTCGCCGACATCATAGACCCTTTAACCCAATCATGGAACCATGAAAAACTGAATACCTCCCCCCCCAACCACAGTGCAAAGAATCGTCAACCTTCACCTCCCTAGAGAGAACCAACCTGACAAAATAATATGACCCTTCACAAAATCGGGAAATTACACGACAGCTTCAGGATGCAGATGCCTAGCAGACACTTCAGATCAATTACATCACCACCCAACCACCTTCCTATGGAAGCTACCATGTCCACCAAAAGTACAGCTTTTCTTGTGGAAAGCACTAAATGAGGGCCTACTAACCCTCCAACTCCTAAACCACATCCACCTTACCAACACAGATCTATGTCCCCAATGCAACACCGATCCTGAAACTGCAATGCATGTCCTTCTACATTGTCCAATCGCTACGGATTCGTGTAACCTATTACTTCACCAGATATCCACTTCACAAAGCCCCCACCAAGGTTTACCTACCTTAGTAAACCCCCAGACAACTATATCCCTACTCATTCAATCAAAAACCCATAATGAAACCACTACCACATTCTTCTTTCTTTTATGGTCCCTATGGTTGGCTAGAAACGACGTCGTGTGCAACCAAAAGCAAACAACCCCAACAAACATACTGCAAATGGCTACCGGGCTTCAACAAGAATATATCTGGGCTCACCAATATCTTCTACCGGTGCTTCTAGGAATGCAACCATCTACAAATAACATGCATCAGATACCCAACTCAATTACAATCTTAGTGGGATGGAGTAAACCTGATGCTGACTGGATCAAAATCAACACAGATGGAGCAGCTAGAGGGAAACCAAAGACTTGCAGGAGCGGGCATCATTTGCAAAAATGACAATGCAATAACAATCTTAGCAATTTCACAACCATTAGGGATAACCACCGCCCTAGTTGTCGAAACATGGGCCATGCTTATAGCGTCAAGAACATCCTCAGATAGGGAATGGCGGAAGGTGCAATTCGAAACAGATTCGAAAAATATCCTAAGTTTTATAACCTCCACAACCAAACCACCTTGGTACCTGTTCCATATGATAAGAGAAATCATGCAAAGACTTGCCCAAATTCCTGATTGCAACATCAAACATACCTATAGGGAAAGAAATCAAGCGGCAAACGGTCTAGCAAATAAAGCAGCAGACGACAACACAATTGGAAATCTATCTACAACAATTTGGGACCATAAAACACCTT
The DNA here is from genome assembly GCA_023531295.1 of Papaver armeniacum. Lineage (NCBI taxonomy): Eukaryota > Viridiplantae > Streptophyta > Magnoliopsida > Ranunculales > Papaveraceae > Papaver > Papaver armeniacum. The sequence goes on from JAJJWW010002451.1 coordinate 42,793, forward strand.
CGTGTATTGGTCCTATCAGAATTTCGACTCTATGGGTACTATGTACCCCGTATAATTTCTACCTAGCTCTAATAAAATTTCATGCTTCAAGAAAAAAGAAAAAAAAATCGTATTTGTTGATGATAAATTTGAGTTTTGAGAGGAAATATCATTATGCTTGTAAATTAAGAACAGCATAATCTTCATTGCTGGACCTTAAGGAAGTTAATTTCTTGCAGCTTTGAAGTTAAGTCGGATATGTAGTCTTATTAAATCTGGGTCCCAAAAAACCTACACCCCTCCAAATCCCAAAAGCGTGGGGCCTATTTAGTGTGGGTGGGGTTTTAACTTTGTCCAAAATAGACGCTTTGACCGGGCCCACCTGTTTTTATATTACTATATACCTCAAATGAAGAATCGATTCAATTGTGGTTTTCTTCTTTCGTCTCCCCTTCTCTCTTGTACTGCTCTAAAGAAAGAAAGAAAAAAACCTAAAAAGAAACTCGGTCGATTTGAAGAAATCACGTTAATGCTTCTACAGATAGTAGTTGTGATTCGATTCAGTAGCTCGGATTTAATCCAGGTAACTAATTTTCTCCATTTTCTTATGTGACTTTTTTTGTTTCATGAAGCTTGGGATTTCGTTTGAGTTTTCTTAGTGTTTTCCCCAATCTCGTAGACAAATTTTAGGTTTTTTACATCTGCGAATATACGATTCCGAGATCGATCAATTTTTGTTTCACTGGATCATTGTATTCGATTTTGTACTGTATCATTATCCTGTATCAATTTGTAAATCATATTCTTTTTTTTTGATCGGTATTTGTAAATCATATTCTGTTTAGTAGACAACAACAGTTACCTAAATTACTGGCTAAAGCTGAACTTATATGGTTATTATTCCCTGTTTGGTCTCAATTATCCTTTGAATTGGATTTCTTTTTCGGTGAGTTCTTGTTTTTCACCATGTTATGGTGAAATTGATTTGTGGAGTGTGATTACAGGTTATAGCTGATGAAGGACTTGAGCCAATTTCTACATTTTTTGAGTTTGGATGATTGGGGTGCTCCTGCTCGTTTCCAAAGACATTTGTATGAAGGTTTTTGTTCCTGGCCATGTGTTCTTTTTTCTTGATACTATAGAAATTAGATTTCCTTGAGAGATTTGCAGGCTTTTTAATTATAATTTTATTGGAATGCTGAAGGTATTGCTAACCTCTTGATAGTATCCATCTACTGTTTGAAGTTTTGGAGGTATTTTAGTCTTCCATGAAAGTCCAGATTGGTGTTTGATTAATTCAATTTACAACAAGTATCAGTTGCCAGATTTGACCCTTTAATTGCGATAAGAGAGATATGGTTGACAGCTATTGTGTAAACATCATGCATACAAGTATATTACATACCATGTGACTGGTTGATGGGTAGCATAATGCTTTGATTCTTTTGCTAGCTCTGTGTTAGTGTGTCACTTTAGGAGATTCTCTCTGTTAATAGTCCTAATGCTTTGAAGCTATGTTGAAAATTGTGATTTTTTTTTTAAATTACGAAACAAGGTACATGTGATAATTGCTAAATTATTCTTTGATTATTATCTGAACCTTTGTTTTCTTACGTTGTTGCAGTGTCTATCCAAAAATTTGACAGAGGATTAGCTTGTGTACCTTAGGATTTAGTTTAAGCTCTTGGAACCTAATAAAGATGTCCGGATTTCTCTTGATAACTTCAAAATGGTATGTTGATGCTCATTGCTCTGTTTCAGTTTGAAATAAATATTCCGATCTTTCACTCCATACATGGTTTTACCAGCCTACATAATGTTTATGATTTGTGAGGCACAGGCGGTAATCAAATAATACCCATGAACTGACATCTATTAAGCATTTTCGTACATAATGTTTATGGTCATATTTCTTTACTTCAATTGAACTATCTAGGCTCTCGTGAGAAACACAACTGATGCAATGAAGGAGTCGAGGGTTGCAGAAATTTTGAATTCGGTGAGTCATCTCTTAATACCAAATCTAGATGTTCAGTATCAATTAGATTAAAAGGGCCTTGAACATTAGGTCCTTTGCATTCACAACCCAATTTATTGGTATCTTGACCTGATCCAGTAAAGGTTATCCAAAGTTAACAAGAAATCAGTTCAAGCTTCAACTGATTTTGAAATTGACATGGATAAAAAAACAAAAAGAAATAAACGGGAATTCTCCAAGTTAATGTCAGGCCTCAGCCTAATCATCCCTTTGTTATTTATCATAGTAAGGGCAACTTCACAGGACAACATGGTTTTAATGAAAAATCTAAAATTTGCACATCCTTGCAATAAAATGAAGGAGCAATCAAATAATTTCGCTGAGCTGCATTGCTTTTTGAGATAAAATCAAAAAAGCTGAAGAGGAACTCAGTGCGAGATTTATACAATTTTTAGCAGCTAAAAGTGCAATATGCAAACCTTAGAGTTCTTCTCGTTCTTTGGGAAATTTCAGATTTTTACACTTCGTTTTTATGCCTCTCGGGTGGCTTTGTTTTTGGTGTTTCCTGTTGTTTGTTGTGTATTCTGATCTGGTACAGGAAGTCGAAAGCTGTATTTTGAGGCTGGTATTGATATCCCTCATGAATGGCGAAGGCATGGAATTTGCTACCAAAGTTACATACTTTATAGGATTAGTTGTCGTTGATTGAATCATTTTTCAAGTATATCTTTCATGTTTGATCCACTGCATGACTAACTAAAAATTCGTTATTAGGTAGCCTCTTAGTATCTAGTAAAGACAGTATTAGTAACTTAAAAAGGTGTTCTATTCAATAAACAATATGAATGTTTTATTCCATAAGCAAGATGAATTGGTTTTATTCTATAACACTAGTTTATGGAAGTTGTTTGCTTTTTTTGAAGTAACCTCTGTTTTAAAACTTCGGCTTACTGCTTTTGGAACTCACTAGTTCATATAAAGCTGGCGAACCATGGCTACTACACGAAGAATTTTACATTTGCATCAGGAATTCCTTCAGATAGTTTTGCAACCGTCTCTATACACTTGTTCATATAGCTTCTGGTGTGAAAATGAAACCCTTTGCCGTCTGTTTATTAGCAGTAATCTCTATACTACTCTTAAATGAGGAAAGTTTCGCGCTTAGTTTATATTATAACTCTTTTTTTTTTTTTTTTTTTGACTTTATTAGGTACTTAGATCAGCTGGGGATGAGATCGACCTTCAACGACAAAGCCTTTTGCTGACAAACTTTAAACGGTGGGAATTACGGCTTACTATATGTTATTCATCCGTGCTCTGTGCTCTGTGCTCTGTGTTTTTCGTTCTTATTTCTGTATATCAAAGTTCTAAACCAGTGCTCTTCTTTGGGGAAGAGAAGAGCGTATTATCGACGACTCACGATGGCTCTCCATACTTGGAAGGGTATCCTCGTTGTTCGAATACAAAGGTGAAGCTCCACCGTAAATAAGAACTTCAATTAAGTTTCGTTTCTCTCTTTCTAGGTATATATTTCAACTTATAATCTGCATCTTAAACCGAAAATTCACGTGAATGAGCCATGGATTTGTGTACGGTTTATAGTCTCCAAATTGTATATATTTGAACCTGTGTGCCGTTTCAGTAGATGTTCTCTAAGCTGATCCTATAACTTGTACAGGTTTATACAGCTGATGATCTCCAAACTGTTCATGCATAGCTAAGAGGATTTCATCAATCCTGACCTCTCCATGAACGAAACTGTTAGCAGCTCTTGAATGCCATTTTGGTTGCTGATTTGGAACCTCAAAGAGCCACACAGTCAACAGTGCATCCATATAGTGAGGGAGTTGGCAATTAAAAGTCAGATGCGGATTCTCAACTCCAACTACTACTGCAACAGTCAAACCTCAAACCCAGCTACTGTTTTCCTGCCATACAAGCCAACATCACCAAAAGGCTCGTTTGAAACATTCAAAAATCAAAAATTTGAAGGGTGCAGGAATAACAAGACTGCTTGAGTTGCGGTTCGTCTGAGATAGAGCAATATATTGAAGGTTTTTCAACACCAATTCATGGAGCTCAGAACAAATCCATGTTTAAGAAGTGCGTTCAGTTGAATTCACAAACAAAACACAGGCATGTACAAGAATCAGAGTTGGGACTCGCAGCTGTAATTCCAAGTTATTGCTAATTCTGAGCTGCCCGGAGTGTTTTCCACTTCACTAGTCCTAGTCCTACCAACTAAATTGAACAAAAATTTCAGTGTACGATTTAAATATTTTTAAAGATTTCAGTTGGAAGGAATTTGATATGGTAATTAGTCTGATTTTGTGTATACTTGTGCAATATTCCCTTTATTTACAAAAAAAAATAAAAAAAATAAAATTGGCGTTTAAGATTTTTTGGAATGGTAAGAGCAAGGGCACTCATTCACTGCCTGAATAAAGGCACACGAGGGTTGTTTGGGTAATTTAACAACCGAATGTTAGGAAAAACCCTATATACACCACCGACCCAACTTTATTTTACTCATCATAGCAAACTCACTGCAGTTCTCTTTCCTTCCCCTTTCTCTTCACCACACAGCGCCGCCGTTTTCATCTTCAGTTCCAACACCACCACTACACTTCAAATCGAATGAGTTGTAAGTGGAATATGGGTTTTATGTCTCGTAAACCATGGAGAAAGGACGAACAGAAAACGATTTGATCGGGGTATTTGGTATGTGCGGACTCGGAAATTGGGTTTTCATAATGTTTGTTCTGAATGTGATACAGATCTACCTTATAATAAGGTGATAAGAGCTGTTCCTTATCAACTAGAAAGCATTATGCATTTACCGAAGTGTAAGTATCAAATTACTACTAAAATCAGTTTCCAATTTGATTTTTAAAGACTGATTTTTAATTAATTCATCTTTCTGTATTGCAGAACCTTGGGCTACGGAGTCTTCCGCTTTCCTGAGCCACGAAGAAGCCCTCCATGTATGAAATCATTTTGCAACCTTTACATCTTCATATGTAGAAAATGAAGTTCCACATCCCATTATAGTATGATGATCCAACTAATGTGTCTGTTATGTGCCGTTGATTCTTTGGTGATATAAATGCCGCCACAGTTAACTTCTCAATTTTAGAGAGTAAGCTGGTAGTAACATTAAGAGATGAATAATGAGTTGCAGCAAACATCTACATCTACTTCTCCATCAAATTATGTAATCTTCTGTTCCTTGTTTTTTCTTGAATAATATCTAAGGAGAGCCATGTATTGTTGACTCCTTCAACTAGTCCCTTTCCCTTCAGATTAGCTGCCTAATCTGCTTAAATTGAAGAAGGTACATGGCGGAAGTTAAGGGATACAGTTGAATTTTTTGAGAGGAAATATCATTATGCTAGTGAGTCATCAACAAAATTAGAGTTTCATCTTCATCATCATCTTCCCGAAATTTCATACGAATGATTAAGAGAGTGCGAAGATCATCATCAGTTTGGGAGAAAGATTATCTTGAAAAATCATCCATTATTCAGAAAGAATTTCTTTTTAAGGCCGAAAAAATTTGAGATTTGAGTTAAAACTAGATAAAGAAAGTTTGTGTTATAGGCGGCTCAAATGAAGATATATTTGTAGGGTTACCTTAAACTTTTAGGGTTTCATAAGGGATATGGGTGAATCCCACTCTTAGGAAATGTTTGGGATACTTGATCTAGATCCACGTTTGGGGGTGGTGTTAAAGCCTTCAAGGCTGGTGGACTTGTTGTAGTGTGTGGGTTCATGCCCAGTAATGATCATTGCTCAATCAACTCCTATTCAAAATTATTAATGTTTCAAGTGGTAATATAAATTAATACTCCCTCCATTCCACTTTAGATGATGTTGTAAGAGTTTTCACGCAAATTAAGAAATAAAGAGATAAATGAAGATTTTCCAACTATACCCATAAGAAAAGTTTTTAAACATTAAAAAATAAACTTATAGTCCTAGACAAAATGCTAGGGTATTATTGGTAGTTTTGTGAAAAAATAGAAAATTGTGGAACAAGAAAATAACCCTAAAACATCATCTAAATGGAACGGAGGGAGTATATGACGATGAATTGTTATCATCTTCATCACTATCAATACTCTCATTTCAATTCGTTACGCTATAGTACTAAGCAGCGATGGAATGGTGATTAAAAATATTAGTTGTACACCAAAGTAAGGTCACATTGCAAAAGTGGTTCCGGTATCAGTGTTCGACGCGTCATGGAACCAGAATTAAAAGTAAAAAAATCTCACCCTGTAGCTATAGAAATGTTAATGTCAAATTTAGAATTTGCTTGTGGAAATACGCCCTTACCTTGGCCCAATTTATTTGGGCACGCCTAGGTTATGACCACTAAACAGTGCTCCGAAAGATGGATGACAAAATGCCTAAATCAGGAAGGAAGACTAGTTCTCATCAAAACTTTTCTTACCCCTACGGCCAACCATCTTATGCAAACACAAACGCTACCGGCTCATATCCACCAAAAAATGGATCGCATCACTAGAAACTTCTTCAGGGGACACGACTCAACCGTTAGGAAACTTCACCCAATAGGATTTGACAAACTCATCAAACCTATATCAAAAGGAGGACTGGGAATTCGAAGCAGCAAAGAGCATAACAAGGCCCTCCTTATGAAGATAATCTGGAACATCCATCTGAAACCAAACTCTATAGTGGCCTCGCTTTACAACGAAAAATATCTTAAACATCAACCCATTCTCTAAGACATCCCCCTCCCCAATCTTCCATAAGCCCCCTTTGGAGGCAGCTATCTTCGCTCATACCAACCATGAAAAAACATCTCTTTCACCAGATAGGAAACGGCTCAAACACCCCAATCCAATCAAACTGGATCCCTCATGTCGAAAACAACATTGACCCAACTCTTTGCTATCCAATTCAATCAGTCACCGACATCTTAGACCCTTTAACCCAATCATGGAACCATGAAAAACTGAATACCTTCCCCCAACCACAGTGCAAAGAATCGTCAACCTTCACCTCCCTAGAGAGAACCAACCTAACAAAATAATATGGCCCTTCACAAAATCAGGAAATTACACGACAGCTTCAGGATACAGATGCCTAGCAGACACTTCAGATCAATTACATCACCACCCCAACCACCTTCCTATGGAAGCTACCCTGTCCACCAAAAGTACAGTTTTTCTTGTGGAAAGCACTAAATGAGGGCCTACCAACCCTCCAACTCCTAAATCAAATCCACCTTACCAACACAGATCTATGTCCCCAATGCAACACCGATCCTAAAACTGCAATGCATATCCTTCTACATTGTCCAATCGCTACGCATTCGTGGAACCTATTACTTCACCAGATATCCACTTCACAAAGCCCCCACCAAGGTTTACCTACCTCAGTAAACCCCCAGACAACTATATCACTACTCATTCAATCAAAAACCCATAATGAAACCACTACCACATTCTTCTTTCTTTTCTGGTCCCTATGGTTGGCTAGAAACGACGTCGTGTACAACCAAAAGCAAACAACCCCAACAAACATACTGCAAATGGCTACCAGGCTCAACACAATCTCCTACCGGTGCTACCAGTAATGCAACCATCTACAAATAACATGCATCGGATATCCAACTCAATTACAATCTTAGTGGGATGGAGTAAACATCATGCTGACTGGATCAAAATCAACACAGATGGAGCAGTTAGAGGGCAACCAGTACTTGCAGGAGCGGGCATCATTTGCAGAAATGACAATGCTATAACAATCTTAGCAATTTCACAACCATTAGGGATAACCACCGCCCTAGTTGCCGAAACATGGGCCATGCTTATAGCGTCAAGAACAGCCTCAGATAGGGAATGGCGGAAGGTGCAATTCGAAGCGGATTAGTAAAATATCCTAAGTTTTATAACCTCCACAACCGAACCACCTTGGTACCTGTTCCATATGATAACAGAAATCATGCAAAGACTTGCATAGAGGTGCGGCATGGTTGGCATGCTTCGGCGCGTTTGGTATGGATGGCATAATTTGCCATTGGCATAGAGGTGCGGCTAGCAGGGTTGGCATGCTTCGGCGCGTTTGGTATGGCTGGCATAATTTTCCATTGGCATAGAGGTGCGGCTAGCTTAGGCTAGGTGTGGCTGGCATGATTTGCCATTGGCACGGAGGTGCGGCTAGCATGGTTGGCATGCTTTGGCGCGCTTGGTATGGATGGCAAAATTTTCCATTGGCATAGAGGTGCGGCTAGCATGGTTTGCATGCTTCGGCGCGTTTGGTATGGCTGGCATAATTTTCCATTGGCATAGAGGTGCGGCTAACTTAGGCTAGGTGTGGCTGGCATGATTTGGCATTGGCACGGAGGTTCGGCAAGCATGGTTGGCATGCTTTGGCGCGTTTGGTGTGACTGGCATTGCTAGGGCCACGACAGAGTGCATTTGGCATGGCGCGGCTAGCTTGGGCTAGGTGTGGCTGGCATGATTTGCCATTGGCACGGAGGTACGGCTAGCTTAGGCTAGGTGTGGCTGGCATGATTTGCAATTGGCACGGAGGTGTGGCTAGTATGGTTGGCATGCTTTGGCGCGTTTGGTGTGATTAGAATAGCTAGGGCCAAGGCAGAGTGCGTTTGGCATGGCGCGGATAGCTTGGGCTAGGTGTGGCTGGCATGATTTGCCATTGGCACGGAGGGGAATTAGGGTTTTGTTCGTTGTAACCCTAATTTGAAAAAATACCCCCTATTAATTACTGACTACATGCATTAAATGTCCTAATAAATGTGTCACCGGTGACATTAGATATTTTTTTGGGGTTTTACGATTTTACCCTTTGTTTAAAAACCACCATCAACACTAGGATATAAAGAAAACCCTAAAGTGGGGTGTGCCCTTATCCTTATGAAGGGTGGCAATCAACCTCAATGTGGCACAACAGGTGGTCTGGCGAATTTGCCTACTTGACATAATCCAAAAATAAATTTCACCCATCAAAAACCAACACGAGAGGCAAATCTCTACATCGGTGTCAGGAGAATTCTTTTGGGATTCTTATGAATTTGATTGGGAATGTGATTGATTGGTAAATATCACATTCAAATTCAATCCTTGGAAATTGTCGCCCTACCAATGATTTCTCACAAAATGTTCCACAGTTTATGTAGCTAGGAAAACAAGTTACAAATGACAAGTTCTTTTCCCGATCAAAAAAAAAAAATGACAAGTTCTTTTTGCTAACTCAAAATTAGACTTGGAATTATGCTAGCAGGTCAGCTCTTCATAGAACAATTGGAATCCTTTAACATTGGAGACCATTCAGCTGCCTATCTTAGAACAATGGGGTGCTTTCGAATCGGTTGTCGCGGATTGCATATTGTCTTCACCTCCATCCAGACAACATAGATTTGAGAGGAGAAATCATTGTGTTCGAAGATTTCAAAGATCTGTGTGACTGTATCTCTCTTCTACTTGATCTCCACCAGGGTATATGTAGTAATGATCCCCACGAATAACCATAACTACTCTCATTATAATCCCCCATCTGATTGATTCTAGTAACGGCAATTTCAGATCAGCAGAGAACTCTGGTTAACTGTTTTTTCCATCAACACCGCCGCCTCACTCACACCGGTAGCCTCTCCACTCTCACTCTTTCTCTAAAACTTCTAGGGCTTTTAGTTCATTTATATAAGGAGAGGAGATATGGGTGATTTACTAGAATGGCCTTGAAATAATTCCAGATTTCCAATGTCGCAGCTCACTTTGTGCAAGGCCAGTTAGTACAATTTCTATGGGCTATATGGCCCTATAGAAATTGATGATAATGCTTGTCAATAAAGAAGACATGTTTAATTACCAATTTGGTGAAGGATGGTGTTTAATGTGGTAGATCTTCATTTTTATTGTTAAATCAGTTCCCAAGTTTCTCCCATCTACCTTACAAGTTACGACTCAAACATCATTATGTTCATCATTTATAAACTGATATCAGAGACTGTGTAATATATATTTTGGAAAGAAATATTATAGCTAGGGTCTTTGACCGTTCATTTCTTACTTGAAACCGCCTTGGCAGCTTCATGAACCTTGACTGCTCACAAAGCCAACACATCTCGGTTCGTTAGCGTAACTGCAGCACAAGTCTCTGTATGGTTTGTTTCTACTCGCCAAGGCTCCATGGTATTCGTATTCGGTAAGATACGGTACCAATTGATGGCTTGACAAGCTGGACGATGTTTTCAACCAAATAAATATTTTAACACAAGATCACACCCTAGAGTGTCTTGTAGCATTTTATTTTTTAAAAAATTTGATTTAGTGTCCATTGATCAAATCTTTTGTATTGGCGGCATCACACAAAAGAATACTTTTGCATTGGTGCCAATCAGTTATGAATGTTGTATATTTTCTAAGATATCTCCCTATCATTTTGTCGTTGATTTAGTTCTGTTAGTTTCCTACTCATTCCTCGTTTGAATGACGCTATCGATAAAGCGACAATACGTATGACCAGACAATATTTTTAATCGGGTTTACCGACACGATATGTGCTTATGGTGTTTCATGGAAGTGTGTGATTTTTGTTGGCTGAACTACAAAAATGCCAGTCAAATTTGTTAGTTTTATTCTTTCTGTCTTTGCTATGAGGCTTGCTCTATTTTGGTGTTGATTTTGAGCTGCATCTGTAGAAGGGACATAGTGCCAATCATATCTTGTCACTGTATCGTGTCTATAGATATGATACCGGTAATTTTTTGGTATGCCCAAAATCATGACTCACTCAATCTCCCGAATCAGATTTCTATATTCCTCAATGAGAAAAGTCCATGTACTATTTAAAGCCCAACCATAGCTATTTACATTAGCCCAACACAAGCTATTTACATTCGTAATTCGTTTCATATTATTATTCGGATCGCAACTTTCTTAAAAAGAAATTGGTTATAAATTTGGATAGTTTCTCGATTTATACTTGACATCCTTGCAACTGCATGAGAGTACCATGCTAGTCATATGTGTCGTTATAATTTTGTAATAATAATCGGATATCCCCAAGGAAGTTGAATAGCTTGCTTATTGGGCCGCAGATAGATATCCATTAGGTCAGATCAAGGTCATCTTAGTAAATCGCCAATTTCCCTATATAGATCGACCGAACCCTAAAATCTCATTCTTCTTATCGACAGTAAGAGTGGAGAATCTGGAGATAGTGCGAGGGAGTGAGGCGGCACTTTTGAGGGAAAGAAAATAAATTAGTTCTGCTGAAGAGGATTTGCTGTTTCCAAAAGTTAGATGAGGTCTTATGATCGGAGTTTTGGTTGTATCTGTGAACCATACCAGAAACTACCTTGGAGATCAAAAGAAAAGAGAGACATATTATCTAAAACCAGCACAATGATTTCTCCTCTCTAAACTAAGTTGTTGCTTGTAGTGAAAAAAGGATATAGGAGTAGCGTGATTGGATTTCTTATATTTCTGGTCCTCTCATGGCACGAGATCTCGGATAAATAAATCTGCTCTCAAGTACCGGTGATAAATGACCTCGCAATCAAAATCCAGTGTCTATCTGGTTTGGGAAATTGAGGTGCTACTGTTGAAATGTTAGATCTACATAGATCTTGTTTGCTTGTTAAAATATCGTATCCAGGACCAAAGTTTATGTAATAACGACTAGCTTTGCACTTTTTTTTTTTTTTTGATCAGTCAAAGTGAAAATTCATTAAAAGAAGAGGTACTTAAGAGGGGTACCTCAACCCAATGAATACAAGCAAGAACAAAATAGCGAAAAACATCCCGGCAAACCCAAAAAAACAAAAAAACAAGCTTACAAACGCCGGAATAAAGAGTCCCATAATGCAATCACCATATTCGCTGTTAAACCCACCATCTTTGTGTTCGACTCGGCCCAAAAGAATGCTTGTAGTTTAACATTTCTAAGGAGGCTTATCAAATTTTTCTTTTTGTTTTCAAAGACTCTTGCATTTCGTTCTCTCCATATACACCACCATATTGCAACCGGAATGTTATTCCAAATTTGACTAAGTCTTTCGTCACCCCAATTAAACTTCCAAGACTTCACATTTGTAGTCACATTTGAATTGTAAGTCCAATCAAAGCGACATCCTTCAACAAAGTAGTCCTGCATTCTCCGGATTCTCCAACAATCATAGAATAAATGCGAGCTAGTTTCATCATCTTCATCACAAAAACAACATAAACTAGAAACATCCATACCTCTTCTTAATAGCTTATCCGCCGTCATTATCCTATCCTGAGAAAGAAGCCAAAGAAAAAAGTTGATTTTGCACGGATACTCCCGACTCCCGACTAGCTTTGCACTTATTTATCAATAAGATTGAAACAATGTATGCGTAATAGGTTTTAGCTGAAGAAATTTGAGGGTGTAGCCATATCTGATTCGGCAGTGTTGTACTTAGAAATTTAGGGGTTCACAAAGAAAAAATTGTCTAACAATTGAAGCTTATGTTTAATTTAAATTTCAACTCAGATATTTCAGTGTTTGTATGAACTTTGGTGAGGGATGGTGTTTGCTGTTGTAGATTTGCTATATCTCAAATCTATCTTTGAATTGATATCCCTTGCATTTTTATTGTTGACTTGAATCAGTTTTGTTTCCCAAGTGTCTCCTAGTTTGTTAGCAGAACTGCAGGACAAGTTTCTTTACGGTAGTTTCCACTGCCAAGCCTTCAAGGTATTAGTATCTCAATGGTTTTAACCTATAAGCTAATGTTCCAATGAAAGTCTTTAGGAACTACTAGTCACTCTCAGTTTCGGTTCACATTAAGTGATGGCGACGTACAATTGATCTTTTTCTAAAACGAAATTGGTTATAAATTTGGATAGTTTCTCGATTTATACATGACATCCTTGCAAGTGCAAGGGCCATGCTAGTCATCTGTGTGTAGTTTTCACTACACCAAATCTAGGTTTTTCTAACAATAGGATTCCTAACTAATTTTATTTTTCTAACTCCACCGATCCATTATAATTCTAGTAACCCTTATAAAGGGTTAGGAAATTCAGGAATAGTTACCATAATTAGGAATTAAATCATAGAAACTAAATAACTATTCAAAGTGTGAGATCAATAGTTATACAAAACTAACACACTTTATACTAAATCACTATTACAACTATTCATACCCAAAATTAGATGTATACCAAAATCAACCCCACCTTTATAACTATTTCTCATTTTCATTTATAACACATTTGTGCATAGCTAACACAATGAGTTATTTTAGAATTTAGAAAATGTAAAAATAAAATTTTAAGATTTTATAAGTCTTTTGTTTGGAACCAACAAACAGTTCTAAAATCCTAGGATAATCTAAACCCAGAACTAATCCACACGGTTTCTTGTGGGAACCAAATTTTGAGTTCCATATCTCCCAACCAAACCAAAATCGGATTTCATTACAAACGAAAGAAACACAGTTGAACGAAACACAACCCAATCAGTGAAAAACCCAATCAAAAGACTTCACGAATCTTCTTTACCCGGCTTCTTCCTCGATTCAAAAGTGGAAAATCAATCAACTTCGAGTCAAACTCCAATCAATAGAAAACCCGTATTCATTTTTATGATTTCCATTTATTTTCCTAAACTCAATAATTTGAAGAGAATAATAACGTTGAAGGTGATTGATTTTGGAAAATTTTATTCCTTATCATTATCGGTATGATTACTCTCCTTCGTTGCTTATTCGATTACTTACGAAAGTTCTTCAATTGTAAACCTACGGTATAAAAGGTTAGGCGTTTTTTAAATTAGGTTCAATTGAGAGTTTCCGATTGTGATTGTTTGTGATCATCTCTATCGCCATTTTCACGGTTCGTCTTTAATTTTGTATTTGAATTCTTGGGTATTCATTAATTTTTATTGTAAATAGTTCTTGGGTATCTAATTCGATGAAAAAAACTTAGGTTTTGATAAATTAGCGAAATTTTGGTGTGTATTTGTTTGCTAATTTGATGAAATCTTATAGAATTAGAGTAGTCACGTAGTGGCTAGCTAATGTGGATTTGTGAAGCATGTAGAATACCAACAACCCTTCTCTTGTGAGTAGGTTTTTCCGAGAGAGTTAGGTTTAATAGGTTTTTCAAAAACTTGGTTATTGTTCTTGTCGATGTTAGTTTAGGTTTGTAAATTTTGTCATGCTCCGGGTAAAATTAATAGATAACGCGCCCCGGATTTTGAGAAACTATTTTAGTGTTCTTGCTGTTGGTGCAATTGATCTGATATATTCTGGAATTCAACTTCTTGCTAAGTTTTTGAATTACTTCGGTGTATTGGGTTATCTAACTTTATAATTTTTATTGAATTTATGGGTTTCCATCATCTAGGGAATTAAAAGTAGTACGGTAACGTGGTTCGGCAAATCATATCATGTCCGAGTCGTGGTAGTAGCTTAAGTTTTGAGTTTGTGAGTTTGTATCATAAGAGGAACTTATCTTGTTTCTGAGTTATTTTCGGCATTAGGATATCTTCACAGAGATTTTAGAGAACTCTCATGGTGTGATATCCGAGACAACTCGGAGAGCTTTTCTTGAAGCGAAACAAGGGTCTTGTTGACCAGCTATGGGATACCCCGTACGGTGTAGCAACAAATAAGGTCATGCTGTCTTGTTGGAGTTGTTTGTCAATGCACCCTCTATATAGCAAATCTCGGTGATTTTTGAGGTGTATTGGGGAAAAAGGTTGGTAATATGGGAAGAGTTGATCTCATTCAATTATCAAGTGAACACAATGCTAAAATAGAGGAACCGACACGAGAAATTTTAGATTCATACCCACATGACCTTCTAGTTGTTCTCAAACATGGAGTTTGGTGAGTAGAAGGCATTATTTAGGTCACACTTCACAATAACCTTTTGTATTTTCTTAGTTTTGTGTTATTCTACTAATTTTTGAACCTACATTGTCTGTTCATTTTGAAAGGGTCTGTGTTCTGTTCATTTTTCTCGCATGTTCTGCAACCGCTGGAGAAACTAAATAATTTGTTATAAGGTTGGGTAATTTTAGTTAGGAGCTGGGTGACATGCTTGTCACTTTGGAGAAACCGAGACTCGATTGCCACCGTAGTGTATCATTTGCTGAACTAGTTGATGTGAGGCATGCTCTTGCAATGATTTCGTGTTGGCATCTAAATATCCTTATTCTAGATCGCATGCATTAGAGGTTCTACTTTGATTGTAAGTGGTGATCTAAGTATTCTTGCATAATCAAATGTTACATCTCGTAATGGTGTTACTAAGATGAAGCTCTCGTGCGATTTTATGTCACCGTATTCTTACGCAATTTTTTGTATGATGAATATTTCTTTCATAAGCTTGGTCTTTCGATTTGTCCTTGTTGGATATTTCGTATTTCTGTTTTCTGAGGCTGCGGTTTTAATTGGTTGCAATATGTTTGTTTTCTCATTACAGGACGTGCATGTAGAAGATATGATTCTTCAGTGATTCCGCTAAGGGTTAAACCCCAAAGGAAGGTGAGCAGTTGAGATATCACTTGCTAAAAAACTCATAAGCTTTGTTTGAACTGTTTGTATTTGGCTATGCATGTAAAACTCACAAGCTTTGTTTAAACTTCTTGCATCCCGAGCCACTTCATTGGTTAAAATGCTTGCCTTGAATTCTTTTTTCCGGCTCTGTGAGGAAGTTTTACCATTTGTTCAAAAATGAATAAATATGTTTTAACTTGTTAAACATACGGTAGCATAGGCACCACATCATTAGTAAATTATCCTAATTCTATCGGCTAAACAGAAGGGCTCTCGACTTGGACATGATAGCATAGTTGATGGAATGCTTAAAGATGGCCTATGGGATGTTCATAATGAGTTTGGCGTGGGTTTTTGTGATAAGATATGTGCCAATCAACATTCAATAACCAGAGAAGAACATGTATTATTCTAAAGTCAATATGTATTGAAAATTTCTCTAATTTGGTTTCTTCCGGGCTATGGTCGATCCTTCCTGTACGGCTATATATTGTCTACTATTGTCGCCATCACTAAAAATATAATTTTGTGATCTCCTGTCCATTCTCAATTCCCATATTGAAACATTTGACCTTTCAACCAAAAGTATTTTGAAACAATACATATGAAGCAAGTAGCCCCTCTCTTTTTTTTTCCTTGATTATTATTGGAAATAATCATCCTTAAATTTGGCGATTCATTTTTTAAGGACTTCCTTGACAGCTTCTCGTGGATTTTAGTAGCTTGAATGTTCTAATTTATCCCATCTCAACCTTCTATCTCAAGGATCTATATTTTACTCTTGCAAGATGCTTATGCTATTCGAGCTTCCCGTGGATGAAGCTACTTCCCGTGTAGCTACGTAAGTATTTGTTTTCTCTAAACATGTCGTTACCACAACAAACATGTTAGCCTAGAAGATTAGTCTATTTAATTGAGAAATATTGGTCTTCTTCTCAGTTTTAAATAGAGTGTATATTATTGCTCCTTTTTCTACTTTCTCGCACATAAATATTTTTAAAATCCTTAGAAATGTTGAAACCCACATATAGAACATAAGCCGAACTTGTGGTGCAATGGTAGCACGTCCGACCCCACGTCGAAGATGCGTGTTCGAATCACGCCCGGTTAGATCCGCATTTTCTTGTTTAGTATGCACTTGCCTAATTTAAAATCCTTAGAAATGTTTAAAATTATCTATAACTATACCAAATTATTTATTTCCGATTAGATGCGTATTTTCTTGTTTGGTATGCACTTGCCTAATTTAAGACAACTATGTCATCCGATAGAATGGCTATCCGCTATTTAGAAAAAGATTTTTGTTTTTAACTAATTTTTAAGAGTTTCAGTAATTGTGTATAGTGAATTGACATCTATTTGTCAATATCGTTCAAAATTTAGTAATTTACCAATTTCTTCAAACTATTCGTAAGTATGTCGTAATTGTCCGCAAGAATTTAGTTGATCTCATAACTCAACAATCGATATGTGACTATGTCTACCAATATCTTCAAACTTCTCGCCAATCATGCACTTACATCTATTTCATTAATCTTGTTCAATTTAAACTTCCCTGTTAGAATTAAAAAGTCGGCGCGCCGCAATTTACTTATCAATTTATATATGTGCAACTTATGTCGAAATCTTGTTTTTTATTGTAAGTTCGATTATAGAAACTTATCTTTACTATTCACCAGGATAATCCTCGGTTCGATTTTGAAAATCTGGTATTTATTATTTTCCAGGGCAATATTTATTTCGTTGTAAGTCAAAAATACATCTTCGACGAGTGCGCTAATTTCTAATATTGAAGCCTCATTAGTAATCAATTCATTTTCGAACTCGGATTTTATTATCTGTCAAGATAATCATTAATTCGTTGTAGGTCAAGAATATTCCTTCATCTAGTGTTTAATCTTAACTGTATATCGTTTATTATCAATTCATTCTCGCAAACTAACCCTTTCATTAATATGCTCTCCCACAAAGTTAGAATCTACATGGGAGTGGTAAACCTACTAATGTTTGCAATATTATCCTTAATGATCTCTTTCACTAAGTTGGAGTGTTTACCGGAACCCTTAATCTATCGTAATTGGGATTTGAAATTTGTGAATTCATTTCTCATTTTCTAATTCAATCTTATATATTCTTCAGATTTATATATAGTCGAAGGTCGATAACAATATCCGAATTTATTCTAATATATATATATATATATATATATATATTATTTAGAATTCTTTCTTATCCAAAGTTGTTAATAAAACTGAATGTCAGAATAGGGTTTATTTAAAGTTTCGGGGAATATTCCGAAAGAATCTTACATGGAAATGGATGGATTCATCGTTCTTACGAAGTTTCCAACTTATTGTAGTCCGCTCACGGCCAGGTTTCGATCTCCGATCCAGGTTATGCATACAATATGCCAAAATAGGTTTTGTTTAAGGTTTCGTGAAATATTTTAACGGAATCTTATAGTAGCTTAATAGTTCGTTCTCGCATATTGAAGTTCGAATCGATACTGAGCTTCATATTTATCGATTTTGATGATGTATCATGCAAAGTTTGAAGTCAGAACCCTCCCGGAGCTTTGTGGTTCATAGTTTTTATGCCGTTATGCCATATTTGAATTTCGAATCAACACTGAGCTTCATATATATCGATTTCGATGATGTATCATGCTAAGTTTGAAGTCATAACTCTCCTGGAGCTTCTTGATTCATAGTTTGTATGCCGTTATACCACATTTGAAGTTCAAATCGACACTGAGATTCATATTTACCGATCGTTGATGTATCCTGCTAAGTTTGAAGTCGGAACCCTGCCAGAGCTTCTTGGTTCATAGTTTTTATGCTTCTTGAGTCTACCAATGTGAACTAAAGCTATTTCATGACCTGTATGACTAGTTAAAATTACTTTATGACTTATGTGACTAGTCGAAATTCAAACCGGAAGCACAAAGAGAAAGCACAAAAGCACAAAGAAAACACAATTTCCTTGATCCGTATGACGATCCCTAGTCAAATCTCTACCGTCCAAAGATATCCCTAATCCGTATGACATTCCCTAACTAAATCTCTACCGTTCAATTTAATTTATACAAAAACCTAAAGATGTTTTCTCCCCTCACTTTCCCTTTTCTCTTTCTTTTTCTCGGGCGGTTCTTCTCTCCAGCTCCGCCTCCATCAAAACCCTAGGCTGCAAATTCTTCCGAAGAAGAAGAAGAAGATATCAGTTGGAGCTAGATTTGTTCAATTGGGTCTAATCAGTGGGAGCTCGATCTGTTCAATTAGGTCTTATGTTTCATTGAAGCCTTCAATTTGTGATAGTGATTCTTGAGTTGAAGGCTGATTTTCCTTGCTCTTTCTTCTCATGTATTTCCATTTTTACAATCGTTTCTTTTGCATAGGGTTCCGTATTCTTTCTATCTTTTTTCTCAAAAGTTTAAGAGTTCAAACCTTATTTTTGAAGGGTTTTGGTGAGATTGTGTTGTTGATGGTGAAAACGTTTTATCTAATCTTTGGTTTTGAACCTTTTCCGTGGGTTTTAGTTCGTGTTTATGTTGGTATAATTTTTGATGTTTTTAGGACATTTTTCTGTTCATTTGCAATTTCGGATTTAAAGCTCAATTAAATTGAATATCCCTTTAATTTCATCATATAACAATGGGGGATTTGGACTGTACACTTTGATATTGGTGCTTTTGGTATCCGGTAACAAAACCGATTCAATTTTTAATTTCAATTTCAATTTTTCTTCTTCATTTTTGTAATTTAATTTCTTGGGTTTTTGGACTTGGGATTTTTGTAGGTGGGAGAAGACTAATAGCGCAAAGTGCATCAAGTGGACTTGTAGGAATATTGTCGTTCTTCCTTGGTTCGTGTCTATTAACATACTTGATAGTTATTGCACTTTTGTTTTGTTTCTTTCTGTTTTTAGGCTTGCTAACCGATTTCCTTTAGATTGGTTGTTATTGGCTTTAGGGATTTGGTTCATTGCAATTTCTGGAGAAGATTTGGTGTTGAGAAGGTACTCGGAGATCAAAACTCATACTAGTACCTTTTGACATGTTTTTATTTTGTTTATAACTTTATAAAAATGAAAGTAAATTATTGTTTAGGCTACCGATATCTTGTGGATACAGTGGATTTTGATGCGGTTAGGCTACGATTTTTCGGGTTGTGGCAACAACAAGATAAGTTGCTCTTGGATTTTACTTTGAGCACTCTTATAGTAGCTTTGAATTGTGGATGGAGATTGATTAATGAAGTTTATGATGAATGATCGTGTTGTGCGGTTTCCTTGACTATTCGAATTGTGACAGTGAAGATCAACGGGGTTTGGATTGTACTCTTCGCCATCGGGTGCTTTAGGTATCAGTAACAAAAACGATTCAATTTTTAGTTTCAATTTCAATTTTTCGTCTTCGATTTTGTAATTTGATTTCTTGGGTTGTTGGATTTTGGGTTTTGTAGGTCGGAAAGAAACAACAATATGATGCTAGAAAGGAAATTACAACCAATATTCAAATGAATGAGGAGGAGATGGAATCTGCAGAATTTTTCCAACTAAAGAGGTTTGTTTTAGTTATGATTTAATTACGTTTTTGCCTTATTAATATGCACTTTTGATTGAGCTTAAAATTATTGTAGTTGGTCAAATTCAGAACTTGAAGGGGACAGACTTAGGCATGACCTTACCAATCTTCAAACAAAAATAAAAGAGAGTAAGTATTCACAAGCTTAATCTTATTTTGTTTTCCTTTCTCTATGCTTTTCACTTTCGACAGTTAACAAAACTTTTTTACATCATGAGGTCTGTTTATTTGCCTGCAGATATTCCCTATAGTTGAACTTCTCGGGAGCTTATTGAAGCATATGAAAATCCTTGACCCATTTGCCTAAGGACAAATACTCGAAGGTACCAACTTATTCACTTACTTACTGGTTGAAATTTTAAAACATACTATGATAAGATGATATGGTCTCTAATTTTCTTATTTAGGTTTTATGGGCTTTTCATTCTTGCTTAATGTGTTTGGAATTTGTATACATTGTGAGTTTCCTCTCTATTTCCCTGACATCCTATAAAGGTTAACTGGTAAGAAGTTCATTTTGTGACTTAATTTTTTTTTGGGTGTAAAAATTTCAGAAAGTAGAACACAACAATTTAAGAGGAGATGATGAGCCGTTCAAGATCTTAATGTGCGTAAGCTTACTCTCCCTACAAATTCAATGTGGTTTACAAATATTGGTGACCAAGCCCTTTGGAGATACTAATAGAAACTTCATTTTTCTCCGGAATGCGGCAATATATATCTTACAATAATCTCTTCTGTGATATCCTCGCTGGGTAGCATAGCCATTTCATTTGATGCTACTAATTGTGTTGTTAGGTGTATATGTTACTTTTCATGAGTATTGGGGACAGCCCTAACCTAACTACATATAGCAAAGCTTTTATATATAATGATTCATATTCATCCTTGCATGAGCATATCTAGATTCTTATAGGTCAACCTGTCAAGATATAACATCTAGTTGGTTTGTATACATGCTTATTTTGATAATGAGTGCAACCAAGTGGGAAAGCTATTTTGCAATAACGAAAGCAAGGAGATTTGTATGGCTCGAATTGATATGCAATTGTCCATATTCTCGAAAATACGAGATTAAAGTAGACGAGTCAAATAAGATCTAAAGTATAATATCCAGATCTGCTTGGATGGGTAGACCTCAAGTTATCTTATAATCTAACTCTAAGTATGGAGAACTCACGGTTCATGCGGCTTGGTTGCTTTTGGATATCAACTCAACGCCTTGGGGTTGATCAATAGATGAAAGATTAGTCACGATGACCCTTTGGGTGTTGATTTGATGGGGATATATGAGATGATGGGTGACATACTTTCTCCCCATTGTGGTGGATCTCTTGCTCATTAAAAATTGTGCAACTCGAATCGTTATACTTTTTCCCTCTTACAGGCTATCTTTTCAAAGATCCACATCAGATGATAACCTTGTTAGTGCAAGTGATAATCCAATGTTGGCCACAATTCTTGGGCAAAGATATGAAGGAGAGAGCAGTCTTCGTTTTGATGATTCCGCACCCGAAAGCTCAACTTCCAGGTTTGTAATATTATCTTCAATTATTTTATTTCCTTAGTCGGTTGTCTAGAATAATCGGCGACAAGAAATTAGGATCCCTTGCTAATATGTGCATACAACCACACCATCCAATATCTCCTTGCGCATATTATCGACTTTTGTGCAACTCGAGTCTTAACTCAAGTATGAAAACTCACAGTTCCATTTACGTGCCAAGATTTGAGTTCTTTCTAACATCAATATCTCTTGTATGCTTGCTTGATTGAACAAGCTAGTCATTCTAACATCAATATCTCGTGTTTTGGACCGAGGAAATCGAATTATAATGCCCACATAGATTATTTTAATAAGTTTATTTGGCTTAAGCCGCATTCCGCATAGATTCAAGGTTTTGCTTAAACGTCTCATGTGTAAGCTAACCAATTGTTTTGATCTTTTTACAGTTGTGCCGCAAGTTTTGGGGATGTGGCAACAAAACCAACATCCCGCCAACATCAATCCAAGTCCCAGGAGATGTTGTCCGAACACATGTCGCTTTTATTTTGAGGAGCAACCACTTCTTTGTTCAATATTGTAATTGTAATCTGTGGCATTTCACATTTTTCGTCGCTTCTTCGATGTAGATCTAAGCAGAGTGTTCTGCACCCCTTGATTATTAATTTATTATATATAATATAAATTTTCTTGCATTTCAATTTTTTTCTTGATGACTTGATTATTAATGGATGGATAGTAGCAGGTTAAAGAGTAATGTTTATGGTTTAAGAAAAAATTTGGTGAATGGAGTTTCAGTGATAGGGAAATTTGATTCTGGTGACCAGGAAATTGAAATTTCCTAAGACTGAAACTTTCAGTGACCTAAAATTTGAATCTCGAGTCACTCGAAATCGAAACTAAATGACACATGTCACTTGTTTAGTGGTCATTTTAATAGTTATAGAAATAGTTAGTAATGGTTATAACATAATCCCTACATTACAAAGTAAATACGAAGTGTAAAATATCAATAGTTAGGATAAATATAGTAATGAAACTGAAGTGTTAGCCTATTTAATTTCCCTAATGGATTGAAAGGGTTAGAGAAAATCCTAACACATTATATAACTGCATATTGATAACCATTTTTCTTAGTTAGGGAAATTAGCTTGTATTTTTTTGTAATGCTTTTCTTCCATAAGGAAATCCTTCATTTGGTGTAGTGTTTATAATAATAATCGGATACATGCCTAGTGCAAGGAAGTTAAGATTGCAGCTAAGAACTTCTTAACGAGAATTTCATAGTCAAAACAAAATAAAGATTTTCATTTTGAGAGAAAAAACTCATAAATCCATTAATCTTTTCATTAATAAAAAGTAAAATACAATTGCTCATAACAGATCTCCTACTCCTATTCCATCATAATTAATAAACTTTATATTATCCTCTTACCTTATTAAGCTTTAGGAGATTATCTCCATTGATTTGGGTTGTAAACACAAAAGATATTATTATGGTTTTATATATATTCTAGCCAAGGGGAACATAACTCCTCAAGGGAATTATCATCAAATCCAAGATGGTATCAGCCCCTACACGATCCTACCTCTTCTAAAACCCTTGAAATCCATGGCAGGTGATAAGAAATCCATTCACCCGGCTTTTGCCATCAACAACATCAAATCTTTGATTCCGGTTATCTTAGACATCAAACAAGATGAATACTCCTCATGGGTATTTCTCTTCGATCTTCATCTTCAAGCTCAGCGGTTGCTATTTCTGATTGATGGTTCACAACGACCTACGGATATTGATGCCGAAACTGAAAAACAGCTAGATGCCCTTTGCCGTCAATGGATGTTTGCTACCATGACCAAGGATCTTATGCTCACCATTCTCAAGAAAGGCAAAACCGCAAAGGAGATTTGGGATCATCTCAAAACACTGTTTCAAGACAACAAAGGAAGCCGTGACGCAAATCTTGAAAGTAAGTTTGTAAATCTCAAGTTTTCTGATTGTGCTAGTGTTGATGATTATTGTGATAAACTTAAATCACTTTCCGATCGATTGAGTGACCTTGATTTTCCAATGAACGATAAACGACTCGTTATCCAATTGGTTAATGGTCTCCCGGAGGAGTACAACACCGTGGCACGTTATCCTAAATAACTCGGCAAATACAAGGATATGTAGATGGTATTGCAACTTGATTACCATTCACAGAAACCATCGATCCAATTTTCTCTATTGGAATGCACTTGATATGTTTTTTTCTCTATTGGAATGCACTTGATATGTTTCTGTATCACATGACTGCTATGATCACACACACATCTCAAACGCCTGCATAATTTGATCCACCATAGAATTAGTATACCAATCAAAGGTGGAATCATCCACTGTTTGGCATCTTCAAATCTAATTAATGTATCATATTTTATAAATCAAACAAGCATCTCAAACAAGTACTAGTTCCAAGAGTCAAGTAGTAAGGGGTATAATATTTAGTGTCAAGCGCACTCCAATGGAGAAGTATCTCCAAGCATCTCAAACAACGCACTACAAGTTACAATTACCGAAAGAGGGAAAGTAAGATTTAGCAAGTCAGACCTTTTGGATAAGGTAATTTACAAACATAAGTCATTAATTTAGAAAAGGGAGAACTTCATGAAAACAGACGCCATAGCCGAGAGACTAGAAAAGAAGTCACACTACTCACCGGCCATAACTAAAATCCTAGTCCGAGAAACATAAGAGCCACTATTTGTTTACCGACAACACTGGGCATACCAATTTCACTAATCACTAACCAAATCACGCTAGAACTCTAAGAAACCGAACCAAAGAAAGAAAATTTACAAAAACTAACTTGAGGGATCAATACAAGGTTACACATCCGGTGGATGGCAAGCTTGAAATTTTACAAGCTATTCAAATCTAGGGCTTCATATACCAAACCTAAATAGAAAAATTAAGACAAACCCAAATCATAAACTAGGGATTTCGTTAAAAAAATCGAAAAACTCATACCTCGTAATAAATCACTTTGTTTTTAATCTTTGAGACCACCATCAAAAACCCAATCAGCTTACTCAGAGCCGATATATTTCTTGAGATAAAAATTCCAGAGATTCACGGAGTTTCTAATGGAGATAAAAAGCAGGAGCTTTCAAGCTCGTATTCCATAAATGGGAAAAATTCAAAGCAAGTATGGATTTATGCAAAAGATGAAACCTTAGATTGGAGAAACAAAAGGAGATCCCAGGTTTTGGTAAGAGAAAAAAGAACATGAGAAAAGAGAGATGCGATCTTCTTCTACATAGATCACAATTGTTGAACGAGATAAGATTTTTCATCTCTAATGGAAACAGAGAGATTTATTTTATTTTTCTGAAGCAAAATAGAGAGAGATGGTGAAAAGAAACTGTGTTTAGCTTCTCATCTGCGGTTTTCAACAAAAAGAGAAAAGTAGCTGGTTGAAAGAGGCCCACTAACAAAACAGACCACGACCGGTAGATAGTCAACCAACAACATCGTGTGCGTTAAGAGAAGGGATTTATGGAATATATATGGTAGATTACCACAAAAAATAACAGTTTTAGTCAGAAATGTCACTAAAAATGGAGGTGGCGGTAATTTAAAAGACTGTTAGCTATAAGGCTACACTTTAGTAACAGGTTTTCTTAAGAACGATTATAATAGATTGAGAAAAGTGATTTATAATCATTTACTGTACATTGATGTATAGTATCAATAAACTATAAAAAACTGTCATTGTATAAATGTTTAGCAACGATTACAAAACATACACCATTTTCCCCTACTATTGGCGTGAGTTTAAATAAAAAACGTTACATATGTCTCACAGCCTATTCTTTGGTGACAGTTCAATCATCAACTGTCGTGGTTTCTTATTGTGAACTGTCACCAAAGCCCACATTTGTACTAGTGAATTTAATGTAGATCAAAATTGCTTAAAAAAAAAGGGAAAACTCTCACATAATCATTAACACCAGAACCCTTGTGGTAGTGATTATAAGTATGGTGATCATTAGAAATTTACTAATTAATACCGTGAATTATTGAACTTGATTGTTGTCGTCAAGTAGAAGCTGGCGATGTAAATGTGTATCGACAAAACGAATTAGAAATCTCAATCAATATGTGTTCTAAATACATGTATTGCGAACATAATGTACCCTAACATTTATTTTTATCAAATCAAATTTTAATTAGAACTTAGAACTATACAAATCAAGTCTGTGTAAAACGATAGATCTATAATTAAACTTTCAGATATATTAAGCAATTATTAAATGTAATTTTTCTTCATCTCCATCAGTGAATTTTGATTTGCTCCTTCACGCAATTAACTTCACAGTAGCTGCTTTCAAAAAATTATAATCTTGGAAAAATTAGGACAATGGATGGTTTTGAAGTAATAGTTGTTGTTCCGATCTTTTAAGATTGTGCAAAAAACAATCCCGTTGCGAGCAAAATAATAGAAAAGTTGATATGTGTTTGCAGTTCGGGTTTTTGAGATACATTTAGTTTTTTTTTTTATTTCGATATACGTTATATCCATCGTCGTTATCTTCCGACCACTCTGTTTTAAATCTATTTTTTCTTTATTTTTTTGCAGACATAGTCAAAACAACGAAGCCCGTTATCCCGGATTGGGTTCCCACATCATCAATCGAACCAGGTCTTGGTCAAGATCTAGCTGAGAAGAAGAAAGGTGAGGGTCAGGGTCAAGAAAAGGGAGAAAAAGAACCACATCATCAATTAAACTGATACCCATCATCATCAATCGAACCACATCATCAATTAAACTGATACCCATCATCACTGAAGATGCGTGGAAGAAAGCTTGTCTTTATCTTTTCTTTTGTTTTTTCTTTATTTAATTAATTCTCGATCTAGCTTGTGTTGATGTTATGTCGATGTATTATCAGTTCATCAATGAATATTAATGGATCAAGTAAACCTCCAAATTAGTTATTTGTATCTTTTTTAAGGACCATCGGATTACAAACCTTCAAAAAATTGCTTTCTTTGTGTGGTTGATACATCATGCAGCCATATATGTTTTTCTCAGAATTCAAACCTTCAATTTAACTTGACCATCTCCTTCTTCAAACCCACTTCCCAATTTCTACATTAAATTTGATTTTTACCAAGAACCCTAATTTCTGTTTTGGGAAAATAGAAACCCTAACTTCTTAAATCTTCATTAGATTTCGCAAATCAACTATTAATTCTCCTTCTTCATGTTATACTCGCCAAACGTATCTCTAACTCAATCTGTATCTTCTAAATCAAACCACTTTTCTAAGACTGCTCAAAGATCATGGGTGATTAGAGAGATTTGGATAGCATCACCAAATTAGAGAGAAATTCCTTGTTTGATTATGTAAATATTGTAATTTTTATCTTAATCAGTTCATTGATGTAATTGGATTAAAAGCAATTTCATATTGATGAAAAATGAAGGTATTGGCCACTTCCATCCAAAAAAAAAAAAAATTACACTAGATGACCGCTGCCACGGTGGAACGACCGACCAAAAAAATTGACATAAAACTGAATTCTGTACTTACAATTTAAGAAGTCTTAATGAGTTCTATAGTTTCAATTTAAGATTGAAGTGGGGTGTAGCAGTAACACTCTTTATGGAAACTCACCTATCTGAATGAGGAAGTGGGGCCGCTCCTATGAGAATATGAGCTTTGATTCTCTAGAGCATTACGAGAAACAGGATATGTCCAGGGCCAAATTGGACAAAACGGCACGAGCTTGGCAGCACCCTTGGAGATATCATCCGTGGTTGTTATCGCGAATTACATCGAACGCTAGCAGTTCAAGACATAGTTCACTGTCTCTAGTAAGTAATTCCGGTAATATCTCACTAAGCAAAGGTTCAAGACCTCATGGACACCTATGCCTAAAATGGTATTTCCTGCGTTTTTTATGTGATTTTCGTTTTGATGGTTTTGGTATTACTGGAACTTAGATTCTGAGGGTCACTAGGGGTTCACTAGTTCATGCTTTTTCACTTTGGTGAAAGGAACCTTTAGTCTCACTTGTGAGGAACTAAAGATGAAAGCTCTCTATACTATATGATTTTAGCAATCCATAGTATGATCCTGGGGTCATCACACTGTTGTGTGAGGGAGATGACGTTGGAATGGCTTGCATGACTTCAACATGCACGATCCGTCTGTCTGTTCAGTCAGTTCGGGTCGTGAGATTGGGTTGTTGATTTACCAAAATCTATCTGTGTTTTCGTGTTTTATTGAGTTTTCATTCATGGGGGATTGTTGGAAAACGATTACTAAAAATAATTTTTAAGGTTTTAATAAAATTATAATTTATTGTTTTCTTTTGTGAATGAAAAAACTTATTAGTCCCACATTGTGGAGTTTCCACGTTTTAATTGTTTTAAGAGACTATATAAGCATTTTAGTCCCACATCGGGGAGTTTTTCTTCTCAAGTTGTATTTGTCAATTATATAAATAAGTTCACTACTTTTGTAAAATCTATGGGAAAGGGGTTGCTCTATGTTTTAGAGGGACCCCTCAGGGAAAATATTTTATAGCGTTTCTTAAGCGTTCGCGATTTTCCTTAACGGTTTTTTCGGAGTTGCCAAGCTCAAGTTGAGCATCTACTACATATGCTAGTAGTAGGTGTAGTAGGGTGTTTTATTCCGGAGATATCCGTCTGTGGAGGGCTATAGCATCACTCTTGAGTGTAGCCCAGGACGCTAATGTCTTAAGGGCAACGTGTTGAACACGTGACTCACTGCTTTTTCCAAAGTTTTGCCTTGTTGTTATTTGCGGAGATTTGGGAGCTCGTCCGTTTCATCAAATCGATCACTTCCACTACAAAGGAGCTAAGTATCAATAACTTTTGCTTATTTGATTTTTTCCTTGTTTTTGATTATTGCACCCAACAATTATTTGGTCAAATTTTCCAATTAAAATGGGACAAAGAAGTATAAATTTAGCGGGCTTAGTAATTTAACACACCATTACACGTCTGGATCGTCAAAAAATACTATAGGAAAATAAAAGTATCACTTTGCTATGAAATTCTCATTAAGAAGTTCTTATTAGCTGATATCGTTCGCCATCGATTTGAATCGCTATAAAACTTGTTTAGATCTGGCTTTACCTCATTGATTTTAATCATTTGTACCCCCACTACATTTAATTTTTACGAATGTAAACAAATTAGAAAAACAAAATTATGAATTGGAACAGTGTAATGATGTTCATAGAAGCCACAACTTGTTTCAATCTGGATGTGCGATCTTTTATTCAAGTTTACAGATACATGATTAGGAAAGTCCTACATGATATACGGACGCAGTCTGAAGTATGATTTGAGTTTATATAAATCTCACTCAAGACCTACAGCAAAGTGACCTCTAGGATTCTAATGGGCATGGGAGAAATGGATTGAGGACTACATATACGGAAGCATTGCATTGTTGGGTATATGTGACTGTATTTATTGCATTAACGTGTGTATACAGCTGCAGCATAATGCAACAGGTCATTTCTAGAAGACCTGCCAGGAGCAAGATAGATTAGATTACGAAAGAACTAGATTTTTTTTTTTAGACGGAAGAGAACTGGAAGATTGGAAATGGAAAAGTGGGAGACCGGGATTGAAACCGCACGAGAAAAGCTCACCCCTTAAGTCAAGTCAGATCTGTTGGCAATACCATGCCATTTGGTGAGTTCCTCATTGTTCACTCCAAGCTCGGTTGCAGAGGTCACAAAGAATGATCATTTTTTTCAAGGGTCGGGAAATCTGTTTCCTTTTTGTTATGTTTTGTTTTGTGTTGGTTGGTAAACAAACTAACTGGACGTGCGAGCTTGTAATTGTAACCCAATTGGGGATATTAAGGTGGTTGACTTGAACATTGGTTGGTGATTCCTGCTCTCGTGTGCAACACTATGTACATTGACTCGCCCTCTCCAAGTTGGGTGTTTTTTTGTCTGTTGTTGTTTTGATCAGATCCAAAGGCGCTCGCCTGGCTCGCCTAGGCGCCAAAGGCGCATTAAGCTTAGGTCCAGTGCCCGAGTAAATCAACTCCACACCACTTTCCACGCTGGCGCCTTAGGCGAGCGAGTTTGGCGCCTTTGGCACTTCGCCAAAGTTTGAGGCGCCCAATAAGGCGAAACATTCGACTAAAATCCAATTTCTAACTATTTTTTCTCATTAACTATCATAACGACTCTGTTTCCTTGTTCAATCAAAATCACATCACAGTCAACGATTAGAATATGGAGGGATTATAAACGTGATTGATGGGATTAAGTTTTCTGCTACACTTACAATATACGTAACATGGAAACTTCAATAACTCTATTTCCTTATTCAATATTATTCTCCAATCACCACGAATAATGATCAAAATTTAGGAAATAACTAGATTGATGGTAATCTTGTGTCAGTTGTGTTAACAACTAACGTGAATCAAGGAATTGTAGTATATCCTCCTTAGCATTTATAGCATTCCCACTATTAAAATCACATATTCTTCATTCGCAGTCAATGGTTAAAATATGGAAGCTTCATTATAATGAGGTTATGACGGAAATATCAACGTATGGGCAATGGACGATCTGGAAACTTTATATACGGTAACCATATATCAATATTAATGCAAAATCAATCACCATTGAAATCAATGATGAAAATATGGAAGCAAATAAAAATAACTTTTTAAGGGAATAACGTGAATGAGGCATTGATTTCAATGAGGTTAATGTTGTGAGAAAGAGCATGTTGCTGGTAGTGGATTGGGAATCACAGCTGAGCATTGATTGAATTTGTGAGACAGGGCGTGAATGAGGCATTCAGTTTCGTTGTTCTTGTTTTGTTGATTAGGTTTTACTTCTGAAATTTTAATGGAGGCTGTTCTTTTCTTCAATTAACACAACACAAAGATAAGTGATCGCCTTAGGGCGCCTTAGGCGCGCCTAGGCGCCCAGCATAGGCGACGGGCTTGGCGCCTCGCCTCGCCTAGCGCCTAACACAACATAGGGAGCACCTAAGGGGAATGAAGAATTATTCACTAAAATCTCCGAACAGGAAAGCAACAATTTGGAGAAAGAAATAATTGAAGAATAAGTATGGCTTGTAATAAAAAATTTCAAAAACAACAAGTCACGTGGACCTGATGGTTACAATATGGATTTCTTTAAAGTGGCATGGAACATCATCAAGACAGACTTTATGAAAGTGGTTGAAGAATTCGAACAAAAAGAAAAATTGGATTGGAGAATTAACTGCTCTTTCATATGCTTGCTGCCAAAGAATGATCAAATTGGTTCTCCCCATGATTTTAGACCAATAAGCTTAGTCAGTAGTGTGTACAATGTGATATCTAAGGTGCTGACACAAAGACTAAAAATAGTTCTTCCGCAGCTGATCTCTAAAAACCAAGGTGCATTCATTAAAGATAAACAAATACTGGATGGTATTCTTATAACAGGTGAACTTATTGATTCAAGGCTCAAAAGCAAAGTCCCTGGAGTGTTATGCAAATTGGATATTCAAAAAGCCTTTGATAATGTGAGTTGGCACACTATTCAAAGGATACTTCAATGCTCAGGATTTGGTCAAAAATGGATCAACTGGATTATGTGGTGTGTTACTTCTGCACAACATTCTATTCTAGTAAATGGTTGCTCAACAGATAGATTCAAGCCACAAAAAGGACTGAGACAAGGAGATTCTCTTTCTCCATTTTTATTTATCTTAGTTGATGACATTTTCACTAAACTCATGAAGCAAGCTATGGATTTAAACATGATTTCTGGTTTCTCTATGGGCAATAACATTAACATCTCACACTTACAATATGTTGATGATACTTTGGTTTTTCTTAAGGGGTCTCTAGAAGAAGCAGAAAATCTACTTATCATTCTTCATATTTTTGAAGGCATTACTGGTTTACTAGTCAACTTATCCAAAAGTTCAGTATTGAGCATAAGAGCTAACGATATTATTGATGATGTCGCTACTATCCTAAAATACAAAAAGGAATCATTGCCTTTAAAGTATCTGGGTCTTCCAGTAGGAGCTACCAGCAGAAGCTATTATGTATGGGATGTAGTTATTGAGAAGTTTCAAAAAAAAATTAGCTCCATGGAAAATAAGATTCTTCACCAAAGCAGGTAGAATTATTCTAATAAAATATACTTTATCTAGTCTCCCAATTTACTTCATGTCTCTTTTCCAAATGCATGTGCAAGTTGAGAAAAAAAATCAATCAAATTATGAGGAATTTTTTTTGGGGATCAACTTCAGACAAGAGGAAAATCAATTGGGTGGCTTGGAATAGAATCTGCAGACCAAAGAAAGCTGGAGGTTTAGGCATTAGGAATATGAAACTTACTAATCAAGCCCTTCTTTGTAAGTGGACATGGAGATATGCAGTTGAGAAACAACATTTATGGAGAAAGATAGTCCAAAACAAGATGAAAGGAAGAACTGAAGATATCATGGTCAAGGACTCTAATCTGCCACAAGGCAGGGGTTTAGGCCAGATTTTCCTTCCCCTATTTCTACCTCTTCTTAATTTCCAAGCCTGCATTTGTTGCTCTAATGAACCAGCTTGAACCCATTTGACATTAAAACCACTCAAGAAGTAGTTCCAGATGTCCCTGCTAAGATACAGATTCAATACCAGAGAGAAAGAAATTTAGGAGATTCAATACCAGGAGAGACGACGGCGCAATTGTGGTGGTGTTTGTTCTGTAATATGGAGGAGAAAGAGAGAGTGTAGATACTAGGATATAAAGAAAACCCTAAAGTGGGGTGTGCCCCTTATCCTTATGAAGGGTGGCAATCAACCTCAATGTGGCACAACAAGTGGCCTGGCGAATTTGCCTACTTGACATAATCCAAAAATAAATTTCACCCATCAAAACCCAACACGAGAGGCAAATCTCTACATCGGTGTCAGGAGAATTCTTTTGGGATTCTTATGAATTTGATTGGGAATGTGATTGATTGGTAAATATCACATTCAAATTCAAGCCTTGGAAATTGTCGCCCTACCAATGATTTCTCACAAAATGTTCCACAGTTTATGTAGCTAAGAAAACAGGTTACAAATGACAAGTTCTTTTGCCGATCAAAAAAAAAAAAATATGACAAGTTCTTTTTGCTAACTCAAAATTAGACTTGGAATTATGCTAGCAGGTCAGCTCTTCATAGAACAATTGGAATCCTTTAACATTGGAGACCATTCAAATGCCTATCTTAGAACAATGGGGTGCTTTGAATCGGTTGTCGCGGATTGCATATTGTCTTCACCTCCATCCAGACAACATAGATTTGAGAGGAGAAATCATTGTGTTCGAAGATTTCAAAGATCTGTGTGACTGTATCTCTCTTCTACTTGATCTCCACCAGGGTATATGTAGTAATGATCCCCACGAATAACCATAACTACTCTCATTATAATCCCCCATCTGATTGATTCTGGTAACGGCAATTTCGAGATCAAGAGAACTCGGGTTAATCGTTTTTTTTCCATCAACACCGCCGCCTCACTCACACCGGTAGCCTCTCCACTCTCACTCTTTCTCTAAAACTTCTAGGGCTTTTAGTTCATTTATATAAGGAGAGGAGATATGGGTGATTTACTAGAATGGCCTTGAAATAATTCCAGATTTCCAATGTCGCAGCTCGGTTAAATGTGTGCCAGGTTAGTACAATTTCTATGGGCTATGGCCCTATACCGATGTGTACAAAGTGAGACTGGATTATGGTGAGATGAGGATGGAACTCTCACACCGGTTAGAATCAGCTCTAATGTACAACAATGAGGAAAAGCAAATGGCAAACTTGAAAGAGGAAAAGCACAAGACAAATAAAGAGGAGCAACAACAATTGCTGGAGTTTATAGTACAAGTTAGAGTCGATAAAGTGAACAACCCAAGTCCACACCACACGAAATTAGCAACAACAAAAAAAGCCAAATATTCTAACCGCTCACACATAATGAACAAATTGACGATCGTTAGAGAGAAGCAAATAATCCGACGTGATCGAGGCCAACTTCCCAATTGCAATTTAGTGAATGCTTCATGTTGGGTATCAAGTCTACTAGCCTCAAATCCGCATACATGTTGGGTATTGCCAGCGGTTCCTCGGCGAAAAATCTTACAGTGCGAGATACAAAATATCGCATAGGATACGTGGAATGATTTAGAGCACCTAAGGGGAATGAAGAATTATTCACTAAAATCTCTCGAACAGAAAGCAACAATTTGGAGAAAGAAATAATCAAGAAGAAGTATGGCTTGTAATAAAAATTTCAAAAACAACAAGTCACCTGGACCTCGATGGTTACAATATGGATTTCTTTAAAGTGGCATGGAACATCATCAAGACAGACTTTATGAAAGTGGTTGAAGAATTGGAACAAAAAGAAAAATTGGATTGGAGAATTAACTGCTCTTTCATATGCTTGCTGCCAAGGAAGGATCAAATTGGTTTTCCTCATGATTTTAGACCAATAAGCTTAGTCAGTAGTGTGTACAAGGTGATATCTAAGGTCCGACACAAAGACCGAAAACAGTTCTTTGGTCGATCTCCGAAAACCAAGGTGCATTCATTAAAGATAAACAAATCTTTGGATGGTATTCTTATACTAGTGAACTTATTGCTTCAAGGGTCAAAAGCAAAGTCCCCGGAGTGTTATGCAAATTGGATATTCAAAAGCCTTTGATAATATGTGAGTTGGCACACTATTCAAAGGATACTTCAATGCTCGTGGATTTGTTCAAAAATGGATCAACCGGATTATGTGGTGTGTTACTTCGCACAAAGCATTCTATTCTAGTAAATGGTTTCTCAACGTATAGATTCAAGCCACATAAAGGACTCGAGACAAGGAGATTCTCTTTCTCCATTTTTATTTATCTTAGTTGATGAGATTTTCACTAAACTCATGAAGCAAGCTATGGATTTAAACATGATTTCTGGTTTCTCTATGGGCAATAACATTAACATCTCACACTTACAATATGTTGATGATACTTTGGTTTTTCTTAAGGGGTCTCTAGAAGAAGCAGAAAATCTAATAATGTCTATGTAATCAATGATATTCATCTTAAATTTGATCTACATATCAAAATCTAAGAATGAGTTCTAGTGAAAACTAAGATAATGACGAATGATATAATTTTACACTATTACAAGTAAGGAAGTTGTCAAGAGGGATTGTCAAACCTATTTAACTTTAAATAATTCTCACCCACTGGGTTGGTAATCGCTTAATTTATTGGATTGATAATGCTCATGAATTTTAAACCTTAATATGTATACGGGTATACAAGTTAACAAAAGCCAAAGGTAAAAGATGGTGATGATATTTCGACCTAGACTCACCGACAAATGTTTCGGGATTTCTCCGTGAAATATCCAATGGCAGTTGGAGAGGTGGGATTGCAAGGGCGATCTACATTCAACAGCGTATTGATCGACTATAATGGTTTGAAACAATTGCTCATAATTTTTTTTTTGCTAAAGCCTATTAAAAATGATATCAAATTCCTTGCTGGATTATGTATATTTTGTATTTTTTTTCATTATTTGTTATTTTTGAGTTCTGCATTATGTGAACATTTTAATTTTTATCTTAATTTGTTAGTCAATGCAATCGGATTGTAAGCAGTTTTATATAGATGAGAAAATAGAGGTATTAGCCTCTTCCATCGGAAAGAAAAATTTACTTAGGAAAAGAATACATAGGGCCTGCTTTTATAACATGGCTTTCTTATTATGCCTCACATAAATATCCATCATATCAAGGTCATTTTAGTAAATCACACAAATGTCTCTTTATAAAGAAACCAAACCCTAAAGTTTACATCTAGATTGAGAGTGGAGACTAGCAGTGTCAGGGAGTGAGGCGGCACCGAGAAGAATTTGGTGTTTCCAAAAGTCAGATTAGTTCTTATGATTGGAATTTGGTTGTATCTGGGAACAAATTAATTAAGACCAGCACAATGATTTGTCCTCTTAATGCTAAGTTGTTTATTTTATTGAAATAAGGATATGTGTACAATTTGATCCGATTTCATGTATTACAGTTGGAAGTCCTCTCATGGCGGCTAAACGACGAGATCTCGAAAAAGAAATCGCTCTCCAAGTGCGATGAGTGATGACCTCACAACCAAAACTGTATCTTTTCGGGGTTTGTGCAACTGAGGTGCTCCAACTGTTGAAATGTTAGATCTACACAGATCTTGTTTCGTTGTTAAAATATGGTATCCCGGACCAAAGTTTATATAATATAGACTAGCCTTGCACTCATTTATTAGTAGGATTGAGATAATGTACGTGTAATTGGTTTTAGTTGGAGAAATTTGAGGCTGTAGTCATATCTCATTCAGCAGTGTTGTACATTAATTGGGACTTTCAGTGTTCACAAAGAAAAATTTGTCTAACAATTGAAGCTTATGTTTAGTTTAGTTTAGTTTAAATTTCAACTTAGAAATTTCAGTTTTTTTTTTTTTTTTTTTTTGGATGATAGTGCTTGTCAAAAAAGATGACTTGTTTATAACTTTGGTGAAGGATGGTGTTTAATGTAGTAGATCTTCTGTATCTCAAACCAATTTTTAATGGGGCATTGGCAGCAATTAACTTTTCATGAACCTTTTGCTAACAAAGCCAACACATCTTGTTTGTAAGCAGAACTGCAGGACATGTCTCTTTATGGTTGTTTCCACTGCCAAGCCTTCAGGGTATCGTATCTGGTAAGCCAAGCTACCAATTCATGGCTTACTAAACTGGACGATGTTTTCAACCAAATAAATATATAACCCAAGATCACACCCTAGAGAAATTTGAATTATCGGAATCTCTATGGTTTTAAGTAATGTGTCAATGAAAGTTAATGTAAAGTCTTTATTAGGAACTACTAGTCTCATTTTCGTTCTTATTATCGCAAGCACAACGAATAATATATCGCAGTCCCTTTAATTTTTTCTTATTAATATCTCTTGGATGATTTCACTTTCTATTGTGAGATTGTATCCCAACTCTATTAGAAATGAGATGCAGTCTTGTTAGTCGGAACCAGTTTGAGGCCAAGTTTTGCGTGCTGATAGCAGATGATTACATGATATCAGAATCATACAAGTGATTCCCAATCGACTCAGTTTGGGTATTCCTTTAAATAAACTAGTGAATAAGAATGAACTGGGTGCTCAACTGAGTCACCTCACCGATGTCAGTTGGCTATTGTGCTGGTGTCAAGATGCAGTACCCTTTTTAAGGGGTGACCTTTTCTACTTCAGATTCAATCGCTGACTCGGCTTTACCATTTCTAATTTACGAGACTCGAACTCCTTCCTTTAAATATCTAACTCTTTGCGTGATCTTATCTTGCTCCTCACAAATCGTCTAGGAATGATCTCGTTGCATTAGGTCACATTTGTAAACACATGTTACCTATCGAAAGAAATGATTAAAATCAACATGGTAAAGCCAGATCTAAATAAGTTTTGTAGCATAATGATAATTTCATTGTCAAAATAGAATAAAGATTTACATTTTGGGAGGAAAAATCATACATAATGCATGGATCTTTTCATTCATAAAGAGTAAAATACAACTGTTCATAAGAGTCATGACAGATCTCCAACCTCATAATTTCATTTTTCGAAAATAATTGTTTCACATACAAACTAGCTAAATAGATATCTAATTTTCCTTTCTATCACATCACCTTGTCGGTGAATTTATACTCTCCAAACTACAAAAAAGAATCTTCAATTTCACCTTCTCATCTACCTTCTCCAGAGGAAAATAGAAGTAAAATCGAGATGGCCCGAACAAAGATTAGATTTTTGAGAGGAAAAGTCATAGTGAAAATAATAATTTTTTTGGTGGTGATGCTCCATCGAACAATCTTCTTCCATGATTTTGCTGATAATCTAGATGCCGCGTTGTGGTTTGATTTGGCTTTAGGGATTTAGTTTGGTTTTTGCTTCCTTTTCTCGCCGCCTATAGAGGAGCAAGGGAGGCACAAACTGGATTCATCTAACACCTCTAGAAAACTATACTACTTATATGGGTTGGCTTTTCATTTTAGGGTTAACTTACAGCCGCTCATTATTTATTATTGAGCCTTGCAACTCTGTAATTTTCGTTTTCACCACATGAAATTG
Source organism: Papaver armeniacum (assembly GCA_023531295.1). Lineage (NCBI taxonomy): Eukaryota > Viridiplantae > Streptophyta > Magnoliopsida > Ranunculales > Papaveraceae > Papaver > Papaver armeniacum. Next base: position 80,556 of record JAJJWW010002451.1, read on the forward strand.
CACCCACAATACATCAGTGTTACGGATAACCCGAGACCAGTTGCACCTCCACAACCTTGCTAAGTACCATTCCATATGCCAAGACTTAATTTTTATTGCCCTCAGCATTAGTGTTGGAAGCAGGGAAAAGAAACGAATCCAACTCCCTAAATCTTCCACGTCGAATCAACTCTTCAAGGTTTTGGAGGAATTTGAATTACCAAATATCCTGGTGGTTGTAAAGTAATGTTCTAGTGGAAGTTGATGTGAAAGTATAGACTTAAAGAAGTCGCCTAAATAGATCATGAGCGAAGGAGGGACTGAGCACATGGGATTATGGACGTCCATGTGATGCCCAATTGCTCGAGTGAGCGTACACCAGGGTCTTGAGTTGGCCGGTTGGTGAAGGAATGACGATTAAATGCCGGTTTCATCATTTATTGAAATAGTGCTCGATTGAGCATTAGGTGATAAAACCTAATTATGGAAAAGTGAGGGATCGACCAAGAGGGTGTGAAAACGGCCCTTGATGGTCGTGGGACAACTGATGGGCGTTTGCACAAATTTCGAGTTGGTCGTGGAGAATTTGGACCCAATATGAGCAATTGCGCAAATTAGGTCAAAATTAGGAAAACGTGTGGGACCGGCTTGTTGCAAGCCTTAGAGCCGCCCTTGTTCGGTCAAGGGAGCATGCCCGTGTCTCCATAATGCCCGTATCTCAGTCCTGAGAGTTTCGGTATTTTTTGATGTGCGTTTGAGCAATATGTTTGATTTTCAGAAAAGTTCGGTCTTTGACTGAAATTCTCGATTTTGCTCGAATGAGCAAGTATGCCCGTTTGATCAATATTTCGTGAATATTAGAATAATAATATTTTAATATATTTTTCGTGAGTAGCCTAGCCGGTCATGTGACCTCGTTGACTTTTGGCTTTTCATGGTTTGAGAAAAATTTGAGAAAACATGGAGAAACCATGATTTTGCTGAAACCGGGAAGTTTCACAAGATGAAAGAAATAACAATTTATAAAAGATTAGGGATTGCAAGGTGTGGGACCGGCCACGGCTAGGGCATGTCCTAGGCTAGGTTGCCTGGGTCATGCAACACCTTTCCCTATTTTATATTATTATTTTCATGAAACCACGAAAATATGGAGAAACCATGAGTTTTGTTCAAACAAGGAAAGTTGTTAGAATGGAGGAGTCTTCATGAGTTCATGAAAATAACAAATTAAGGAAAAATAATGGAGGAAGCATGGGAATGCCACGGCTAAGGCATGGACGTGGGGTGTGGCCCAGCCCCATGGGCGCTTCTCCATTATTTTAATGTTATTATTTTCTCTCCTATTTCGTGTAGGATTCCTCATTTGTCCATATTTTGATGCTGTTCGCGCTTTGGGTGCTCGTTCGTGCATCATTGTTGAGTACACTTGCACCATTTTATGGGGCTTACTCGATGGTAGTCCGGATGCCCGATTGTTGAGTATTTATTACTAATTTATGAAATTCAAGTGGAGAATGATTCATGAACCGAGTAATAAAAATGATTAGTTTTTTATTATCAATCCAGGAGGATCGGTAGTGGATTCGACCATGAATTCTAATAATAAAATGAGTATTACCATTCCATGGGATCGTGGATTCGACCTTAGAATCGTAGTAATAAAACTAGTTATTACCATTTCATGAGATCAACCGTGATTCGATCATGAAATCGGAGTAATAAGATTATCTATTACCATTCCATGAGATCAGTCGTGGATTCGATCATGAAATCGGAGTAATGAGATAAAATAGATTATCTTCTAGGAATTCAGTGGTGAATGTCACGGCAGAATTAATCTATTAAAGAAGGGATATTAGCCAGTTAAAGCGTCATATCCATTCTGAAAGGTGCATAGTCAGGAAATAGAGAGTGTTTTCGAAGTCCTGAAGACGTTATTGCTCTCAATCTTACGGTTTGTTGTTAATAGTTTGTCACCATCTTATACTTACCTCGCAACAAAGCCCCCTGCTCCGGAGCTAAGGGGACTTAATGTTGATGGTGGATTTTAGACAAGGGGTAAAATCGTGAAACCCCATAACCTAGTGTTACCCGCAACACATTAACTAAGAGCATTTAACTCTGTGTAAATAATTAATAGGCGTATTTTTCAAAATACCGCATTAGGTTTCCAAACACGTAACCCTAATTCCAAAACCAAGCCGCATATCGGCGCACCATGGCAACCATGCCAAACCAAGCCGCATATCGCGCACCATGGCAACCATGCCAAACCAAGCCGCATATCGCGCGACCATGGCAACAATGCCAAACCAAGCCGCATATCGCGCACCATGGCAACCATGCCAAACCAAGCCGCACTCGCGCACCATGGCAACCATGCCAAACCAAGCCGATACTGCGCGCACCATGGCAACCATGCCAAACCAAGTCGCACTCGCGCACCATGGAAACCATGCCAAACCACCCGCGATCGCGCACCATGGTAACAATGCCAAACCAAGCCGCATACTACGCACCATGGCAACCATGCCAAACCAAGCCGATCACGCACCATGGCAACCATGCTAAACCAAGCCGCGATATCGGGCGCACCATGGCAACCATGCCAAACCAAGCCGCACTCGCGCACCATGGCAACCATGCCAAACCAAGCCGCACTCTCGCGCACCATGGCAACCATGCCAAACCAAGCCGCACTCTACGCACCTCATGGCAACCATGCCAAACCAAGCCGCACTGCGCACCATGGCAACCATGCCAAACCAAGCCGCATATCACGACCATGGCAACAATGCTAAACCAAGCCAAGATATCTGCGCACCATGGCAACCATGCCAAACCAAGCCGCACTCTCGCGCCCCATGGAAACCATGCCAAACCAAGCCGTGACATCACGCACCATGGCAACCATGCCGCACAAGCCGCACTCGCGCACCATGGAAACCATGCCAAACCAATCCCGATACGCGCACCATGGCAACAATGCCAAACCAAGTCACATATCACAAGACCATGGCAACCATGCCAAACCAAGCCGCACTCGCGCACCATGGCAACCATGCCAAACCAAGCCGCACTCTTCGCACCATGGCAACCATGCCAAACCAAGCCGCGGATATCGCGCACCATGGCAACCATGCCAAACCAAGCCGCACTCGCGCACCATGGCAACCATGCCAAACCAAGCCGCACTTTGCGCACCATGGCAACCATGCCAAACCAAGCCGCACTCGCGCACCATGGCAACCATGCCAAACCAAGCCGCACTTCGCGCACCATGGCAACCATGCCAAACCAAGCCGATATCGCGCACCATGGCAACCATGCCAAACCAAGCCGCACTCGCGCACCATGGCAACCATGCCAAACCAAGCCGCATACAAGCGCACCATGGCAACCATGCCAAACCAAGCCGCGACTCGCCACCATGGCAACCATGCCAAACCAAGCCGCGACTCGCGCACCATGGCAACTATGCCAAACCAAGCCGCACTCGCGCACGATGGCAACCATGCGAAACTAAGCCGCACTCGCGCACCATGGAAACAATGCCAAACCAAGCCGCACATCGCGCACCATGGCAACAACGTTAAAACCAAGCCGCACACGGCGCACTCGGCAACAATGCCAAACCAAGCCGCACACACGGCGCACCATGGCAACAATGCCAAACCAAGCCGCACACCGCGCACCATGGCAACAAAGCCAAACCAAGCCGCACACCGCGCACCATGACACCAATGCCAAACCAAGCCGCACACCGCGCACCATGGCAACAATGCCAAACCAAGCACACTAAACGCGCACCATGGAAACAATGCCAAACCAAGCCGCACACCGCGCACCATGGCAAATGACGCTAAAACCAAACTACATATCGCACTCATTGGAAAACCATGCCAAACTAAGCCGCTATGCCATTGGCACATACCAAATATAACGCCCTAGGCTTGCAAAACGTGCAATTAGGTCAACATGGCCGTACGTGCCATTGGCACATGCCAACACGTACCATAAGCCATATTTCCAAGCCGCTATGCCATTGGCGCATGCCAAATATAGCGCCCTAGGCTTACAAACCATGCAACCTAGGCCAAGTCGGCCCACGCATGCCATTGGCACATGCCAACATGCTCGCCGGGTAGCTTTTCCTACCAAGGCCACGGCCCTAACGGCCACGCATGCCATTGGCACATGCCAACATGCTTGCTGTAGCTTTTTCCTACCAAGGCCACGGCCCTAATGGCCACGCATGCCATTGGCACATGCCAACATGCTCGCTGGTAGCTTTTCCTAGCGAATGATAGTGCTTGTCAAAAAGATAGTGCTTGTCAAAAAAGATGACTTGTTTATAACTTTGGTGAAGGATGGTGTTTAATGTAGTAGATCTTCAGATCTCAAACCAATTTTTAATGGGGCATTGCAGCAATTAACTTTTCATGAACCTTTTGCTAACAAAGCCAACACATCTTGTTTGTAAAGGTAATCCCAGGACATGTCTCTTTATGGTTGTTTCCACCGCCAAGCCTTCAGGGTATCAGATCCGTAAGCCAAGCTACCAATTCATGGCTTACTAAACTGGACGATGTTTTCAACCAAATAAATATATAACCCAAGATCACACCCTAGAGAAATTTGAATTATCGGAATCTCTATGGTTTTAAGTAATGTGTCAATGAAAGTTAATGTAAGTCTTTATTAGGAACTACTAGTCTCATTTTCGTTCTTATTATCGCAAGCACAATGAATAATATATCGCAAGTCCCTTTAATTTTTCTTATTAATATCTCTTGGATGATTTCACTTTCTATTGTGAGATTGTATCCCAACTCTATTAGAAATGAGATGCGATCTTGTTAGTCGGAACCAGCTTTTGAGGCCAAGTTTTGCGTGCCGATAGCAGAGATGATTACATGATATCGAGAATCATACAAGTGATTCCCAATCGACTCAGTTTGGGTATTCCTTTAAATAAACTAGTGAAGAAGAATGAACCGGGTGCTCAACCGAGTCACCTCACCGATGTGCTGTTGGCTATTGTCTTTGGTGTCAAGATGCAGACTTTTTAAGGGGTGACCTTTTCTACTTCAGATTCAATCGCTGACTCCCGCTTTACCATTTCTAATTTACGAGACTCGAACTCCTTCCTTTAAATATCTAACTCTTGCGTGATCTTATCTTGCTCCTCACAAATCTTCTAGGAATGATCTGTTGCATTAGGCTGCAGCTGTAAACACATGTTACCTATCGAAAGAAATGATTAAAATCAACATGGTAAAGCCAGATCTAAATAAGTTTTGTAGCATAATGATAATTTCATTGTCAAAATAGAATAAAGATTTACATTTTGGGAGGAAAAATCATACATAATGCATGGATCTTTTCATTCATAAAGAGTAAAATACAACTGTTCATAAGAGTCATGACAGATCTCCAACCTCATAATTTCATTTTTCGAAAATAATTGTTTCACATACAGCTAGCTAAATAGAAATCTAATTTTCCTCTATCACATCACCTTGTCGGTGAATTTATACTCTCCAAACTACAAAAAAGAATCTTCAATTTCACCTTCTCATCTACCTTCTCCAGAGGAAAATAGAAGTAAAATCGAGATGGCCCGAACAAAGATTAGATTTTTGAGAGGAAAAGTCATAGTGAAAATAATAATTTTTTTGGTGGTGATGCTCCATCGAACAATCTTCTTCCATGATTTTGCTGATAATCTAGATGCTGTTGTGGTTTGATTTGGCTTTAGGGATTTAGTTTGGTTTTTGCTTCCTTTCTCTGCCGCCTATAGAGGAGCAAGGGAGGCACAAACTGGATTCATCTAACACCTCTAGAAAACTATACTACTTATATGGGTTGGCTTTTCATTTTAGGTTAACTATGCCCGCTCATTATTTATTATTGAGCCTTGCAACTCAGAATTTTCGTTTTCACCACATGAAATTGCACCCACAATACATCGTTGTTACGGATAACCCGAGACCAGTTGCACCTCCACAACCTTGCTAAGTACCATTCCATATGCCAAGACTTAATTTTTATTGCCCAAAGATTAGTGTTGGAAGCAGTGGAAAAGAAACGAACCAACTCCTAAATCTTCCACGTCGAATCAACTCTTCAAGGTTTTGGAGGAATTTGAATTACCAAATATCCTGGTGGTTGTAAAGTAATGTTCTAGTGGAAGTTGATGTGAAAGTATAGACTTAAAGAAGTCGCCTAAATAGATCATGAGCGAAGGAGGGACTGAGCACATGGGATTATGGACGTCCATGTGATGCCCAATTGCTCGAGTGAGCGTACACCAGGGTCCTGAGTTGGCCGGTTGGTGAAGGAATGACGATTAAATGCCGGTTTCATCATTTATTGAAATAGTGCTCGATTGAGCATTAGGTGATAAAACCAACTTATGGAAAAGTGAGGATCGACCAAGAGGGTGTGAAACGGCCCTTGATGGTCGTGGGACAACCGATGGGCGTTTGCACAAATTTCGAGTTGGTCGGAGAATTTGGACCCAATATGAGCAATTGCACAAATTAGGTCAAAATTAGAAAACGTGTGGGACCGGCTTGTTGCAAGCCTTAGAGCCGCCCTTGTTCGGTCAAGGGAGCATGCCCGTGTCTCCATAATGCCCGTATCTCAGTCCTGAGAGTTTCAGTATTTTTTGATGTGCGTTTGAGCAATATGTTTGATTTTCAGAAAAGTTCGGTCTTTGACTGAAATTCTCGATTTTGCTCGAATGAGCAAGTATGCCCGTTTGATCAATATTTCGTGAATATTAGAATAATAATATTTTAATATATTTTTCGTGAGTAGCCTAGCCGGTCATGTGACCTCGTTGACTTTTGGCTTTTCATGGTTTGAGCAAAATTTGAGAAAACATGGAGAAACCATGATTTTGCTGAAACCGGGAAGTTTCACAAGATGAAAGAAATAACAATTTATAAAAGATTAGGGATTGCAAGGTGTGGGACCGGCCACGGCTAGGCATGTCCTACGGGCTAGGTTGCCCGGTCCCGCAACACCTTTCCCTATTTTATATTATTATTTTCATGAAACCACGAAAATATGGAGAAACCATGAGTTTTGTTCAAACAAGGAAAGTTGTTAGAATGGAGGAGTCTTCATGAGTTCATGAAAATAACAAATTAAGGAAAAATAATGGAGGAAGCATGGGACCGGCCACGGCTAAGGCATGGACGGCCGGTGGGCCCAGCCCATGGGCGCTTCTCCATTATTTTAATGTTATTATTTTCTCTCTCCTATTTCGTGTAGGATTCCTCATTTGTCCATATTTTGGATGCTCGCTCGCGCCTTTGGTGCTCGTTCGCGGCATCATTGTTGAGTACACTTGCACCATTTTATGGGGCTTACTCAGTGGTAGTCCAGATGCCTGATTGTTGAGTATTTATTACTAATTTATGAAATTCAGTGGAGAATGATTCATGAAACTGAGTAATAAAAATGATTAGTTTTTTATTATCAATCCAGAGGATCAGCCGTGGATTCGACCATGAATTCGGAATAATAAAATGAGTATTACCATTCCATGGGATCGTGGATTCGACCTTAGAATCAGAGTAATAAAACTAGTTATTACCATTTCATGAGATCAACCGTGGATTCGATCATGAAATCGGAGTAATAAGATTATCTATTACCATTCCATGAGATCAGTCGTGGATTCGATCATGAAATCGGAGTAATGAGATAAAATAGATTATCTTCTAGGAATTCAGTGGTGAATGTCACGGCAGAATTAATCTATTAAAGAAGGGATATTAGCCAGTTAAAGCGTCATATCCATTCTGAAAGGTGCATAGTCAGGAAATAGAGAGTGTTGTCGAAGTCCTGAAGACGTTATTGCTCTCAATCTTACGGTTTGTTGTTAATAGTTTGTCACCATCTTATACTTACCTCGCAACAAAGCCCCTGTTCCGAGCTAAGCAGGGGACTTAATGTTGATGGTGGATTTTAGACAAGGGGTAAAATCGTAAAAACCCCATGACCTAGTGTTACCCGCAACACATTAACTAAGAGAATTTAACTCAGGTGTAAATAATTAATAGGCGTATTTTTCAAAATACCAGATTAGGTTTCCAACACGTAACCCTAATTCCAAAACCAAGTCAGCGATATCGCGCACCATGGCAACCATGCCAAACCAAGCCGCATATCGCGCACCATGGCAACCATGCCAAACCAAGCCGCATATCACAAGCACCATGGCAACAATGCCAAACCAAGCCGCATCATGCGCACCATGGCAACCATGCCAAACCAAGCCGCACTCTGCGCACCATGGCAACCATGCCAAACCAAGCCGCATATCGGTGACCATGGCAACCATGCCAAACCAAGCCGCACTCGCGCACCATGGAAACCATGCCAAACCAACCGCATACTCGCGCACCATGGTAACAATGCCAAACCAAGCCGCATACTCACGCACCATGGCAACCATGCCAAACCAAGCCAAGATCACAGACCATGGCAACCATGCTAAACCAAGCCGCACATTGCGCACCATGGCAACCATGCCAAACCAAGCCGCACTCGCGCACCATGGCAACCATGCCAAACCAAGCCGCACTCTGCGCACCATGGCAACCATGCCAAACCAAGCCGACTTCTACGCACCATGGCAACCATGCCAAACCAAGCCGCACTCAGCGCACCATGGCAACCATGCCAAACCAAGCCGCATATCTCGCGCACCATGGCAACAATGCCAAACCAAGCCGTGATATCGCGCACCATGGCAACCATGCCAAACCAAGCCGCACTCACAAGACCATGGCAACCATGCCAAACCAAGCCGCACTCTGCGCACCATGGCAACCATGCCAAACCAAGCAAGCACTCTGCGCACCATGGCAACCATGCCAAACCAAGCCGCATATCGCGACCATGGCAACCATGCCAAACCAAGCCGCACTCTGCGCACCATGGCAACCATGCCAAACCAAGCCGCACTTTGCGCACCATGGCAACCATGCCAAACCAAGCCGCACTCTGCGCACCATGGCAACCATGCCAAACCAAGCCGCACTCGCGCACCATGGCAACCATGCCTAACCAAGCCGCATCTGCGCACCATGGCAACCATGCCAAACCAAGCCGCACTCTGCGCACCATGGCAACCATGCCAAACCAAGCCGCATACTGCGCACCATGGCAACCATGCCAAACCAAGCCGCACTCTGCGCACCATGGCAACCATGCCAAACCAAGCCGCACTCTGCGCACCATGGCAACTATGCCAAACCAAGCCGCACTCTGCGAACCATGGCAACCATGCCAAACCAAGCCGCACTCTGCGCACGATGGCAACCATGCGAAACCTAGCCGCACTCTGTGCACCATGGCAACCATGCCAAACATGCTCGCTAGCGGCTTTTTCTACCAAAGCCACTGACCCTCCTAACGCCCCCGCATGCCATTGGCACATGCCAAACATGCTCGCTAGCGGCTTTTCTACCAAAGCCACGGCCATAATGGCCCCGCATGCCATTGGCACATGCCAAACATGCTCGCTAGCGGCTTTTTCTAGCAAAGCCACGGCCCTAACGGCCCCGCATGCCATTGGCACATGCCAAACATGCTCGCTAGCGGCTTTTCTACCAAGGCCACGACCCTAATGGCCCCGCATGCCATTGGCACATGCCAAACATGCTCGCTAGCGGCTTTTTCTACCAAAGCCACGCCTAACGGCCCCGCATGCCATTGGCACATGCCAAACATGCTCGCTAGCGGCTTTTCTACCAAAGCCACGGCCCTAACGACCCCGCATGCCATTGGCACATGCCAACATGCTCACTGGCTAGCTTCCCTATCAAAGTCACGGCCCTAACGGCCCCGCATGCCATTGGCACATGACAACATGCTCACTAGCTAGCTTCCCTATCAAAGTCACGGCCCTAATGGCCACGCATGCCATTGGCACATGCCAACATGATCGCTAGCTAGTTTCCCTATCACGACCCTAATGGCCACGCATGCCATTGGCACATGCCAACATGCTCGCTAGCTAGTTTCCCTATCACGGCCCTAATGGACACGCATGCCATTGGCACATGCCAACATGCTCGCTAGCTAGTTTCCCTATCACGGCCCCAATGGCCACGCATGCCATTGGCACATGCCAACATGCTCGCTGGCTAGTTTCCCTATCACGGCCCCAATGGCCACGCATGCCATTGGCACATGCCAACATGCTCGCTGGCTAGTTTCCCTATCACGGCCCTAATGGCCACGCATGCCATTGGCACATGCCAACATACTCGCTAGCTAGTTTCCCTATCACGGCCCTAATGGCTACGCATGCCATTGGCACATGCCAACATGCTCGCTAGCTAGTTTCCCTATCACGGCCCCAATGGCCACGCATGCCATTGGCACATGCCAACATGCTCGCTAGCTAGTTTCCCTATCACGGCCCTAACGACCACACATGCCATTGGCACATGCCAACATGCTCGCTAGCTAGTTTCCCTATCACGGCCCTAACGACCACGCATGCCATTGGCACATGCCAACATGCTCGCTAGCTAGTTTCCCTATCAAGGTCACGACCCTAATGGCCACGCATGCCATTGGCACATGCCAAACGCACACGCTGGTAGCCGAACTTGCAAACCGTGCAACCTACCACCAAGGCATTTCGTACATGCCATTGGCACATGCCACACGCGCCACTAGCAGTTCCACTTGCACTCAAGATGCAACCAAACACTCGAGACATCGACACAAACTGGGGGATGCTTTTTTTAGGGTTTTGGTTTGGCGGTCACAGCATGCAGCGTACACTACGCTCACATTAAGAAAGCGTGAAAAGGAATAAAGCGGTCAAATAAAAGAGGAAATAATGGTGAAAAACGTTTTCACCCATTAACACCATGCGGTTACCACCTCATCCCATTATTTCACCCTTTACTCTCTTCCTTCATGAGGCCAGGGTACGTTTCAATCTCGACTTGTATAAATAGGTCTTACCTATTTCCACCAGACGACAAGTCTCGGTCAGGAGAAATATACTACACTTACACTCTCGAGAAAGGAAACTTTGCAAGCTCTCCCAAAAGCTTCTATCTCTTGCAAGCTTCCTAAGCTTTCACTTTCTCGATACAAGTCGAGATACTACTCTCCTCAACACCTTTCTTTGCTTCCCTCCCCAAATCAACCCTTCTCCTCCACTTTGTGACCGAAGCAAGTCCGGGAACGGCCATTTCTTGGTTTAGGCAGGACTTGTATGGATCGATCTCTCGAATCTACAAAGTGCTCACGTGCAGCACATTTGTTTAGGGTTTGAATCAATTTCTCACTCACCCACCAAAATTACCGAAATCAGCAGAAACGATTTTCACCTATAAACAAGAAGGCATGATGAAATGCGGGGTATCGAACGCTCAGCTTGTGGAGGCCTTTCGAAAACAAATTCACCATGGATCGTAAATATGAATCGTCACATGCCTGAAAGTCGTGTCAGAAAAATGCAATATCATGATTTTACAATTTTGTCCTTTGTTGAAAATCCACCATCTACAATAGTAAGTCAAAAGATGGTGTAAATGCATGTAAAGATATGGAAAATCCACCATCTAGAAACAACAGCCGCCCCTTCATTTTTGATTATTATCATTAATAGACATCGCAGTAACAAAATCACAGTAGATGGTTCAGTAGAGCATCATCAAGAACAAAATATCTTCATATTATGATTTTTCTCTAAAAAATCTCATATCTCTCAGATCCGGATCATCAAAAACAGAGAAGATTTAGTTTTTTTTTTTTTTTAGTTTATCTCAGAGATATCCGATCTTAAGATCACATATACTAAAAACAGCAAAGATTAGTTTTTTATGAAGAAAAAGCTTTAGTTGTATCCCAATTCTTCAGATCTTCTCAATGTCACAGCGTCCTCAATGTCACAGCGTCTCATCTTTCTTCATTTTGCTTAATGTTGCTGGTTCATTTTTCTCATTAATCTTCATCAACAAAGCAGCAAAATCATGGCAGAAGCAAGTGGTGGTTCAGTAAGCATCACCAAACAACAAGCTAGCTATTGTCATTATGAATTATCCTCTCAAAATGTTAATTTTTTTTTGCTTCTAGGAACATATTAATCTGTGGGAATTGGTTTTCAGTGGTCTTGTGTGTTGGATGTGGGGTAATACACATTCGTGTCTTCATTTGATTTAGGCATATCAAAGTGAAGATTGCTAAAGTACTGAATCTGCTAGTTTAATCATTTGTACTCTCACTAACTATTCATCTCCATAGTTCAGTTCAATCATTTGGACCAAATTACAACAATGAATAAACTAATGGAGAAGTTCTGTCAATTAATTTTTTTTTTTTTTAATTTGTGATTTTTTTTCATTTATCAAATGTACAATCTTATTTTTACTCAATTAAATTATGAGAAATCTGATTTTCATTTGCGGCATCATTCACAATGGGATTGCAACTCTCCGAGCAATGTGCTATGGAATCAGCGGAACACTAGCTATTGTCCTGTCTTCTTGCTCGAGCTGTGTTCTTCAGGTCAGCAATGTGATTAGAATCACAACATCAATCTTAGGCTATTAATTGCTCAATGGCTCCATGAAGATGGGGATTCCACAGCTTTCAGAATTCAGATTAAAGAGCTCCATCCTTTGGCTATATGGAGAGCATGAAATGAGCCGGTGTTTAATGTAATCCATACTTTGGTTGCGGAATTACCACTTGTATTACTATTAACATCCTAGAGTAGGATGAAGATAATGTCCCTGAAATTCAGCCTACTTAACCATGTATGAGAGATTGGTATGCATATGCGTGGAAATGGAAAATTCAGCCGGGTGTGCCTCTGCTTTTTATCTCATAGTGGAGGCTAATTTGTAACATAAGACTGATAGTTTTGGTAATTTTGGTCTTTGCGGGGTCTATAAAATGAAGTTACAGTTGACACAGGGTTTGGTCTCTGTGGTTCTTGCAGCTCTCTAACTCTGTGGTATCGTTGCGATACAAATTAAAAAACATGCATGCACCTGATTTCAGTAGACTAGATATGAGAAGGCATGTGATCTTGTACGGAGCGCTCCAGTCTGTAGTTTCAGTGGTCAATGCTCATCACCAAAAATACCAGGTTGCATATGTTATAAAGAGGAGCGAGCATTCGACCATACAAATTGGAGAAATTACATGAAGATGAATGTTGATATATTATGAAAACACTAACATCTTTTGGCGGAGCACTAAAGACCCCAACCTTGATACCCATTGGAAAAGAGATAGTAACAACAAAATTCCTTGGAAGTATAATGCACTCGAAAAATAAAGAGACCGGTTGGTTGTCCATCAGAGACAACAACATCTGGAATACATAAGAAGGTCAAAGAAAAATTCGACCAATTCTAAATTTGAGTTATTTCAACTTGTCGCCTCATTTTTTATATATTTACCGGGTTAGTGATGAAACGGACCGGAAATGTGACTGGGTCGCCGGGTCCAACCGGCCGGTCCGGTTTTCAGAACATTGGTTCTATTACAAAAAATCGAAACCTTTTTTGGGAGAAATTTTAATTTTTTTTGCGATTAAGTTCGTTACCCAAATTTATGACCAAAAACGAACTTAATGATTAGTAATTAGTATGATTAGTAATGATTAGTATGATTAGTAATGATTAGTTACCAGTAAGAAGTTCAGTTACAAAAAAAATTGAAATTTTTCCTTGCGATCAAACCCAAATATATATTTGGTGTGACCATTAAATAGTTCCGTTACAAAAAAAAATTTAAAACTTTTTACGATCAAAAGTTCTGTTACCCAAATTTATGACCAAAAACCGAACTTAATGATTAATGATTAGTATGATTAGTAATGATTAGTTACCAGTAACAAGTTCGGTTACAAAAAAATTGAAATTTTTCCTTGCGATCAAACCGAACTATATATTTGGTGTGACCATTAAATAGTTCGGTTACAAAAAAAAAATTTAAAACTTTTTACGATCAAACCGAACTTAATGATTAGTGATTAATATGATTAGTAATGATTAGTTACCAGTAAGAAGTTCGGTTACAAAAAATTGAAATTTTTCCGATCAAACCGAACTAAATAGTTCGGTTACAAAAAAAGTTTAAAACTTTTTACGAAACTTATTGATTAGTGATTAGTATGATTACTAATGATTAGTTACCAGTAAGAAGTTTGGTTACAAAAAATTGAAATTATTGCGATCAAACCGAACTAAATAGTTCGGTTACAAAAAAAATTTAAAACTTTTTACGATCAAACCGAACTTAATGATTAGTGATTAGTATGATTAGTAATGATTAGTTACCAGTAAGAAGTTCGGTTACAAAAAATTGAAATTTTTCCTTGCGATCAAATCGAACTAAATAGTTCGGTTGGGAAATGTTTTTTGCGACATAACCGAACTAAGGTTCGGTTGGGAAATTTTTTTTTTTGCGAAATAGCCAAACTGTTCATCATTTCTATTAGGTTCGGTTAGTTCGACAAAGTTTTTCACATAATTCCTAGACAAACTTCTCTCTACAACTTCCATTTTCAACTCATTTTGATGGTTAATACTCATTTTTCAATTGAACGAAGAACGTCAAGGAAAGAGAGAAGAAGAAGAGAATATTTTTTTTTTTTGATTTTGATTTTGATTTTGGTTATGATTTTGATTTTGATTCCCCCTGTTTTTGTTTTTGATTTTGATTTTGGTTAATAGATTCATTTAGTTTAGATTAGATATATATGATTAGATTTATATAGTTATTAGGTTAGTTTTAATTTAAATAAAAGTAAAAGGTAAATGTGTATTTACCTAATTTTAGGACACCCCTTATAAGTATAGGGAGGCTGGCCTAATAAGACCATGGTCCCCCAAAAAAAACCATGGTCCCTAAAAAATGGTTCATGAGAAAAGTCCATGTACTATTTAAAGCCCAACCATAGCTATTTACATTAGCCCAACACTAGCTGTTTACATTCGTAATTCGTTTCATATTATTATCCGGATCGCAACTTTCTTAAAAAGAAATTGGTTATAAATTTGGATAGTTTCTCGATTTATACATGACAACATCCTTGCAAGTGCATGAGAGTACCATGCTAGTCATATGTGTCGTTATAATTTTGTAATAATAATCGGATATCCCCAAGGAAGTTGAATACATAGGGCCGGCTCTTATAACAATGGCTTGCTTACTGGGCCACAGATAGATATCCATAAGGTCAGATCAAGGTCATCTTAGTAAATCGCAAATTTCCCTATATAGATCGACCGAACCCTAAAATCTCATTCTTCTTATCGACAGTAAGAGTGGAGAATCTGGAGATAGTGTGAGGGAGTGAGGCGGCACTTCTGAGGGAAAGAAAATAAATTAGTTCTGCTGAAGAGGATTTGCTGTTTCCAAAAGTTAGATGAGGTCTTATGATCGGAGTTTTGGTTGTATCTGTGAACCATACCAGAAACTACCTTGGAGATCAAAAGAAAAGAGAGACATATTATCTAAAATCAGCACAATGATTTCTCCTCTCTAAACTAAGTTGTTGCTTGTAGTGAAAAAAGGATATAGGAGTAGCGTGATTGGATTTCTTATATTTCTGTAGGAGGTCCTCTCATGGCACGAGATCTCGGATAAATAAATCTGCTCTCATGTAACGGTGATAAATCACCTCGCAATCCAAATCGAGTGTCTATCTGGTTTGGGCAATTGAGGTGCTCCAACTGTTGAAATGTTAGATCTACATAGATCTTGTTTGCTTGTTAAAATATCGTGTCCAGGACCAAAGTTTATATAATAACGACTAGCTTTTACACATATTTATCAATAAGATTGGAACAATGTATGCGTAATAGGTTTTAGCTGAAGAAATTTGAGGGTGTAGCCATATCTGATTCGGCAGTGTTGTACTTGGAAATTTAGGGGTTCACAAAGAAAAATTTGTCTAACAATTGAAGCTTATGTTTAGTTTAGTTAATTTCAACTCAGATATTTCAGTGTTTGTATGAACTTTGGTGAAGGATGGTGTTTGCTGTTGTAGATTTGCTATATCTCATATCAATTTTTGAATTGATATCCCCTGCATTTTTATTGTTGACTTGAATCAGTTTTGTTTCCCAAGTTTCTCCTATCTACCTTATAATTTGTTAACTGTGTAATCTAGGTTTTGGAAAGAAATATTATAGGGGATAGTCTTTGACATTTCATTTCTTACTTGGAGACTGCCTTAGAAGCAATATTACGTGACTGCTCACAAAGCCAAATACAAATCTTTGAGAGAAAAAAACTCATAAATCCATTAATCTTTTCATTAATAAAGAGTAAAATACAATTGCTCACAACAGATCTCCTACTCCTATTCCATCATAATTTCATTTTTCACAAAATCTTTCTCTATCATCAGCATGTCTTTGAAATCATACTCTCCAAATGACACAAACAAATCTTCAATTTTACCTTCTCATCTTCCATCTCTCGAGGATTATGAAAGTAAAATCGAGATGGCTCAAACAAAGGTTAGATTTTTGAGAGGAACAGTCACAATGACAATAATCATTTCTTGCTGGTGATGCTCCATTGAACAATCCTTGGCCATGGTTTTGCTGGTGTTGATGATAATTTGAAAGCTGTTATTGTTTGATTTTGTTTTAGGGATATAGTTAGGTTTTTGCGATCTTTCTCTGTCACCTATAGAGGAGCAAGGGAGTGACTAACGGGATTTATCTACCAGCAACGGAAAACTATACTACTACTTATATGTGTTGGAGACTTTGGCTTTTCATTTTAGGGTTAATTTACAACCGTTCATTATTATTTAATCTAACTGCTCAAACGTATTTTAGTGCTCCTGTGATGAAATAAAAAAGTTCTGACATTCCACTTATTTCTGACCATGGTAACTCCAGAAATTTCATTTTTACCACGTTGATTTGCACCAACAAGTTACAAGACCCTAGTAACTCTGTAATGTAGACATAAGTAATTGCCGAGTAAAAAAAAATGTAGACTTAAGTAGTCCACATTTCATTTCATATTATCACGATGAATATTTAGTTTTTTTATTAGTTTCAAATTTTTTGGATTTAAAATTGGACTTTTTCTGGATGTACATATAGTGTCATCCTTGCAAGGGGTGTGCTAGTCTTCTATGTGCCACTATACTAATTTTATTCGACCCAAAAGATACATGAGTTACTGGATTGATGCAGTTTTAAAGGTCATTTATTTACATTATTAGAGCAATTCTTTTGGGATGAACAAACCATAGATTTGCCCATATTGCATCCACTATGAGATAGGAAGATCATGCTACAGTCAACGAGGTTCAATAAAATTTGTCAGCCGATTAAACTAAGTCATGCATCCCTTAGTAATCCGGTGGCGGTTAAAGATCATCCACCAATGACCCCATATTAGGCAAGACCAGATACATCTAAATTAATGGCTTCAACTTTAATCATTCAACGACTTTCCTTGAATTTATATAAATACTCCTCATTGAAATTCCAAATTCACATTTCTACACCTCTAAATCTCGCTCAAAAGGCGTCTAAAAATGGCTTCCAGAGAGTTCGTAGTCCTACATAGGATTTTGCTATTTATCGAGCGTATGTTTTCCGAACAAGAGATAATAGCAATAATAATGAGGTCACGTTGATTCATAGTTTTTGGGAGAACATTTTTATAATGTTCATCGCGGAAACAGGAAACCCGTTTATGTGTGGGGCAAAAAAAATTGTCGCATCGTATTCAATTAATTAGTCAACAATTACCGCAACATATTTAACGCTGAAACAACTAGTGAAGTGAACACTAGCGATATGGGAAGTATCTCATGGCAGACCTTTTTCCTTCCAAATTTATTTCAACATTCTTAGATAGCTCAATAGATTCAACCCCTTCGGCGTCCTAGATTCTCCACCACCCGAAAATTGTGGTAGAATCTTTAGTCTAATGTATTTTCTTAATCTAATGTAGTCGCTTTAATGTAGTATGCTTTTATTGTAAGAAATCACCAATTTAGTTATAATATTGATTGTTTAAATGCAAAGAAATTTTCATTCATTAGATAAACATAACACAACATAATACCAAACTAAAACTAACACAACATAAAATGTAACACCTAAGAAAACACAATACAATAGTGAATCAATTAGTTGCTACACTTTTACTAAGCCACTACAAAAAAAAAACACAAAGGATATTCCAGAAGTGCTTTCTATATGTGTCATCTTCTTTAGAAGTGTAGGCACACATAAAATTCCTACAACCGGAGATTGAGCATCCATTAATTCTCCGTGGATATGTGTCTAAAATTAACTAACAAAAAAAAATACATTTAAAAATATATTGTTTGGAAGTATCCCTGAACACACATGGGGATATTCAAGGGTAACTTAGACATTACCAAATTTATTTGGATTGTGGAGCTATCCCCATTAGTGGGTTACATATCCCAAGTATCGAAAATATGGATAAGTCACCAATTTTGAAATATCGGTACTTTTCTTATGCAGCCCCAATAATCAGTTCTTATTATAACAAGGCTTGCTCATTATTTGCCTAGCAAAACGATTATAACAAAGCTTGCTCATCACTCATCAAGCTTGCCTAGCAAAAGATTATGAAAAAGTATGTGTAATTATAAAAAGGAGATACCTTAAATAGAAAATCCGGCACATATTCAAAATATCTGATATGACATCGATATGGATGCGTCACCAATTTTGAAATATCAGTATTTTTCTTTTGCAACCCCGATATTACGGCTCTTATTATAAAAGGCTTGCCCATTATTCCATTGTGCCTAGCCGAAAGATTATAACAAGGCTTGCGCATAGGGCCCAATTAGATATCCATCGGATGAGATCAAGGTCATTTAAGTAAATCGCACAAATTCCCCTATAAAGCTCAAGCAAACCCTAAATTTCATATTTTTATATAGAGAGTAAGTAGTAGGAACGTGAGGCGGTGAGCTAGGTTTAGTTTAGGAAAATCGGATGTTTTCTTATCATCGGAGTTTTAGTTTTGGTTGTATTTGGGAACTATCACACACAGCTTGGAGAAGAGGGGCACATATGTGTGAAACTATTATAATGACTTCTCCTCTCAAATCTATGTTATTTCTCAATTGGAATATGGGATAGTTGCTTTCAAAGTCTTGCTACATCAAACATCTTGGGGTAAGATCTGTAAGATAATGGTGTCATATTTAGTCATTAGATCCGATTTCACTATCGGTCTCCCTACTCTTATACATGAGAAAGAAATCGGCTCTCAAGATTTAACTCACGGCCAAAATCGGCATATTTTGTATTGAGCCATTGACGTTCTCAAACAGTTGAAATGTTAGATCTACATAATATAGACACTATCCTCACACTAACTTAGCAAAAGTATTTAGACATTGTATGTGTAGTTGGTTTGAGCTGGACAATGGTGAGGGTGTAGCCAAATCCGATACAGCGGTGTTGTATTTACAAATTTCATGGTTCACAAAGAAAGATTTGTCTATCAATTAAGAGTTAAGCTCTGAATTAATGTTTTTTTCTAGACTTAGTTCATCTATAAATGAAATGATATTAGTGTTTGGTGATATAATGCTTGTCGATAACCTGTAAAAAAGACTTGTTTACAACTTTGGTGAAGGATGGTGTTTAATGTTGCAGATCTTCTATATCTCAAATCTATTTATGCTAAAAGTGATATCCCCTTCCATTTTAATGTTGAATCTGTTCTGTTTCCCAGGTGTCTCCTATCTACCTTACAAGTTACAACTCAAACATGGTTATGTTCATAATTTGGTAAAGCTATTGTTTTGAAATGGGGTTACAATAGTATGTATATGTAGATACCTGGAAAATACCAAGGGATAAATGACCCAAATGTGATAATAATAAGGTTTAAGGAAAAGCTTAAGAGATAATTTGGGCTCAAAGGAGAGGAGTCCTAATGACCCATTAAGGGAAGTCAAGACAACAAGTCCAAGAGGAAAGACTAAAGAGTCAAACTTAGAAAGGAAAAAAGGGTATACTTGTAAATACTTTTAAAAAGATGGGTGTTAGATAAGGCCAAGGAGATAGATGACTATAAAAGGGGAGTTGATCTCCACTAACAAATCAGAGCTAACTTCTTGTGGCTAACGATGTACTACTTTCTAGAGTAGGCTTCCGACTCTACAATAATATTTGTACCTATTACAGTATGACCAGGCAAATGTTTTTAACTGTGGTTACAGACACGACATGTGATTAAGGTGTTTTATGGTAGTATTGTTTACTGGTCGGACTAAAAAAATCCTTCTAAGTCGAAAGCAAGTGCAAAATGCAAGTGAAATTTGTCAGTTTTTTTTCTTTCTGCCTTTGCTATATGGCTTGCTCTTTGTTGGTGTTGATTTTTAGCTGCATCTACAGAAAGTAGGGATATATACGGTCTACTGCTACTCTGGATATTGCTCATGGTTCCGTAAAACAGTGGAAAGTCTTGATACCTTGTCACTGTATTAGTGTCTATAGATATGCTAAAACATCTTTCTATTACTTTTCACTTCATTTCATCAATGAACACGTGCACAAATGAGTGTAAGATTCATAGTTGCTGATCTCCTACAGTCCCAAGTAGGTTTATACTTTCGAATTGTACATCCTTTTCACATTGTTATCTGATGTGTCTGATTCAATTTTGTGGTGTTATTTTAACCAATTGGTAAATTCATAAAAGCGTTTTATCGAGGATTAAGTTGCCGAAGTT
The DNA here is from genome assembly GCA_023531295.1 of Papaver armeniacum. Classification (NCBI taxonomy): domain Eukaryota; kingdom Viridiplantae; phylum Streptophyta; class Magnoliopsida; order Ranunculales; family Papaveraceae; genus Papaver; species Papaver armeniacum. The sequence goes on from JAJJWW010002451.1 coordinate 101,301, forward strand.
CTACTTGAACACTTTTAGAAGAATTTTCAAATTGGTCTCTACGTTCATTTTTCCAATTTTAACCAATCTGTACTTGGAAGTTTTTACCAAGTCATATTACATACTTGCTCCAATAATTAAAATGCAAAATGAATTAACCCCATATTCCCTCTCGGGCCTCTCCAAGACTCAAATGTACTCAAGGAAATGGACTTGCGTAGCCCATAAATGTTCCTGAGTACTTTACAACAAAATCCAATTTACTTCTAACTCCACTTACTGTGAAATGGGAATTCTTAAAAAAATCAAAAAAGTGCAACGCGGAACTTATCCCCTTCTAATGGTTGTTGATAACGTTCATTTCTATCCTCTTGCCCAAACTTTCCAGGACCAAACTATTTGGCTTGCCAAATCTGTGGGACGATAGAGGCAGCAACAGTATTCAAGGTTTACCATTCGTATCCCTTGTCCTATGGGTATATCGAAATCTATCCCAGGTTTACTAAGATTGGTTGCAGTGCATCAATGCGCATCCCATTGTTAATGGAGCAAATACTGCCACTATTAAGTTGATGATTTTTTGTTTCAACTTTCTAGTAATTTAGTATCTCTGTAGTAGAAATCCAACAGTTGAAATAGAATCCCATAAACACAACCCACTCGAATTCCATAAGTTTTGAAAACAGTGTTTATTGGTCTTCTTAGAACCTTTGAACCCAAAGTAAATAAATGGCGCTGTTCTTAAAGAGTAAGTTCAGAGCAGTGAAAAATACTTTGAATGTGGAGTTGTTTTTGAATTATAAATTTCTCTGAACCCTATGGTTGATATCTATTTAAGGGGTAGTTAACAACTCCTTTTCTTCGTTAATTCTACTTAGTTCTTACTACTACTTAGTACTTTAGTAAAATGAGTGTTGGAATATATGGCACACTAGCCACCAAGGTGGTCCGTTAGTTTAAGTGCACACGGAAGAAATAGTCAGAAGACCAAGCCTTGTAATCAAGTTAGTCTAGGGTTTACTAATCCCATCATATCTATAAATAGGGTCACTATGTAAATGTAAACCTATCTCAGAGAAATCATCTGAAGATCAATAATAATTCACCCTACGGGGTTTTTCAGTGGACGTAGGCCATTAGTGCCGAACCACTTTAATCTTTGTCTTCTCCATTTGATTTTTGGTATGTAGGTTAGTTTTTTTATGATTTATTTGTGTTTATCATTGATTTAATCTTAATAATGTCTATGTAATCAGTGATATTCATCTTAGATTTGATCTACATATCAAAATCTAAGAATGAGTTCTAGTGAAAACTAAGATAATGACGAATGATATAATTTTACACTATTACAAGCAGCGGCGGAGCCAGAATTTAAACGATGGAGGGGCCATTTAGAAATCAACTTGTAACAAAAAAACATCACAAACTGTAAAATTTCTTTTACCAAAGAACCATTTAGAAAATAATCATCCATTTTGTGAGGAAGGGTTTTGATAATATGCATCGCAGAAGATGACCTTTAAATATATTGAAAATAATTTAGTTTTGCTGCCGAGAGACCACACTTAATCTTGCCGTGCGAGACCTCCCTTTTAGAATAACTTAGCATATATATAGGTCCAATTTAATTTTTGGAATTAGAGTACTCAAACATTTATTGGGAACTTGGAAGGTTCACCAACTAAAACTTATAAAATGTAGGCCCAAAGTTCCTTATTAAGATGGAAACTTTATGAAATGTTGGGGTGGCCATGGCCACCCACAACTTGTACTTAGCTCCGCCGCTGATTACAAGTAAGGAAGTTGTCAAGAGGGATTGTAAAACCAATTTAACTTTAAATAATTCTCACCCACCGGGTAGGTAATCGCTTAATTTATTGAATTGATAATGCTCGTGAATTTGATAACTCGTGTAGCAACCTCAAAAAAGTGCTCGTGCAAATCTTCGTTCGAAATGAAAAGAAAAATTATAGAAAAGGTAAAAGATGGTGATGATATGTCGACCTAGACTCACCGACAAATGTCTCGGGATTTCTCCAAAGGAAATATCCAATGGCAGTTGGAGAGGTGGGATTGCAAAGATATCCTTTAGGGATTGGCGGTGGATAAGATATATTTCTATATAACTTTGGTGAAGGATGGTGTTTAATGTAGTAGATCTTCTGTATCTCTAATCTATTTTTAATGGGGCATTGGCAGCAATTAACTTTTCATGAACCTTTTGCTCACAAAGCCAACACATCTCGTTTGTAAGCAGAACTGCAGGACATGTCTCTTTATGGTTGTTTCCACTGCCAAGCCTTCGGGGTATCGTATCTGTAAGCCAAGCTACCAATTCATGGCTTACTAAACTGGACGATGTTTTCAACCAAATAAATATTTAACCCAAGATCACACCCTAGAGTGTCGTGTAGCATTTTTTATTTATTTTTTGTTAAATTTGATTTAGTGTCCGTTTATTTTTTGTTAAATTTGATTTAGTGAAATTTGTTAGTTTTATTCTTTCTGCCTTCGCTATGAGGCTTGTTATATTTTGGTGTTGATTCTGAGCAGCATCTGTTGAAGGGATATAGCGTATGCTGCTGCTTATTGCCCATGGTTCTGTAAGCTGTGGAAAGCCTTTGATCCCCTTGTCACTGTATCAGTGTTTATGGATAAATGAGTGTCAGATTCATAGCAACTGATCTTTTATAGTCTCATGTAGGTTTATACTTTAGTAATTCAATTCTTTGATGTTATTTTAACTAATTGGTGAAAAAATTTCTCTGCATACATATGGGAACATAATTAACGTCAATAATCATAGCAGCATTTTATCGCGGATTAAGTTATTGAAGTACTATAGTACAGATTTCAACATTCCCAGCACAGTTTCCCTGAACAGACTTCTATATTCCTTGTATATTCCAACTCAATGAGAAAAGTCCATGTACTATCTAAATCCGGACACTAGCTGTTTACATTAGAGGTCTCGATGAGCTGAGAAATTTGAATTATCGGAATCTCTATGGTTTTAAGTAATGTTTCAATGAAAGTTAATGTAAAGTCTTTATTAGGAACTACTAGTCTCATTTTCGTTCATATTATCATAAGCACAACGAATAATTTTGATCTTTTCTAAAAAGAAATTGGTCATAAATTTGGATAGTATATCGCAGTCCCTTTAATTTTTTCTTGTTAATCTCTTGGATGATTTCACTTTCTATTGTGACATTGTATCCCCACTCTATTAGAAATGAGATGCAGTCTTGCCAATAGAAGATGATTACATGAAGGAGTCTGGATTACTCTTTCATAATATCACAATCATACAATGAATTGGGTGCTCAACTGAAGACTCAGTTTGTGTATTCCTTTAAATAAAGTAGTGAAGAAGAATGAACTGGGTGCTCAACTGAGTCACCTCACCGATGTGCTGTTGGCTATTGTGCTGGTGTCAAGATGCAGTACCCTTTTTAAGGGGTGACCTTTTCTACTTCAGTTTCAATCGCTGACTCCCGCGTTACCATTTCTAATTTCCGAGACTCGAACTGCTTCCTTTGAATATCTTACTCTTGCGTGATCTTATCTTGCTCCTCACAAATCTTCTGCCGTTGCATTAGGCTGCAGCTGTAAACACATGTTACCAGGGTAAAGCCAGATCTAAATAAATTTTGTAGCATAATGATAATTTCATAGTCAAAACAGAATAAAGATTTACATTTTTGGAGGAAAAAATCATACATAATACATGGATCTTTTCATTCATAAAGAGTAAAATACAAGTATTCATAAGAGTCATGACAGATCTCCAACCTCATAATTTCATTTTTCGAAAATAATTGTTTCACATACAGCTAGCTAAATAGAAATCTAATTTTCCTCTATCACATCACCTTGTCGTTGAATTTATACTCTCCAAACTACAAAAAAGAATCTTTAATTTCACACATCTACCTTCTCCAGAGGAAAATAGAAGTAAAATCGAGATGGCCAGAACAAAGATTAGATTTTTGAGAGGAAAATTCATAGTGAAAATAATCATTTTCTTGCTGGTGATGCTCCATCGAACAATCTTCTTCCATGATTTTGCTGATAATCTAGATGCTGTTGTGGTTTGATTTGGCTTTAGGGATTTAGTTTGGTTTTTGCTTCCTTTCTCTGCCGCCTATAGAGGAGCAAGGGAGGCACAAACTGGATTCATCTAACACCTCTAGAAAACTATACTACTTATATGGGTTGGCTTTTCATTTTAGGGTTAACTTACAGCCGCTCATTATTTATTTAATCTAACGGCCCAATCGTATCTTAGTCCTTTGGTCAATCATTCCAATTATTATTGAGCCTTGCAACTCTGTAATTTTCGTTTTCACCACATGAAATTGCACCCACAATACATCAGTGTTACGGATAACCCGAGACCAGTTGCACCTCCACAACCTTGCTAAGTACCATTCCATATGCCAAGACTTAATTTTTATTGCCCTCAGCATTAGTGTTGGAAGCAGGGAAAAGAAACGAATCAAACTCCCTAAATCTTCCACGTCGAATCAACTCTTCAAGGTTTTGGAGGAATTTGGTGGTTGTAAAGTAATGTTCTAGTGGAAGTTGATGTGAAAGTATAGACTTAAACAAGTCGCCTAAATAGATCATGAGCGAAGGAGGGACTGAGCACATGGGATTATGGATGTCCATGTGATGCCCAATTGCTCGAGTGAGCGTACACCAGGGTCCTGAGTTGGCCGGTTGGTGAAGGAATGACGATTAAATGCCGGTTTCATCATTTATTGAAATAGTGCTCGATTGAGCATTAGGTGATAAAACCTACTTATGGAAAAGTGAGAGACCGACCAAGAGGGTGTGAAAACGGCCCTTGATGGTCGTGGGACAACTGATGGGCGTTTGCACAAATTTCGAGTTGGTCGTGGAGAATTTGGACCCAATATGAGCAATTGCGCAAATTAGGTCAAAATTAGGAAAACGTGTGGGACCGGCTTGTTGCGAGCCTTAGAGCCGCCCTTGTTCGGTCAAGGGAGCATACCCGTGTCTCCATAATGCCTGTATCTCAGTCCTGAGAGTTTCAGTATTTTTTGATGTGCTTTTAAGCAATGACTGAAATTCTCAATTTTGCTCAAATGAGCAAGTATGCCCGTTTGATCAATATTTCGTGAATATTAGAATAATAATATTTTAATATGATTTTCGTGAACGGCCAAAACTTCCAACAACTGATACCCAACTCTGGTTGTAAGGTGTCCATCCTCCAACTGATCTCATATGGTGAACCATGCATATTTGTCCCTTTAGAAACAGTATATCAACATAGTTCAGAGTACTGATATATAAAATCTCCACTCTTGGAAATCTTGTTAAGAAAAACAAAAAACTTTGAATATCAATACTGTGAGAAAAAACACAATGAAAAAAATATCGAATAAAAAACCATTATTTCAATAGTGTGAGATAAAACACAATAAAAGCCCACCATTGTCAATGGGAGCACCATGGCTTGTCTTCCCTTACGAAAAAGGTATGAAAAATCAAGCTTTTTATAACATTTGTGAACCCTATAACAAAACCTCATTTTTCGATCAATCGGTGGTTGTCGCATTGTCTTCACCGCCAGACAACATAGATTTGAGAGGAGAAATCATTGTGTTTGAAGATTTCAAAGATCTGTGTGACTGTATCTCTCTTCTACTTGATCTCCACCAGGGTATGTGTAGTAATGATTCCCAAGAATAACCATAACTACTCTCATTATAATCCCCCATCTGATTCTGGTAACGGCAATTTCAGATCAGCAGAGAACTCTGGTTAACTGTTTTTTCCATCAACACCGCCGCCTCACTCACACCGGTAGCCTCTCCACTCTCACTCTTTCTCTAAAACTTCTAGGGCTTTGAGTTCATTATATAAGGAGAGGAGATATGGGTGATTTACTAGAATGGCCTTGAAATAATTCCAGATTTCCAATGTCGCAGCTCACTGTGCAGGCCAGGTTAGTACAATTTCTATGGGCTGTGGCCCTATACTGATGTGTACAGTGAGACTGGATTATGGTGCAGATGAGGATGGAACTCTCACACCGGGTTAGAATCAGCTCTAATGTACAACAATGAGGAAAAGCAAATGGCAAACTTGAAAGAGGAAAAGCACAAGGCAAATAAAGAGGAGCAACAACAATTGCTGGAGTTTATAGTACAAGTTAGAGTCGATAAAGTGAACAACCCAAGTCCACACCTCACGAAATTAGCAACAACAAAAAAAGCCAAATATTCTAACTGCTCACACATAATGAACAAATTGACAGATCGTTAGAGAGAAGCAAATAATCTGACGTGACTGAGGCCAACTTCCCAATTGCAATTTAGTGAATGCTTCATGTTGGGTGTCAAGTCTACTAGCCTCAAATCCGCATACATGTTGGGTATTGCCAGGCAGTTCCCTGGCGAAAAATCTTACAGGTGTGGATACAAAATATTTCATAGGATACGTGGAATGATTTAGGAGCACCTAAGGGGAATGAAGAATTATTCACTAAAATCTCCGAACAGGAAAGCAACAATTTGGAGAAAGAAATAACTGAAGAAGAAGTATGGCTTGTAATAAAAAATTTCAAAAACAACAAGTCACCTGGACCTGATGGTTACAATATGGATTTCTTTAAAGTGGCATGGAACATCATCAAGACAGACTTTATGAAAGTGGTTGAAGAATTCCAACAAAAAGAAAAATTGGATTGGAGAATTAACTGCTCTTTCATATACTTGCTGCCAAAGAAGGATCAAATTGGTTCTCCTCATGATTTTAGACCAATAAGCTTAGTCAGTAGTGTGTACAAGGTGATATCTAAGGTGCTGACATCACATTTACCGATCTTGATTTAGTATAGTCTCAAATTTCCAATAATGTAGTTGCACACTAGCAGGTTAAGATACATATTTAAGGAGACATCCTTTTACCGAGAGAGTTATGTATTACCCATTAGTAAGGGGGATATATGCTAATTACCAACAATATTTGATTTCATTATGTAATGCAATTGAGCAGACTTTGCTGGATGTAAGGGCTCGTGCGTTACGACACTCAAGGACTGCGCAGAAGTGTAAGGGAGAGGAAGAAGCCGGATAGTTATATCGGTAATTGAATTGAAGCTGTCGAGTCTAATGAGTGTCATTGATTTCTATGAAAAGCTTTATTCTAAGGATCAGGTGGAGTATGTGAACTTGGATGATCTTTCTTTTTCAAAAATTTCTGCGACAGAAAATATTTTGTTGGAAAGAGTTATTTCAGAAGAAGAGATTCTTTTGACTATGAAATCTTTCAAGCTCAGTAAGTCCCCAGGCACGACGGGTTTCAATAGAATTTTACCGAGCATCTTGGGAGGTGATAAAGACGATTTCATGAAAGTGGTGGAGGAATTTAACGAGAAAGGGTCTGTAGATTGGCGCTTAAATTGCACCTTCCTCTCCTTGATTCCTAAGAAGAATGATGCGGTTGAGTTGAAGGACTTTCGGCCTATTAGCTTGGTTAGTACCATTTATAAAATTTTATCTAAAGTTCTTGCGAATAGATTAAAGTTGGTAATGCCAAATCTGATATCCCAGTCCCAGGGAGCTTTTTTAGCCGATAGACAAATTCTAGATGGGATCTTGATCGCTAATGAGCTAATTGATTCGAGAAAAAGAGAAGGAAAGAAGGAATTGTTTGTAAAGCTGGATTTGGAAAAAGCATATGATCATGTTCTGTGGGGGCGAGTGGAGGTTGTTCTTAGGAAGATGGGTTTCGGGTGGAAATGGAGAAGATGGATACGACATTGTATCTCTTCGCAAGGTTCTCGATAATTATTAATGGGGCAGCAAAAGGATTTTTTAAGTCTTCTCGTGGGCTCCGACAAAGGTGATCCACTTTCGTAGTTCTTATTTCTATTAGTGGTGAAGTGTTTAACAAGCTCATGATTAATGCAAAAGAAGATGGTTTTCTCAAAGGATTTTATGTCAAGGAAAACGGTATGGAAATTTCACATCTTCAATTTGCAGAAACGATACAATTGTTTTTTTAGATGCAAAGGCGGAAGAGGTTCGGAAACTCTTAGAAGTGTTAGAGAGCTTTAAAGATAAGACGAGGGTTGAAAGTTAAGACGAACAAGAGTTCCATGATGGGTATAGAGACACAACAAGATATCATTCATGAGTGTATTTGGTTTAGCGAGGTGTGTGGTTGGCGAGTTTAGTTTTCTTATCTAGGAATTCCTATTGGTGCTTCCACAAGATTGATTGGTGTATGGGATACAATAATTGAGAGAATGATAGTAAGACTTGCACCATGGAAGAGAAGGTATCTCTCAAAAGTGGAAGAGTAGAACTCATCAACGATGCGTTGACATCTATTCCATTGTATTATCTTTCTCTTTTTCGATTCCGGTGTCGGTAGCAAAGAAGTTAGAAAGACTCATGCGGAACTTTACGTGGGGTGACACTATCACAAAGAAAAGATTACATTGGAGGTCTTGGAAAAAGGTTTGTGTACCAAAGAGTGAAGGTGGTCTGGGTATAAGAAATTTGAAGACAACAAACGACGCTTTATTAACTAAATGGTTGTGGAGATATGGAGAGGAGAAGACTAGTTTATGGAGAAAACTTATATATGAGAAATTTAGCGGTGTTGTAGAGGTTTGGTTACCAAAGGATTCAAAGAGAACTTACGGAGTGGGATTATGGCGTGGTATTCTTAATCGAGTCTATGCTCCTTAGAAAGGGATCAAAATTTCGAGTGGGTCGAGGCAACAAAACAAATTTTTGGAATGATGTTTGGTGTCATGAAAAAACTCTTAAAGAGTTGTTTCCAAGATTGTGGAAAGTTAATAGGAGGAAAGAAGCTTCGGTTAAAGACATGAACAATGACAGCGGAAATGGGCAATGTTGGAACATTGATCCTTGTAGAAGGCTTAAGGATCGGGGAAATTCAAGAGGTAGTGGAGTTTTCAAGAATTGTAGAGAGTCGAGGAGAGCTTGCTACAGAGACGACGACAAACGGGAGTGGACTTCTAATCCAAAAGGTACATTTTTGTTAGTTCTTGCTATGCTTGGCTCATGCATGATCGGGGACAAGTTATTCCTCCAAATTTTCCTTCGATTATACTTGGAATAAGACAATTCCTCCTAAAATTAGCTTCTTGGTATGGGCTCTTTGCAAATAGGGCTGTCCCTACTCTTTCCATGTTGTCAAGAAGGGGTATGACGGTGGTGAATGTGTGCGCGTTTTGTAATATTAGTGAGGAGTCAGTAGAGCATTTGTTTCTTCATTGCTCTTTTGTTGGACAGATTTGGGAACACTTTTTACATCAGCTGGGTATTAGTTGGGTTCATCCTACGACAGTTATGGAATTCCTTTGGAAGTGGAAATTGAAGTTTTCTACTAAACCTCTCATTTTCTTGAGGTATTGTTTACCTTTTGCGATATGGTGGTCGGTGTGGTTAGAAAGGAACGACATCTTAATAGAGCGAGAAACAAAAGAAGAAAAACTTTAATTTCTCTTATTATAGATATCAAGTTGTTACTTTTTAGTTGGGTTTGTTAATGTTGAGTCGTTTAAGCGAGATCAAATTTGATGATTTTGTTTTCGATTGGGTGAATTTGTTTAGAGAGTAGTCATATGTAAACTCTCTAGTCGCCTATCTTCGTGTATTTTTGGAGGGTGCTATCTTGGCACTCTTTCTTTCTTTTTTAATATATCCTTTGCCTTTTTCCAAAAAAAAAAAGTCTAATGAGTGTCCCGAGTAAGTCTTGTTTTGACGTTTGAAAATCAGTTTATCTAGTTGTTAGTAAGTCTCTACTTAGTTATATTTTCTTAGTTTTTGAAACTAAGAATTTGTTGTCGTTCTTTGTGAAAATGAAAAACTAAGTCATCTTATATTCTTGCTGATATTATCAAACTAGTCTCTACGTTCATTTTTCCAATTTTAACCAATCTGTACTTGGAAGTTTTTACCAAGTCATATTATATACTTGCTGCAACAATTAAAATGCAAAATGAATTAACCCCATATTCCCTCTAGGGCCTCTCCAAGACTCAAATGGACTTGCGTAGCCCATTAATGTTCCTGAGTACTTTCCAACAAAATCCAATTTACTTCTAACTCCACTTACAGTGAAATGGGAATTCTAAAAAAAATCAAAAAAGTGCAACGCGGAACTTATCCCCTTCTAGTGGTTGTTGATAACGTTCATTTCTATCCTCTTGCCCAAACTTTCCAGGAACAAACTATTTGGCTTGCCAAATCTGTGGGACGATAGAGGCAGCAACAGTGTTCAAGCTTTACCATTCGTATCCCTTGTCCTATGGGTATATCGAAATTTATTAAGATTGGTTGCAGTGCATCAATGCGCATCCCATTGTTAATGGAGCAAATACTGCCACTATTAAGTTGATGATTTTTGTTTCAACTTTCTAGTAATTTAGTATCTCTGTAGTAGAAATCCAACAGTTGAAATAGAATCCCATAAACACAACCCACTCGAATTCCATAAGTTTTGAAAACAGTGTTTGGTCTTCTTTGAACCTTTGAACCCAAAGTAAATAAATGGCGCTGTTCTTAAAGAGTAAGTTCAGAGCAGTGAGAAATACTTTGAATGTGGAGTTATTTTTGAATTATAAAATTCTCTGAACCCTATGGTTGATATCTATTTAAGGGTAGTCAACAACTCATTTTCTTCGTTAATTCTACTTAGTTCTTACAACTACTTAGTACTTTAGTAAAATGAGTGTTGGAATGTATGGCACACTAGCCACCAAGGTGGTCCGTTAGTTTACGTGCACACCCAAGAAATAGTCAGAAGACCAATCCTTGTAATCAAGTTAAGGGTTTACTAATCCTATCATATCTATAAATAGGGTCACTATGTAAATGTAAAACTATCTCAGAGAAATCATCTGAAGATCAATAATATTTCACCCTACGGGTTTTGTCAGTGGACGTAGGCCATTAGTGCCGAACCACTTTAATCTTTGTCTTCTCCATTTGATTTTTGGTATGTAGGTTAGTTTTTTTATGATTTATTTGTGTTTATCATTGATTTAATCTTAATAATGTCTATGTAATCAGTGATATTCATCTTAGATTTGATCTACATATCAAAATCTAAGAATGAGTTCTAGTGAAAACTAAGATAATGACGAATGATATAATTTTACACTATTACAAGTAATTAAGGAAGTTGTCAAGAGGGATTGTAAAACCAATTTAACTTTAAATAATTCTCACCCACCGGGTAGGTAATCGCTTAATTTATTGAATTGATAATGCTCGTGAATTTGATAACTCGTGTAGCAACCTCAAAAAAGTGCTCGTGCAAATCTTCGTTCGAAATGAAAAGAAAAATTATAGAAAAGGTAAAAGATGGTGATGATATGTCGACCTAGACTCACCGACAAATGTCTCGGGATTTCTCCAAAGGAAATATCCAATGGCAGTTGGAGAGGTGGGATTGCAAAGATATCCTTTAGGGATTGGCGGTGGATAAGATATATTTCTATATAACTTTGGTGAAGGATGGTGTTTAATGTAGTAGATCTTCTGTATCTCTAATCTATTTTTAATGGGGCATTGGCAGCAATTAACTTTTCATGAACCTTTTGCTCACAAAGCCAACACATCTCGTTTGTAAGCAGAACTGCAGGACATGTCTCTTTATGGTTGTTTCCACTGCCAAGCCTTCGGGGTATCGTATCTGTAAGCCAAGCTACCAATTCATGGCTTACTAAACTGGACGATGTTTTCAACCAAATAAATATTTAACCCAAGATCACACCCTAGAGTGTCCTGTAGCATTTTTATTTATTTTTTGTTAAATTTGATTTAGTGTCCGTTTATTTTTTGTTAAATTTGATTTAGTGAAATTTGTTAGTTTTATTCTTTCTGCCTTCGCTATGAGGCTTGTTATATTTTGGTGTTGATTCTGAGCAGCATCTGTTGAAGGGATATAGCGTATGCTGCTGCTTATTGCCCATGGTTCTGTAAGCTGTGGAAAGCCTTTGATCCCCTTGTCACTGTATCAGTGTTTATGGATAAATGAGTGTCAGATTCATAGCAACTGATCTTTTATAGTCTCATGTAGGTTTATACTTTAGTAATTCAATTCTTTGATGTTATTTTAACTAATTGGTGAAAAAATTTCTCTGCATACATATGGGAACATAATTAACGTCAATAATCATAGCAGCATTTTATCGCGGATTAAGTTATTGAAGTACTATAGTACAGATTTCAACATTCCCAGCACAGTTTCCCTCAACAGACTTCTATATTCCTTGTATATTCCAACTCAATGAGAAAAGTCCATGTACTATCTAAATCCGGACACTAGCTGTTTACATTAGAGGTCTCGATGAGCTGAGAAATTTGAATTATCGGAATCTCTATGGTTTTAAGTAATGTTTCAATGAAAGTTAATGTAAAGTCTTTATTAGGAACTACTAGTCTCATTTTCGTTCATATTATCGCAAGCGCAACGAATAATTGATCTTTTTCTAAAAAGAAATTGGTCATAAATTTGGATAGTATATCGCAGTAGTCCCTTTAAATTTGTCTTATTAATATCTCTTGGATGATTTCACTTTGTATTGTGAGATTGTATCCCCACTCGATTAGAAATGAGATGCAGTCTTGTTAGGCGGAACCAGTTTGAGGCCAAGTTTTGCGGGCTGATAGCAGATGATTAAATGATATCAGAATCATACAAGTGATTCCCAATCGACTCAGTTTGTGTATTCCTTTAAATAAACTAGTGAAGAAGAATGAACTGGGTGCTCAACTGAGTCACCTCACCGATGTGTTGTTGGCTATTGTGCTGGTGTCAAGATGCAGTACCCTTTTTAAGGGGGTGACCTTTTCTACTTCAGTTTCAATCGCTGACTCCGGCTTTACCATTTCTAATCTACGAGACTCGAACTCCTTCCTTTGAATATCTAACTCTTGCATGATCTTATCTTGCTCATCACAAAACTTCTGGGAATGATCTGTTGCATTAGGCTGCAGCTGTAAACACATGTTACCTATCGAAAGAAATGATTAAAATCAACAGGGTAAAGCCAGATCTAAATAAGTTTTGTAGCATAATGATAATTTCATAGTCAAAACAGAATAAAGATTTACATTTTGGGAGGAAAAAATCATACATAATACATGGATCTTTTCATTCAGTAAAATACAACTGTTCATAAGAGTCATGACAGATCTCCAACCTCATAATTTCATTTCTCGAAAATAATTGTTTCACATACAGCTATAGCTAAATAGAAATCTAATTTTCCTCTATCACATCACCTCGTCGGTGAATTTATACTCTCCAAACTACAAAAAAGAATCTTCAATTTCACCTTCGCATCTACCTTCTCCAGAGGAAAATAGAAGTAAAATCCAGATGGCCCGAACAAAGATTAGATTTTTGAGAGGAAAAGTCATAGTGAAAATAATCATTTTCTTGCTGGTGATGCTCCATCGAACAATCTTCTTCCATGATTTTGCTGATAATCTAGATGCTGTTGTGGGTTGATTTGGTTTTAGGGATTTAGTTTGGTTTTTGCATCCTTTCTCTGCCGCCTCTAGAAAACTATACTACTTATATGGGTTGGCTTTTCATTTTAGGGTTAAGTAGAACCATTTTTTGGGGACCATGGTTTTTTTGAGGGGACCATGGTCTTATTAGGCCACCTTCCCTCTAGTTATAAGGGGTGTCTTAATACGTTGAAATTACTAACCTACCCTTAACCTAATTTAATTTAAAACCAACTTAATAACCACCTCTCTCTCACTCTATATATAACCACCACCTCCTCCCACCACCACCGCCGATTACTACCACCACCACCTCCGACCATCACCACCGCCCACCGTCGCCGATTACCACCACCACCTCCTCCCACCACCATCGCCGATTACCACCACCACCACCTCTGATTATCACCACCACCAACCACCGATTACGACCACCACCAACAACCACCACCACCTCTATATATATATAGCTTAATTTAATTCTTTAGCAAAGATATTCTCGCAAACCCATTACTTGTCGTTTGTTTTTGGTTGAAAAAATGAGAAGTAATCATCAAAATGAGTTGAAAATGAAAGTTGTGAAGAGGTTTAATGGAGGTTACAGTGTTGAGTTCGGTTACTTGTTCATCTCACAAGGCAACCGAACTACACATTCAGAAGAGTTCGGTTACTTGTTCATCCTCACAAAGCAACCGAACTACTCCTTCAGATGAGTTCGGTTCTATATGCTTTATAACTATGTTCATCAACCGACGAGTTCGGTTGTTTCGCATAAATGTATAAAGCGCCATGTAACCGAACTCTAGGGTTAAAAACATAAGTAAAAAAGTTGCCATGTAACCGAACCTTCTTGTTTTTCCCATTATTTTTATTTCTCTTATAACCGAACTCTATCAACTTTGTTGGGTTATTTGTAAAAATCTTAAAACTGCCATGTAACAGAACTCTACGGTTAAAAACATAAGAAATTTTTGTTTGTTAAGTTCGGTTGGTTGTGCAATTGATCTCAAGTTTGAAACAACCGAACTTATTAAACTTAGTTCGGTTGGATCGCAAAAAAGCATCGGTTGCGAACCAACCGAACCTTATACACTTGGTTAAAATTTATTTGTACGTAAAGTTCGGTTAGTTGCGAACCAACCAGAACATATCATTTGCATGTCGGAGCTTCCATTAATATGAAGTTCGGTAACCTGCGTGTTTGGATCAAGCAATCGAACTACACCTTCAAACTAGTTCGGTTACTTGTTTATCTCCCAAGGCAACCGAACTACACATTCAGATGAGTTCGGTTACTTGTTCATCCTCACAAAGCAATAGAACTACACCTTGAGATGAGTTCGGTTGCTTGTTCTTCATATAAAATAACCGAAGCTGTTTCAAAATCCGAGTTCAAAATTTTACATTTTTGGGGAAGTTTTTACCAATTCATCATACATTATCTAAGTTTGGAGCATACTTGTTCACCCAAATACTCTTCCTCCGGTTGTGGTTGATAAAATCCATACTCAAAGGGAGTTAATTGGAAAAAAAATTTATTTTTCATGTTTTTCTCCTTCATCTTCTCTAACTCTACTCTCACAATAATTCTACTCAACTAATAATAAACCCATCTTTTAATTATTAATCTCACTAATTGTTTTTAACTAAATCATTTCACTAATCATAACCTAAAATTAATTAAGAGGGTAGATTAGGTATTAAATAAATAACTAGATATGGGGTGACCTAGAATTACTTCTAATGTCTTTACCCAAAATAAAACCATGGTCCCCTCAAAAAAAGACTGGTCCCCAAAAAACGGTTCTAAGTTACATCCGCTCATTATTTATTTAATCTAACGGCCCAATCGTATTTTAGTCCTTTGGTCAATCATTCCAATTATTATTGAGCCTTGCAACTCTGTAAATTTCGTTTTCACCACATGAAATTGCACCAACAATACATCAGTGTTACGGATAACCCGAGACCAGTTGCACCTCCAACCTTGCTAAGTACCATTCCATATGCCAAGACTTAGTTTGTATTGCCCTCATCATTAGTGTTGGAAGCAGGGAAAAGAAACGAATCCAACTCCCTAAATCTTCCACGTCGAATCAACTCTTCAAGGTTCTGGAGGAATTTCCAAATATCATGGTGGTTGTAAAGTAATGTTCTAGTGGAAGTTGATGTGAAAGTATAGACTTAAAGAAGTCGCCTACACTACGGGAAAAATCATCATTTACAACACTGTATTAGGGTTGTAGTACCCCTACTACAACGCTTTTTTGTGTATTGTGTAGGTGGGGTATTGTAGAAAGTCCAAGCTGTTCTACAATACTTGACTAAGTGTTGTTAAGGGTGATGTGATTCATGGTTCGACAATATTTTGCCAAAGTTGTGATTCTCTTTCGATTTTTTGAAAGCCTAACACAACCCTTGCTTGTTGTTGTAGGAGTATCTTGGACAACACAAGTAGTGTATCGTAAAAATATGTAACACAACACTTGTATAAGTTGAAGGTCTATCTTAGACAGCCTAGGATGTATCGTAAAAATATGTAACACAACACTTGTATAAGTTGAAGGACTATCTTAGACAACCTAGGATGTGTATCGTAGAAATATGTAACACAACACTTGTATAAGTTGAAAGACTATCTTAGACAACCTAGGATGTGTATCGTAGAAATATCTAACACAACACTTGTATAAGTTGAAGGACTATCTTAGACAACCCAGGATGTGTATTGTAGAAATATGTAACACCTCTTATTACTATGATGAATAAGATTTGCACGACACTTGTTAGTGTTGTAGAACTATGTTGGACAGACACCTAATTATGTCGTAAAGACATTCTTTCACAACCATTGGTTTGTGTAGTTGGAATATGGAACACAACTCTTGTTAGAAGTTGTGTGCATATAACTATTTTGAAAAAAAAATTATAAATTTGAAACCAAATTGCGAAAGTATTTCACATTCACATTAACTTTGCCGAGTGTAACATATTTACATTCATTCTAACATTGTACAGTTCACAAAGAAAGTTCCCAATTCTTTACCCACCAATGAATACAAGCCTACAATACCACACGCAATTATTCCTATAACATTTTGTTCTAGAACTAGATAAAGAGCAAATTTTTCATTTTTTTTTTTTCACTTTTCCCCCTTCCCCCGAAGAAGAGCGGAAGCTATTAAGTTATCAATATCCATCCCCATAATAAAACAAAAACAGAAAAATTGGCATAAGTATATCCGATATCACGATTAGTTAACCATCCCCATAATAAAAAGCGCAAGTCGGGCTATACTCGACTTACAGGCTATACACAGAAACTTCATTAAATCCATTGAAATTTATATAAAAGGCACCCAAATCTATTATCAAGGAGATTTAAGGAGCTCAATGTGATCGACCCTCAACTTAGATCCGAAGTTTACGCCATTTTACAGAGGAGTGTACCGCAAAATCCAGTAGAACCTCGAACCCATTCAAAATAGTGACGGTCACACCTCCACCATTTGCATATATGTAGGGAAGTATGATAACTCCTTTCTTGCTTAGAATCTAAAAATAAATGTCAAGAGTTAAAAATCTTAACTAGATGAAAACCCAACATATGTTCACATCCTGAGTTTACAAAATGAGTGGTAAATTACCTAAATGCATCGGGATCGGTAGGGTGATTTGCCGCTTCTATGATGTATCCGGCCTTCACATCTCCAGCATTGTCCCTTTAAGAAAACGAATAAAATGGTATGAACTTACTGGTAAGGTTTTTAATACGCATCACAAAAACAAATCTTGAGAAGAAAAGAGACTAACTTGTGAAGAACACCGCCAAGAGCACAGGGAATAAGAACATCACAGTCATGGACAAGCAATTCACTAGCATCCATAGAATCTCCACCTTTGAAATCCTTTAAACTACCCGTAGCCTCTTTGTGCTTAATCAATTTGAACTGCACCAGTGATGAAAACACAGACCACAACCTTACCACCTCGCTCATGAATCAGCTTTGCAGCCCAGTAACCCACATTACCGAACCCCAGAAATAGTTCAAAAACTAGTTTAGAAACAAATTTAGAGAGATTCTAAATGCAAGCTCGATTTACAGTTTGAATAGAAAGATTAGAGAGTATCTTTCTATTTACCTAGATAATTTCACATCTGCAAATCTGTCCATATTCATTGAGCAAAGCCTCGTTGCAAATACAACACCTCGTCCGGTGGCGACTTCTCTAGCTAGTGATCCGCCGAGGTCCTACTGACATCAAACAATAACGTAGGTGAACATTTACGAACACAAACGCCTCATTCAAATCTCAATAAACCGTTTACGTTTTCCAAATCACGAATAGGTACTTACAATTGGCTTTCCAAGTAACAATAGTAGGAGAGTAACCATGAAATTTAGAGTACTCATCCAAAATCCATGCCATTGTCTGCGTAAAACCCAATTAGGATTACAAATTTGAGAACTAACGATGCGAAAATACCCGAAATTATAGTAAATTATATGACTAACAAGTAGTTTTCATAAACGAATATACATGTGCATTAGTTCCCATGTCAGGTGCAGGAATGTCCGTGTGAACCCCAATTAGATCATGAATCTTTTGAGTGAAAACACGCGTAAGACGTTCCAATTCACTCTCAATTCCTTTGGTGAACAACCAATTCTACCTACTTGGCTGCTGCTAAACCAAACCTTCCTTCTGCTTGCACTCAGGAGGTCCCTTCCCTTGTTGTCCTTCAAAGAAGGTGGAACTCTGCTTCTCGCAACTCGAGAAAGTAGATAACCTCGAATACGATTATCTAACATACAAACCACAACAGTGAATAAATTGAATTATACCTAGGTTAGCATGTTTTTTGGTCATTGCTTTAACTAAAATTGTGAAAGAATCGACGTGTGCGTTCAGGAGGTTTAGGTTAAGACAGAAATGCCTTCAATCGACAAAGTATACTTCTTTTCCCATTTAGTATACTCATCAAACTTTAACACTTGTTTCTACAGATCCACTATAAGTTTCCAAAATCGAGATAGTTACGAGCATTCGGACATGCCAATATAGTATCTGGACATGTAGGAAAAAGCTGAATAAGCATGGTGTGGGAAGATTAAGGTATGACTTAGTTCCTCGGCTACCCCTTATCGTATTGAATCGATATGAAAATTGTACATAATCTAGTCATATTGAGGCAAACACATGGACAAATGTGCAACAAGCGGTCTTACCACCAATGGCTTTTCTTTGCATCCTTGAGGCTCCTGAGAAAAGTATTCTTGAAGAACACTTAGTTTGATATTCTTCTCGGTTAGAAGTGCCTTTTCTCCCGTTGTCTTCTTAAGCCGCTCACCATCTACAACATCAATTAAGGCATAGTCGGCATATAAAATATACATAACATTGTAAGGGTAAGAAAAAAAAACTAAACAAACCACGGCCACCAATACAAGGGGAGTTGTTGGGAGTTGTTGGATTGCTCGAGATTATATGGATCAATAAGATTCACATAACTTGGTCGATAGAAACATTTAACCTGGATAAGCAACGAATTGGATAATCCCAAGCTGCAAAGAATCAATAAAACAATACGATGAGCAAGGCGGTACACTACACCATCTTTGACATTCGAGTGACAAAACCTCATTCAATCAATACTATAATTGTATGACCTAAACCAATTTGTATATAAGAAGATTTTCCAAGTCTTTGAAAATACAAGTTCCATTAAGTAACTTCACACAAAGAACTCTATTATCTAACCTAAAAATTCATTGGTGAAAAAGCAACCAAGTATAGAGTAACATGTAGATCGTAAAAGCGTTGTCCGACCATATTGAATGGACCGGATTAAATTCCCTTCCAGATAATAGCTCCACAACCATCTGGACGGGAATGCACTTTAGCGAGACTCAATGTTGGTACCAGAAAGATAACAATATCATACATACCCGATTTACATACTATGACTTCATCGTAAGATGAGAAAGCTTCGGTAATCTCATGAAAACACAAAAAAGCTCGAGGTTTTCGGTGAGAAAATGAGAATCACAAGCTACCTTTGCTTTGATGGCATGCAAACTTCCTAAAGTGAACAACTATCATACCATTACAATCAAACAAGAAAGACGAGAGTACATACAAAGGGATGATAAAAATATAAAAGAAAAGAAGAATAAATATAGAGGATATAATCACCTGATCGGAGGACCTATAAACCGATTGCCATCACTCATAGCATCGAGACGGGTGCAAAGCCACCTTTCACCTGAATCCGATCTAATCTGGGTTCTAGGACATCACACTAGATGGTAGGTTTATTGTAGCTCCCTTTTGAATTCCAAGTTTTGACTCATCCACACCTACTAGTTACGCATTTGAGACGGTTCGCAAACTCCTACAAACCCTTTGCATTGTGTTAGAGAGACTATTTAACAACGGTTGTTGCTGCGCACTCCGTGCAATTGGTAGGGAGAAAAAACTCGAGTATGTAATCATCATCGCCGTGTAAGTACTCCTTAGCACGATCGCAACCAAAGATTGAGACCATACTTGCGTGAATGATGTACAAGAGGGTAATCTCGATAGCATATTCCTTTACATCGGGGAAAAGAAAGGATGATTTGATTGAAGTGCTCTTCAAAGCAATACCTTGTCCTTTCTCGAGCTATTTCGTACATGCACTCACAAACCCTCGCATATCTCGTGTTATTCACGTAGCACGCAGTATCCTCAACACATAGTACACTTTTTCCGCTAGGAACAAGTTTTATCCTCTCTCAAGGATATCTCAACGTGTTCATTCTTTTCCACCTCTCGGGTAGCTACAAGGAATCCATGTTAGAGCCAGTTGTAGTCTATGCGCATGACAAGCGGCTCTTAGCACATCAACAATCTCTGCGGTGCAGACTCTTTGGTTCTTTGAGAAGCACTGCAAAACAATGATTACCTTGTAGTTAGCAATTAGATTCTTTAGAGCATCATAAATTGGGTTATTACGCCACTCACCACAAGCTCTCAAAGCGGCAAGACATCAGTTTAATATATACCTGTGGATGAACTCGGGGTGGTGCGATGGTCTTCAAGTTCACAGATTTGCAAAAGATCAGCGAAACACCAACAAGTAATGGATTCCTTTGTTCTTTATTCAAAGAACATCCATAATTCTATCAAATTCCATCTCATCATCATAATTTCACTCATCACCAATAAGTAATGGATGTCTTGATTCTCTATCTAATTTCGGTTCCATCAATTTCTTTCTCGGTCTCCATTTCATTTTCGTTATCTCAACTCATCTGAATCTTCTCTTCCCATCCAATTTAGAATCTAACTTGTTTGTGAAAACTAATCTCATCAATTTTAAGCCAATTCAATCATACCCATTACAAATATACTCATCAATCAAGCATCTTAGATCTTCCTTGTCGATGAAATCACGAATTCTTCATCGCGACTCACAAACACCAAATATTCATGGCAAATGATCATGCCCTCGCTCTTCTACTCGCCAAAGCAAATATTTGGTTTACTTTCGGATCTTTTAAGGAAATCATAGGAAGGGGCTAGAGGGTTTGGTGAGAAACGCGTGAAACGAAACCAAAATTTTCAGGAACCCATATATCAAGACCCTTGGTAAAAGAAACACTGAAGAAAAAAATTGATTCAATCAATTGTCAACATTAACTTGGACATTAGTGAATTAGGGTTTCGTGGAATTGTTCGAGAGAATATGTAGAAGATGAAATTGAGAGTCTTCGGGAAGATTAGAGATGAGTTTTTTGAAATATAGAGATGGAAGAATCGAGTTACGTGTCAGAGGAAGATTTGATGCAATTGAAGCTAACGAAACTTGGGTTAGGGTTTCACAATTGCGAGTTAGAAAGAGATAGAGCTAAAGTGGTTGAGGGAGGTTTGGTGGGTGAATGAAAATGATGGGCGGACAGATTTCGTTTCATCCACTCATGCGGATTGAGAAAAGAATCTGACGGTTGATATTGTATTTGTGATACTCATACGGATTGAAAGGCATTTGTGTTTCTCTTTGTGCTAATACGAACTCATGTATTCGGTTTATTATCAACCTTCGACATGAAAAAAAAATCCAAATAAAATATTAATAAATTTAGGACATTGTTATCGACATTATGATATAAAAAAATCCAAAAAATGTATAAGAATGAATCGGGAAAATGAAAAATGAATTCGATAATTGGTGTGTTTCTTTGTGCTTTCTCTTTGTGTTTTTGTGCTTTCTCTTAGTGCTTCCGGTTTGGATTTCGACTAGCCGCATAGGTCATGAAGTAATTTTGAAAAGTCATACATATCATGAAGTAGCTTTAGTTCACACTTTGGTAAACTCAAAGTTAGCATGATACATCATCGAAATCGATAAATATGAAGCTTAATGTCGTTTCGAACTTCAAATGTAGTATAACGACATACAAACTATGAACTGAGAAGCTCCAGGAGGGTTAAAACTTCAAACTCAACATGATACATCATCTAAATGAATAAATATGAAGCTCAGTGTCGATTCGAACTTCAAATATGGTATTACGACATAAAAACTATGAACCAAGAAGCTTTGGGAGGGTTCTGACTTCAAACGTAGCATGATATATCATTGAAATCGATAAATATGAAGCTCAACGTCGATTCGAACTTCAAACTTGGTATAATGGCATATAATATATGGACCACGAAGCTCTGAGAGGGTTCTGACTTCAAACTTAGCATGATACATCATCAAAATCGATAAGTATGAAGCTCAATGTCGATTCGAACTTCAAACTTGGTATAATAGCATACAATCATGAACCAAGAAGCTCGAGAGGGTTCGACTTCAAACTTAGCATGATACATCATCGAAATTGACTACTCTAAGTCGAAACTTTGTAAGAACGATTTAATCCATCCATTTACAGGTAAGATTCCTTGAAATATTCTACGAAACCTTAAACAAACCTTATTTCTGCATATTGTATGCAAATCGAGCTCGAGAGATCGAAACCGGCCGCAAGTTGACTACTATAAGTCGGAAACTTGGTAAGAACGAATAAACCATCCATTTACGGGTAAGATTCCTTGAAATATTCTACGAAACCTTAAAAAAAAACCCTATTTACGCATATTGTATGCATACCGGAGCTCCGAGATCGAAACACGGCCGTGAGTTGACTACTCTAAGTCGAAACTTGGTAAGAACGACGAATTCATCCATTTACAGGTAAGATTCCTTCGAGATATTCTACGAAACCTTAAAAAAACCCTATTTATGTATATTGTATGCGTACAAGGATCCGAGATCGAAACCTGGCCACGAGTTGACTACTCTAAGTCAGAAACTTGGTAAGAATGACGAATCCATCCATTTACGAGGTAAGATTCCTTCGAGATTTTCTACGAAACCTTAAAAAACCCTATTTCGCATATTGTACGCGTACCGGGATCCGAGATCGAAGGCCGTGAGTTGACTACTCTAAGTCAGAAACTACTTGATAAGAACGACGAATTCATCCATTTACGGGTAAGATTCCTCGAGATATTCTACGAAAAAAAAAAAACCCTATTTCTGCATATTGTATGCGTACCAGGATCCGAGATCGAAACCTGGCTTTGAGTTGACTACTCTAAGTCAGAAACTTGGTAAGAACGACGAATTCATCCATTTACAGGTAAGATTCCTTCGAGATATTCTACGAAAACTTAAACAATCCCCAATTATGCATATATGTATGCATACCAGTGCTCGAGATCGAAACCCGGCCGCGAGTTGACTACTCTAATTCATAAATTCGGTAAGAACGACGAATCCGTCCATTTACAGGTAAAATTTCTTCTAGATATTCTACGAAACCTTAAGAAAACCCTATTTCTGCATATTGTACGCATACCAGGATCCGAGATCGAAACCTGGCCGTGAGTTGACTACTCTAAGTCAGAAACTTGGTAAGAACGATGAATTCATCCACTTACAGGTAAGATTTCTTCTAGATATTCTACGAAACCTTAAAAAAAACCCTATTTCTGCATATTGTATGCACACCAGGATCCGAGATCGAAACCTGGCAGTGAGTTGACTACTCTAAGTCAGAAACTTGTAAGAAGACGAATTCTTCCATTTTGGTAAGATTCCTTCTAGATATTCTACGAAACCTTAAAAAAACCCTATTTCTGCATATTGTATGCGTGCCAGGATCCGAGATCAAAACCTGGCCGCGAGTTGACTACTCTAAGTCAGAAACTTGGTAAGAATGAAGAATCCATCCATTTACAGGTAAGATTCCTTTGAGATATTCTACGAAACCTTAAACAAACCCTATTTATGCATATATGTATGCATACCAGGCTCCGAGATCGAAACCTGGCCGCGAGTTGACTACTCTAATTCACAAATTCGGTAAGAACAACGAATCCATCCATTTACAGGTAAGATTTCTTCTAGATATTCTACGAAACCTTAAAAAAACCCTATTTCTGCATAAATGTATGCATACCAGGATCTTAAATCGAAACCTGGCCTTGAGTTGACTACTCTAAGTTAGAAACTTGGTAAGAACGAAGAAACCATCCATTTACAGGTAAGATTCCTTCGAAATATTCTACGAAACCTTAAACAAACCTTATTTCGTATATTGTATGTATACCGGGCTCAAGATCGAAACTGCCGCGAGTTGACTACTCTAAGTCAAAAACTTGGTAAAAATGACGAATCCATCCATTTATAGGTAAGATTCCTTCGGTATATTCTACAAAACCTTAAACAAACCTTATTTCTGCACATTCTATGTATACAATGCTCCGAGATCGAAACCTGGTCGCGAGTTGACTACTCTAAGTCAGAAACTTGGTAAGAACGACGAATCCATCCATTTACAGGTAAGATTCCTTCGAGATATTCTACGAAACCTTAAACAAACCTTATTTATGCATATTCTAGGCATACCATGCTCCGAGATCGAATCCTGGCCGCGAGTTGACTACTCTAAGTCAGAAACTTGGTAATAATGACGAATCCATCCATTTACAGGTAAGAAATATATTAGAATTGGATAAGAAATATATCAGAATTGAACATCCCAGGTTCGAAGATTATCAGAGTTAAAATGACCATATTACCCTTACTAGAAATAAAGGTAATAAATATTACGGAGATTGTGAAAATTACTAAACTATCCTTATCTGAAATAAGTAAAGTAAATATTACAGATAGTGAAAATGATCATATTACCCTTCATGGAAATTTGTGCAATAAATATTATGGAGATTGTGAAAGTGACCTGACTACCCTTATCGAAAAAAATTAAAGTAAATATTACTGCTTGTGAAAATGACCATATTACCCTTCTTGGAAATTAATGCAATAAATATTATGAAGACTATGAAAATGACCAGACCACGCTTATCGGAAAATAAGTAAATTAAATATTATAAATTGTTAAAATCACCATATTACCCTTACTAGAAATAAAGGTAATAAATATTATGGAGACTGTGAAAATTACCAGACTACCCTTATCTGAAGTGAGTAAAGTAAATATTACAGATAGTGAAAAATGTATATAATTTATTTACAGAGAAGGAGTGTATGTGATTGTTTACAGAGAAGGCTTCGTGTTGTTTGCGGCTCAGTCACCTGAGCATTATTTTTTAGCATTACATTTTGTTTTACAACTCTTACGAAGGGTTGTCATAAAGTTAGTGTATTAAAGAACCACAAACTTGATAGAACATGTAATAGTGTAGGTATGGTTAGTGGTGTAGACTTCCATACAGGAGGTTGAGGATCAAATCCCCCATCCTCATTTCTTCTAATGTTCTATATTTTTACTTCAACAACACTTATAAGTGTTGTTATACATTTTTATAAAAAAAGAAAAAAAAAAGCCAAAACTTGTGAACGGTAAGGATGGTTGATGAGCTAGACGTCCATGCAGTAGATTCATGTTCGAATCTCCCCTATAACCTCATTTTTTCCAACATTATATATTTTTACTTCAACAACACTTATAAGTGTTGTTGTAGGTTTTAAAAAAAAAAAAAAAAAACCGAAACTTGTGAACCGAAAGGGTGGTTGATGAGCTAGACTTCCATGCGGTAGGTTCATGTTCGAATCTCCCCTCTAACATTTTTTTCATTATCATATTTTTGTGTTCTTCAACAACACTTGTCGAATTGTGATAGGCTAAGTCACTACATATATGGAACATTATATATTTTTACTTCAACAACACTTATAAGTGTTGTTGTAGGTTTCTATTTAAAAAAAAAAGAAAAAAATCAAAACTTGTGAACCGAAAGGGTGGTTGATAAGCTAGACTTCCATGTAGTAGGTTCATGTTCGAATCTCCCTCTAACATATTTTTCATTATCATATTTTTGTGTTCTTCAACAACACTTGTGAGTATTGTGATAGGCTAAGTCACTACATATATGGAACAACGTTGTTATAGCTAAATGTCGTCACAGTTTGTTTTGCTTAAGGAGTTGTCGTTTGTTTTCTTAGCGCAACCCCTTGTTTCTAAGGGTTGGCGGTGATGATATACGACAACTCTTCCTTTGAAACCAGTTGTAAAACATAGGACTTTCTACAATACTTAGCGAAGCGTTGTAAATTTCCAGTTGTAGATGTATATTTTTCCTGTAGTGCTAAATAGATCATGAGCGAAGGAGGGACTCAGCACATGGGATTATGGACGTCCATGTGATGCCCAATTGCTCGAGTGAGCATACACCAGGGTCCTGAGTTGGCCGGTTGGTGAAGGAATGACGATTAAATGCCGGTTTCATCATTTATTGAAATAGTGCTCGATTGAGCATTAGGTGATAAAACCTAATTATGGAAAAGTGAGGGACCGACCAAGAGGGTGTGAAAACGGCCCTTGATGGTCGTGGGACAACTGATGGGCGTTTGCACAAATTTCGAGCTGGTCGTGGACAATTCAGACCCAATATGAGCAATTGCGCAAATTAGGTCAAAATTAGGAAAACGTGTGGGACCGGCTTGTTGCGAGCCTTAGAGCCGCCCTTGTTCGGTCAAGGAGCATGCCCGTGTCTCCATAATGCCCGTATCTCAGTCCTGAGAGTTTCAGTATTTTTGATGTGCGTTTGAGCAATATGTTTGATTTTCGAAGAGTTCGGTCTTTATTTGAAATTTCGATTTTGCTCGAATGAGCAAGTATGCCAGTTTGATCAATATTTCGTGAATATTAGAATAATAATATTTTAATATATTTTTCGTGAGTAGCCTAGCCGGTCATGTGTCCACGTTGACTTTTGGCTTTTCATGGTTTGAGCAATACTTGAGAAAACATGGAGAAACCATGATTTTGCTGAAACCGGGAAGTTTCACAAGATGAAAGAAATAACAATTTATAAAATATTAGGGATTGCAAGGTGTGGGACCGGCCACGGCTAGGGCATGTCCGGCCGGCTAGGTTGCCCGGTCCAGCAACACCTTTTCCTATTTTATATTATTATTTTCATGAAACCACGAAATTATGGAGAAACCATGAAAATATGGAGAAACCATAAGTTTTGTTCAAACAAGGAAAGTTGTTAGAATGGAGGAGTCTTCATGAGTTCATGAAAATAACAAAATAAGGAAAAATAATGGAGGAAGCATGGGACCGGCCACGGCTAAGGCATGGACGGCCGGCCGGTGGGCCCAGCCCATGGGCGCTTCTCCATTATTTTAATGTTATTATTTTCTCTCTCCTATTTCGTGTAGGATTCCTCATTTGTCCATATTTTGGATGCTCGTTCGCGCCTTTGGGTGCTCGTTCGTGCATCATTGTTGAATACACTTGCACCATTTTATGGGGCTTACTCAGTGGTAGTCCAGATGCCCGATTGAGTATTTATTACTAATTTATGAAATTCAGTGGAGAATGATTCATGAAACTGAGTAATAAAAGTGATTAGTTTTTTATTATCAATCCATAGGATCAGCCGTGGATTCGACCATGAATTCGGAATAATAAAAGTAGTATTACCATTCCATGGGATCGTGGATTCGACCGTAGAATCGTAGTAATAAAAGTAGTTATTACCATTTGATGAGATCAACCGTGGATTCGATCATGAAATCGGAGTAATGAGATTATCTATTACCATTCCATGAGATCAGTCGTGGATTCGATCATGAAATCGGAGTAATGAGATAAAATAGATTATCTTCTAGGAATTCAGTGGTGAATGTCACGACAGAATTAATCTATTACAGAAGGGATATTAGACAGTTAAAGCATCATATCCATTCTGAAAGGTGCATAGTCAGGAAATAGAGAGTGTTGCCGAAGTCCTGAAGACGTTATTGCTCTCAATCTTACGGAGAACTGCCTGGATCTATACACGGTCTTTCTACATAGTCAGGGAACAATGAATGTCACCGACTTTCGAAGTCGTTATTGCTCTCAATCTTACGGAGAACCGTCCAATCGTTCTTATATGTAATGGGGGGTCTCTCTAATGTAGTCAGGGAACAGTGAGTATCACCGACGTCCTGAAGGCGTTAATGCTCTCAATCTTACGGAGAACCACCCAATTATGTTATTCTACATAAAGGGCATGATGAAATGCGAGGTATCGAACGCTCAGCTTGTGGAGGCCTTTCGAAAACAAATTCACCATGGATCGTAAAATATGAATCGTCACATGCCTGAAAGTCGTCTCAGTATCATGCAGTATCATGATTTTACAATTTTGTCTTCAGAATCGCGTAAGCATTAGATCACCGGAGCTGAAGAATTTCAAGTCACACGATTACCATGTAATGATGCAATCTCTGTTTGCATTAATTGCTAGTTCATACTGCGATTTCATTGCCTAAAGATCTGCGAGTTTCTCTTCTCCGTATTAGTATATTTTTCAACATTTTGTGCGCAAAGGTTATCAATAGAGATGAACTTCTAAAAGCGAAAGCTAGTCTGGTGGAAGCAATGTGCGTAATGGAAAAGTATTTTCCTCCATCTTTTTTTTTTTTTTGAAGTTTTTTACGATGAGAAGTAAGATACTCATTGCTCACACCATGAGGACGCAACAAATGCAAAACCGACACGCCTCTAATGTGCCTAGGCCTAGCATAATGCCGTCTAAAAGAAACCGTCTAAAAATATCCAACAAACTTCATCACGTGTCTTGGGCACATGTCACAGCCATCTCATATCGGTCAGTGAACCCTAAACTGAACATAAACTTTTATATAAAGTAGTAGCATATAGTTATCTTTTCTTCCTTCATTTTTGTTTGCGCCTCCGTCTTCTCTTCAAAACGCAAACCTTAACCCTAAAACACAGACAACAGCCGCCCCTTCATTTTTGATTATTATCATTCATAGACATCGCAGTAACAAAATCAGAGTAGATGGTTCAGTAGAGCATCATCAAGAACAAAATATCTTCATATTATGATTTTTCTCTAAAAAATCTCAAATCTCTCAGATCCGGATCATCAAAAACAGGGAAGATTTAGTTTTTTATTAAGAAAAAGCTTCAGTTGTATCCCAATTCTTCAGATCTTCTCAATGTCACAGCGTCCTCAATGTCACAGCGTCTCATCTTTCTTGATTTTGCTTAATGTTGCTGGTTCATTTTTCTCATTAATCTTCATCAACAAAGCAGCAAAATCATGGCAGAAGCATGTGGTGGTTCAGTAACAGCATCACCAAACAATTGTCATTATGAATTATCCTCTCAAAATGTTAATTTTTTTTTGCTTCTAGGAACATATTAATCTGTGAGAATTGGTTTTCAGTGGTCTTGTGTGTTGGATGTGGGCATTCGTGTCTTCTTTTGATTTAGGCATATCAAAGTGAAGATTGCTAAAGTACTGAATCTGCTAGTTCAATCATTTGGACCAAATTACAACAATGAATAAACTAATGGAGAAGTTCTGTCAATTATTTTTTTTTTCTTTTTAATTTGTGATTTTTTTCATTTATGAAATGTACAATCTTATTTGTACTCAATTAAATTATGAGAAATCTGATTTTCATATGCCGCATCATTCACAATGGGATTGCAACTCTTCGAGCAATGTGCTATGGAATCGGCGGAACACTAGCTATTGTCCTGTCTTCTTGCTCGAGCTGTGTTCTTCTGGCCAGCAATGGGATTAAGATGTGATTAGAATCACAACATCAATCTTAGGCTATTAATTGCTCAATGGCTCCATGAAGATGGGGATTCCACAGCTTTCAGAATTCAGAATAAAGAGCTCCATCCTTCGGCTATATGGAGAGCATGAAATGAGCCGGTGTTTAATGGAATCCATACTTTGGTTGCGGAATTGCCACTTTTGTATTACTATTAACATCCTAGAGTAGGATGAAGATAATGTCCCTGAAATTCAGCCTACTTAACCATGTATGAGAGATTGGTATGCATATGCGTGGAAATGGAAAATTCAGCCGGGTATGCCTCTGCTTTTGATCTCATAGTGGAGGCTAATTTGTAACATAAGACTGATAGTTTTGGTAATTTTGGTCTTTGTGGGGTCTATAAAATGAAGTTACAGTTGACACAGGGTTTGGTCTATGTGGTTCTTGCAGCTCTCTAACTCTGTGGTATCGTTGCGATACAAATTAGAAAACATGCATGCACCTGATTTCAGTAGACTAGATATGAGAAGGCTGTGCGGGTTTGCCAAAACCAAGCCGCCGATTGTTGGAAATTGTCCGACGAATGTGAAGAGGTCCAACAAATAGTAAAGTATACTGGTTTGTATGCTTTGGTTGAAAATTATGTGAAGCCTGATTCTGTTACTGTCAATTGCTTCGTTGAAAGGTATCATGGTGAAACCGATACCATGTACTTCCCTTTTGGGGAGATGACCTTCATCCCTGAAGATTCTCAGAACATTCTAGGCTTGAATGTTATCGGCAAATCAATTGCAGAAGGAGTGAGTCTCTGGACCTAGAATGGTCGAAGTTGCATGGTCTGACTAACAAGCTGTTTGGTTGGGACTACAAAACTTCTGTGGAGAGCTTATATGAATCCACCTCTGGTAAGACAAATACAATTGAGTCATCCTTTCCATTGAGCTTTTATCAAAAGCCTCCTTGATCCTATTGATATCCTGCTTAAAGTATAGCTCCATTGCCTCGGTGACCGTAACCACATTTCCTTGACCGGACTTGATGACATCTTTAAATCTCCCGTGAGCAGACTCAGCTGCACTAGTTGCTTCACTCTTGAAGTGTCTATGAGAAGGCATGTGATCTTGTACAGAGCGCTCCAGTCTGTAGGTTCAGTGGCCAATGCTCATCACCAAAAATACCAGGTTGCATATGTTATAAAGGGGAGCATTCGACCATACAAATTGGAGAAATTACATGAAGATGAATGTTGATATATTTTGAAACACTAACATTTTCTTTTGGTGGAGCACTAAAGACCCCAAACTTGATACCCATTGGAAAAGAGATAGTAAAAGGGAAACTTTAATTCAATTGTGGATGTCAGAAGAATTCTTGGAGCCATCGTCTAATGTTAGAAATGAATGATCGATTGAAGACATTGGGGAAGAATATTTTGATAGTTTGGTGTGGAGGTCATTTTTGGATGGGGTGGAAAAGAATGATTAGATGACATAATCACGAGGAAGATGCACGATGTTGTCCATAAACTTGCACAAGATATTGCTGGGAATCCCGAATCTGCAATTTTCAGAATAAGTGAGTTGGATAATATTTCTGATATTCGACGTTTACAATTAATATCAGAAGATGACTGATCAGCTGGATATTCAAAGCCTTGAGAGAATTGAAGAAGTTGCGTACACTTATCATCGTCCTTGAACCAAATAATAATATGAAGAGTTGTACTGTGTGTGATAATATGAAGTTGCGTACACTTATTATCAACACTAATAATATGAAGTTGTACGCAACTTCATATTATACAACTTCATATTATACAACCTTCCCTAAGCTTAAGAGTTGTACTGTGTGTGATAATATGAAGTTGCGTACACTTATTGCGTACACTTATTATCACATGTAAGCAGAAGAATTGCGTACACTTATCAAGTAACAAGAATTTGTGCGTGTTGTATTTTGGCCATGTGGGTGAAGGTTGCATATCCAATTGCTAATAAGTTAAGGCACTTAAGGTACTTCCTCCTTTCCAATTTAAATCTTAAAGGTATGATGCATGATGATCAATCCATCAGTAAATTTCACAATTTCAAGGCATTGGTATTAAGTGGATGTAGTTTTTTCATAATATTCTTGAGAACATGGGATCTTTGAAAAATCTAAGGTTCCTTGATATCTCGTCTTCGGATGTTAAAGAACTACTCGATTATGTCACTATTCGGTGTAATTTACAAAAAATTGGATCTTAGTCGTTGCAAGAGCTTAACCACCTTTCCCAACTTTTTGATAGGTTTGGAATTCAGCCATCCCAACAAAAGTTTCATTCCTAGTTTGGGCTCGGCAATGAATGGATTACCAACGAACGACGGTTTACTTCGAAGAGGTATGACAATTACAAACATCAACTGCTACTTGTGCAATCAGCAACACGAATCAATATCACACATCTTTATTCAATGTGAATTTTCAAAGAAGGTGTGGGATCATTTTTTAAACTTGTTGAAGTTAAGATGGAGGTCGCCGGATACATGTTTGGATTTCCTAGTGTCGTGGCAGATGAGACTAAAGACTCAACCAATTGAATTTCTCAAGTTTTGTTTGCCTTTCACTATCCGGCATCAAACTGGGAGGAACGAAGCGAAAGAGTGTTTCGCAACAATGAGACAACAGTAGAGAGGGTTATTATTCTAGTGAAGGCTTCCTTATTTAGTTGGGCGACAGTTCATGAATCCTTGAAACATTTTAAGTTTGTGGATTTCATGCACGATTGGAGGGTGTTTAAACAGTAACTAGTTTCAACTTGTTTTAGGGGAAATGATTCCATTGTTGTAATCCTCTTTATTTTGTTTGAGCTATCTTGTTTAGATGGTTGTTTGTTGGTCCTTTTAAGTGCTATCTCAGCACTTCATTATGAATGAATTTTATCTTTTACACCTACCGAAGAACTACTTGGTTTCATGGTTAACCTTCACAATTTTCAAAAACTAAATATCAATATATTTGCAAGAAACTAAAATCCTCACCGGAGTATGTAACAGGTCTTGATAATTTGAGGATATATAATTTCTGAGTTTTTGCTTTATTAGAAGCATTACCAAGTGATTTTGGAGCATGAATGCAGCTAAGATCCCTTGACCTATGGGGTACTATGATCACGGTATTACCGGAGGGATGCGCTAATCTTTTCAGTATTCATTCTTGAGTATACGAATCTGTCAGGATGTGAGTGTCTCGTACAACTAAATAATTATATACATAATTGAGAAAATTTTACTACATGCGCAACATGGAAACGACAATGCGTATAGGAAACTTTGTTTGGTTTCAACTATTGTAATACAATGTGCGGGAGAAAGTCATAAAAGAGCTTGAAGGTACCGTTGGTATTCAAGAGTTGGGCAACCTGAGCTCGCTTGAGGTGCTAATTATTTGGTATCTTGTGAATGTGAAAGACCCAATAGATGCTGAGAGCAATTTTGAAAGGAAAACACAATCTTCGTTGATTGTATCTAGGTTGGGGTGAATTATGATAGTTGGGGATGGTGAAATACGATCATATATTCACTACAGAGAAAAAACATACGCTATTACTATGGGATAATAAAACTAATATCATTTATTACCCAAATTTTACTCACAATTCCTTCTGATTTTGTTTTAATACAATTAATTGGCTAGATATGTTATATCCAAGTTGTGTTGCCAATTATACCCCTGATGCGTAACCCGTCATGCGGATGCATAATCCGTCATGCAGACATTTTTAATAATTTCATATAATTATGGGTGTCACGGAAATAATTATGGGTGTCACGGTACTTAAAATTAATTATGGGCCTGACAATGAGAATATTAATTACTCCCTCCGTTTCGATTTACTTGATGTTTTAGGGTTTTTTTGTGTTCCAAATTAGACGATATTTTTAGTTTTTTTCCCCAATTTTCACTAATCTACCCCTACTTTGGAATCACACCAGAGAGTTAATTCTCATGGGAATCAGCACAAAAACAATTACTCTAATTTTGAAATATACCCCATGGAGGATATATACCCAATCTTGTTTACTTCTTTACTCATCATCTCTTCATCCCAAGTAATTGTTGCGGGATTGACAACTTTCTCTACAATCTAGAAACACAAAACTAGGTCATTTAACTCTTTAAGTAGGAATTAATAGGGGTATTATAGGAAAGATTTTACTCTCTCTGATATTTCTTAATATCTGTGAAAAATTCTACAACGTCAAGTAAATCGGAACGGAGGGAGTATTTTTTTTTGGACCAACGCCTAATTTTCCAACCAAGACTCACAAATAAGTGGGCTTATATACTGCATACCCTAGACAACGAGTGACCCATGACCTAAACTTTCTTTGACTAGCTTTGACCGAACTTACTACTTAACATCAAACAGAAACCCTAAAGCTTCATCTCGGCTCCTTTCCGAATCTCTCCCTCAAGCCGTCACAAACAGAAACCCTAGATCTAATTTTCTTCTTTCAGTTATTCATTTCACCTTCTCGTCAAATCTCTCCTCCTTTTTCATCCTTCAAATGGCATCATCATGTAGTAGATTAGTAAGTTGTTTCATTTGGGAATGCGGTGGAGGAATAACAACAGATCCAATACCGGAACATTATGATATTTCCTCTCAAAACAGTTAGGTGAATATATGTGGATTTCAATTTGCACTTGCACTTCGGTCCAGAGGCATCATTTGATTTCAAAACCCATTTTTTTTTATTACAATCACCTTCATCCGAGATCACCACCTTCGTCCCAGAGCACGAAATCCAATGAGGTTGATCCAAATATAAAGATTAAGCAAGAAAATGAAGGATTCCTTTGTTTCAGAGAAATGTTAATAGAGAACCCTGTAGCTGTATGGAAGTTAAAATTACAAATCATCCTAACATCAAATGGGATTATCATCACACTATTAATGTTAGGATTATTGATAGTTTTAAGTTCCATGCCTATCATATATTCTTCAGGTCGAGGTTTCAGTTGGGAACTCATTCTACCGGTGACCTCAGTTGGGTTCACTTGAATATCTCATTGAAATGATTTCAGGAGGATTCCAACGGATGGAAGGTAATTCAAATGTAAGTATATCATTGTTTTCATTCCCATTTAACACATCAATCAAAGCTGCTTCCCCACTTGATTTCATTTTGGTTTTCATGCTTAAATTTTTTGTGGTTATTTACTCAACTTTAGGTCATGAATTCAGAGGTGCAGGAGCTTTTTTTGTGGATGATGCAGTCACTAACTTTAGCATGATATTGTGAGTAGGTCAAAATGCAAAATTGAAACAAAGCTCAAGTGCTGTACATTGAATAGGATGAGATCGAGTACAAGCTTGTGGTAAATAAGCAGTCGGTGATGATAATAGTGTTGCGTGCTGCGAGCCACATGAAGAGGTGTTGTCTGGCCATGATTTCTTCTTGCTGCGTCTGCTGGAGTTGTTTAATACAAGTAAAGGAGATGCAATTACATTGTGAGTGGGTCTGGAATGTGTCAATGGCATGACTTACAGCTACAGAGGATCTGAAGATTACTCCAATCAGAGAATTAAAGGATCGAAACCAGATAAAGAGCAAACTGTTATGGCAGTTGCAGTCTCCATATGCTATACGTGCATCATGGCCGAGAAAAATCTGTACTGTTGTTAAGTTCGTCTATTATGTTTAACACTAAACAATCACCACAAACACCATACACTGTTACTAAATACTTGCTCTTTAGAAATGGCCTTTGTAAAAGGCTCATTTTCGCTAATGCTTCTTGTTTATAGATTTGACTCTTTAGTCTAGCTTGAGGTGCTGCGGCTTCCATTAAAGATAACACAAAATTACCATAAATAGGGGTCCTCAAAATTTCCAATTCCATGGATCCGGTCAATAATTCGACTGCTGAAGACCTACCCGTGAGAATATTGAGTTTAATAGTATGGCAACGATTTCCTTTCTATATAAAATCTATTTGAGAAAATGGGTCATTTGTCCAAAAAAATTTAAAACACGGTTCAAATGGACGAGTAAAAAAAAATACGGGTGAAATAGCCAAAAAAAATAGCAAGGATGAAACTGGATTCATCCTAGCTTATACTTAAAAAATAGCAAGGATGACACTAGATGCATCCTGTGTAAAATAAAAATAAGAAAAAAGTATTTGAAAATGGACAGGATGAAACTGGTTACATCCCGCCTATTTTTAAATTTTTGTCCATCTAAACAGTGTCTTTTTAATTTTTGGCTATTTAAACAGTATCAAAACCTAAGTGTCTTTTTCACCCAGGAATTATTGATTTTGGTCTTTTTGACCAATTTTGTGAATCTATTTCTTGTTTAGGAAAGGAGACTCCTTCATGGACTTTTCTTTTTTTCGGTCAAAATTCACAAAGACGCAAAAGTATATATATATATATACTTATATTTTCTTTTCATCATATAAAAACCCAACAGTACCATACACGTAAGGAATATGATCAGCCAAGTACTCATACACGAAAGAGAACAAGAAGAAGAAGATCCGAAGATGAACGAGAACGAAACCATGATTAAAAACCCACTAATGCCTCATGTGCCAGAAGAACTTATCATCGACATCCATTCGAGGCTACCTCCTACAAGTAGAGTGCACGTGCGTTGCACGTCGGCAAACAATCACACCTCCACAAAAGTGAAATTTGTAACATTTTTTTTATGAATGAAATTCTTCGGATTTAGTTGTATCAAGTTTGTAATTAGATGGAATGAAGTTGCAAAAACAGTAAGAGTGCAAGACAAACAACAAATTTGGTAATGTAATCTATCAAACTTGAGACCAACATTAGAAGAAGTTAGCAACTTTAAAAAAAAAAAAAACAACTGTTTCATTTCTTTCCCTAGATATAACTATCTTCTTGCATGTGTTATGTCGAATTTCTGAAAATCTCCACAAACCTATCTGGCAGCTTAGATGTTGTTCATCTACCTTCTTCCTATGGCCTTCAAATGAGCCCAACTAAGTGGGAAACCAACTGTAGCGCATAAAACAAAACCCAGCATCGATTGGCAAATCTTAAAAATGATTTGCTAATCTCTAACATAGATTACATAATCTACATGTGACGACATCAATCTAAGCATATAAAAGCATTTAAGATCACCATCACAATAACAAAGCTTCACTCCATTGCAATCGAAAATATCTGCACCAATTAACATCATCACACAAAGAAAAAAAACTGGTATTTGAAAGGCTTAAATTGCGAAGCTTTTAAGGAAACAACCATAATGTATAAGAAGAAACCAAGAAATGCAGGTTCAACAGAGTATTGGCATACCTTTTCGCACTCCCCAACCGCTCCACAACCTACAAATCACCACACTTGCTAGTTTCTCATCTTCGTTCTAATCACTGGACTCGTTAGTTTTCCATTTTCGTTATTTTACCTTCTTGCTTCACCAATGAGTTTATAGTCCATAACTTTAGAACATTCCAGTGGTTGCCGAGCTCATGGATCAAATATAACATAATCATCTGAACCACCAGAGAGATGAATTCATGAAACTCATAGCCCTAGAAGATGTTTTCAACTAATTTCTCACAACTTTGCAATGAAGTTCTCATATATGCATCATCAGCGTTAGTCTATGCATCCAATAGTCACATACAACCAAACTTTTTGAACACTAAGCTGACTCCCTAAAGCAAACTATTATATGCCGACAAATAAATTTTCATATTTCAGAAAAATCTAATTCACAAAGTGGGAAACCATAAACAAAAACCACCAATTTTCGATTCAATGTAAACAGATGAAATTAAAGGATTTAACCAATCATGTTCAACTGATTTCAGGAAAAAAATTAAAATGCATATACTATACACTAAATGCTGATATTGTCCATGAATAAAAACCCTTCAAAATTATTCATAAACAGAAATCAAATAAATCCAGAAATTTATAAAACCCTAGAACTCAAACTACAGTACGAAAAGATTTTATATTTTAGAAAACAAAATATCCTTTTAGCCAAAAAAAAAAATAACAGAAAAAAGAGATTGAAGTCGAAAATCAATCAACTTTGATAAGTTCACTACTTCACTTACCAGATTGAAGTCATCGTCACAGTCTGCGTAGGAGAGAAGAAAATTTTGGGTGGAGATTTGGTTCTGCTGCTATTAAGAGGAAAGATCAAACGGCCTTAGATTTGGTTCCATTGAAGTCGATCCAACGGAAACTGTCATATATACGGCGTCTGGCAAATATACGGGGCAACTTAAAATACGTTCACCAACGAAAAGTACGTGCATACACCAAGATTGGTTAGCGGTTTTTGGTTTGGGTTGCGCTCATTAAAGGTGGGGAGATATCTCCCTTAAAATTCAGGAGCGTATCAATATCTTGGAGCATCCAATTTCATAACTCTAAACTTATTGACATGATAAAATTTAGCTTTAGTATCATGATTGTATATGAGAGCAGCATGTACTCTATAGATAGCAAATCATTATTATCATCATCATCTTTACTTGATTGTATTGAGAAGATTCATTGCCCAGACGACACTGACGATGATTACCTTAGGATTGGTATTGACATTTTTAATAATAAGAACTACTCTAGAACTAAATTTGTGGGTTGTTTTAATGGCTTGTTTTGCCTACACATTGACGATAGGAAGCATGATTTTAGTTGGCTTCAATGAGTATCAATATACTGTATCTTCACGAATGAAAAATAATCAAAACAAAACGCAAGAACCTACATTCACATTATTACTTCACCAATTCATAATTTCTTTTTGCAATTTGTTGGTGGGAGTACAAATGACTAAAATTATAAGAGGGTAATAAAGACAGAACTAGATAACTGTTATAGCAGACTAAAATCTGCTGGGAAGATAGATAGCAGCTAAGAACTTCTTAATCAATGAGAATTTCGTAGTTAAAACAAAACAAAGATTTAGTTTCGTAGTTAGAACTTCTGCTGCTCATAACCTAGTCATAACAGATCTCCGACTCCAATTCATAATTTCATTATTCCAAAATATTTTTTTTTTTTTTTTTTAGGTTCACACGAATTCAACAAAGTTTTGACCCATAGCTTTTGAGTATCAAAAAGAGTAACCAGACAACATAAGAAATCCTTGCCTCTGGGGACAAACTTAAAACAAAATCCACAAGTAAACTGAAAAAAAAGCTACCCTCTACACTTTAAATGCTGTCCCTTTGTGTTCACACCAAGAGCTTTCATTCAAATCCAACACTAACTTAACGTGCAGGTGCAGGAGCAGCACGCAAACCAACAAACTCTAGCCACGATAGTATCAAGACTATGCTTATTCCCACCCCTAGAGGCAACACACCCATCAATGAAGTTAATCAACACACCCCTAAAAGATGATAATCGCTCAAGATTTCAATTCCACCCTCTTCCATCGCCACTCAAAGGATCTGTATAAACTGAAATTGAAGAGGCTCAAACGGAGAGAAGATTTTTGAGAGGAAAAGTCATAGTGTGAATAAACATTTTGTTGTTGGAGATGCTCATCTTCTGCCATGATTTTTTGCTGCTGTTGATAATAAGCTGTGGTAGTTTGATTTGGTTTTAGGGTTTTTGCTTTCCTTCTCACCTACAGAGGAGCAAGGGAGGCGCAAATTGAATTTGTGTACCACCCACCAGGCTACTTATATGGGTTGGAGTTTAGGGTTTATTTCTCACCGTTCATTTCAACTTTTACTCTTTGATCGAACGGCTCAAGTATTTTATAGTTGTTTGACCCGCAAGTTGGGCCTGTGATCTAAGTTAGACCAAAGGTTCCTCGCCTAGTTAGCAATTCGGGGTACCGATAGTAGTTCGGGACGGCATACGTACGGGAATTTTACGGATTCATATAGGTCGGATTCGGTCAAAAATCCGGTCAACAGTTCGTTGTTCGGATAGTAGTTCGGAACGGCATACGTACGTGCATATTCGTTTTATAAATGTGAGTTCGGCACTTAAAATTCGGCTTACATATATGATAAATTGATGAGTATTATGACCTTATTACGAGACTAATTTTATTTGTATATAATTATAAGATGGAAAAAAACATTTTAGCGTGATTGTTTAACTTGAAGTAAACAATTTAATCGCATAAATGTATTATAAAACGAGCTTATAGACTTTTAAACAAAAATTAACTCATAAAACACTGGTTAAAGAACTACCCATATAAAATTTTAACTGAATAATTGTATTTAAATATAAAGTATATACAAAATCAAACAAAAACCAATCAACAGAACTCTGGTTAGAGAATTGCCCATGAGAGAGCAAGGTTGGGCGCGAACTAGGTTCGAAGTTCTAGTTCGGAAATATCATTCGGATTCGGTTTGTTCGGATACGTTCGCGAATCATTCGTGAGGTCCATATAATCCGGGAACTAGGTTCGGGTTCAAATAGTTCGGAAGTATCATTCGGATTCGGTCAGTTCGGATACGTTCGCGAATCATTCGGGAATGATTCGGAGAATTACTAACTAGGGTTCCTCGTTCTTTTACTAATCCATTTCGTGTGAAACTAACCAGATTACCTACCGGGGAACCCCAAGTTCATGAACTATATAACGTAGCGGTACCCTCGGCTTTAGTGATCCCTCAACCCATGTCTACGCCTGGACCAACTCCTAACTTGGAGATGGCGAGTCAACATAAATAGTGTGCATACCACTTGGGTAACAACTTACAAGCTCGGACGTTCAGTTAGTTTTCTTATGATATTGAGGAGTCTCAACCAAAACAAAAGAGAAAAGGATTTTTTCCAACCCTTGAAAAATGATTTTTCTTTGAGACCTTTGCAACTGAGCTTGGAGTGAACAACTAAGAACTCACTAGATGGCATAGTATTGCAAACACATCTGACTCAGT
This sequence comes from Papaver armeniacum, assembly GCA_023531295.1. Taxonomy (NCBI): domain Eukaryota; kingdom Viridiplantae; phylum Streptophyta; class Magnoliopsida; order Ranunculales; family Papaveraceae; genus Papaver; species Papaver armeniacum. The sequence continues at coordinate 141,825 of JAJJWW010002451.1, forward strand.
TCACGCTATATTTTTCAGGACTACATTTTGGTCTTCAATTTTTGTTGCCAACTTCATGTAATAGTCTTTTTTTTTTGACATTCGCTTAGCAACAATCTCAGCACCTGTTTTAATCTTGCAATGTGCTTCCACAAACACCCACCAATTATACCTTGACATATGTAGTTGTCATCCATTCTCCACGGCCTTTGCCAATTAGAATTTGCTGTAAGTTTGGGAATCGTAGAAACTCAAAACATACAACTTCACCATTTTTTAAGTAGATTTTGCACACAAATGTCATCCATCATGTAGGACTTCTATGTGTTTGTAAACTTGGATAAAAGATTGCCTAATCGATCATTACACTGCATTTTCATGAATGAAAATTAATCAAAACAAAAAGAAAGAACCCCCAATCACATTACTTCTCCAATTCATAATTTCTTAAATGAAGTGGGACTATAAATGATCAAATCAACAGGGTAATAACGACAGATCTAAAATAGTGTTGTAGCAGATTAAAATCTGCTGGGAAAGATGGCAGGCAGCTAAGAAGTTCTTAACGATAGTCAGAACAAAACAAAGATTTACATATTGGGAGAAAAAAATCATATATAATACATGGATCTTTTCAAGAGAGCGCAAAATACAAATGTTTATAACAGGTCTCCTACTCCATTCATAATTTCATTTTTCCAAAATAATTGTTTCTTTTAATTTTTGCACTTTAAATTACACAATCAGATCTCCAACTTGACCATCTCATCTACCGTCACTAGCTAGGAGATTTGCTCGAACAAAGATAAGATTTTTGAGAGGAAAAGTCATAGTGCCAATAAACATTTTGTTGTTCGAGATGCTCATCGTCTGCAATGATATTGCTGCTGTTGGTGATAAGTTGTGGCCGTTTGATTTGGTTTTAGGGTTTTTGCTTTCTTTCTCACCTATAGAGGAGCAAGGGAGGCAAAGATTAGATTCATGTACCACCACTAGGCTACTTATATGGGTTGGAGATCTGCTCAGTTTAGGGTTTTTTTGTTACCGTTCATTTCAACTTGATTCTTTGATCTAACGGCTCAAGTATTGTGATCGGCAATACAACGTTGGGGACGTGGTATGAGTCTCTTTTTTTTCTTTTCTTTTTGTATAATCAAAAGCCTGGTCTAAGTTAGACCAAAGATATATTCCCCGTTTTTTTACTTCTCCACTACGTGTGAAACTAACCGGATTGCCGACCAGGGAACCCCAATATGTAGTCCATGAACGATATAACATAGCAAGGTTAACAACCAAATCTATATGAAATTTTTAATAAAAGTTAAGAGTAGCTGATAAAAACAAAACACCAGGAGGGTCCTTCACTTTATGGCACTTGAAGCCATCACCTATTTGAACGAACTTATGCATTAGACTCTTTCTAAGGAAGTGAACATGTAATCCAAAATTTCTGACATTCGAAAAAAAGTTACCCAATTAATTACGTAATTTCGACATCCATATTACGAGAAACCCTACCATTTCCCATTATAGTTTGAGAGTTAGTTTGCTAAAAGTACTGATAGAATTTCCCATATTTCCTTTTGCATCAATGTTGGGAGTTGGGAAAATAACTGTTTAAATTTTAAAAGGAATTAGAATTATCAAATTACCTAGTGGTTTAAGTAATGTTTAAACTTTAGGATGGGCTGCGCTAGTCTTCTATGTACTATATAATTTTATTGGACCCAAAAGGTAAATGAATTACTGGATTAACGCAAATTTAAATGGCATGGTTTTACTACATTAGAACTTTTAAGTAAAGATGTTGTCGGGAGGGATTTTCAATAAAACGAAGTAATTCTACTGGATCCGTTAGGTTGGCGATCACTAAAATTATTGGATTGACAATGGCGTGAAATTTGATAACTTATGTATAGAAACTACCATAAATTGCTCATGCAACTCTTTACTCAAACTAAAATGCAAAAACATAGAAAATATAAAAACATGGGATGATATTTTGTAGCATACAAGTGGATGCATGATCTAATTGACGAGGAGCAATGCTAGACTCATCGACCGATACCACGAGGAAAGATCCAGTGACAGTTTGGTAGAGATTCTTTTGTTTCAGGATTAAATCATAAGTTAGAGCAATAAAAGAAATTGATAAAAACGCATTGAAGCCGTAAAAAGCGAAAATTCCAATGACTAGAGTAAAGGGAACCCATGAGGAGAATACCGAATTTAAGTGGGTGAGATAGAAAGCAATTACAAGGAAATTGTTACTCCCTTAACTGAATACAATATGTTAATTCATATAGAGAATAAATCAATATGCGAGAATAAGTTGCGTTGCTTTTGCTGTTGTTGAAGAATTGTCAATGAATTTTTAAATGTTTTTTTTTTTTTCAAGAATCATGCTGATGATGATGAACATAATTTACATATCAGAAATATCTATGTTGGCTGCGGAGTTTTAGGGTAAGGGTTTGGATGAAAAACACAAAATTGGGGGATCAAACTAATCTTCGTATAGAATTTAAACTCTGCCCGCTAAAAAAAACACAAAATTGATTTTTTTTAATATATGATACAATGTATAACTGTAGCTAATAATTGACTGTGTTAGACGGCTCTGGTTATATGCTTGTTCACACATTAAGGGTTTCAAAGGGTTAAATAATTTTATAAGGAGTTGGACCTGGTGTAATATGAGACGTGTGGTACTTTCGCATCAACCATGATAGGATGCAAGTTATTTTTTGATGAAACCTCATATAGGGTATGTCGAAATCAAAAGAGGGAGTTTTCATGTAAAGAGCCAACTGGCCAGATGCATAATGGTAGAACATGTGGTCGCAGTAGTGTTATAGGTCCTCTAATCTTGCAGCTTAGGCGGGGTTTACTCACAGAATTGGAAACTCTTTAAGTGGAATCATCGAGGTTTTGTGTTGAACCGAACAAATAAAATGATCTGTCACAATATATTCAAAGCCTAGATTACAGATATAGGGTGTTTAACCGCGGCAAAGAGCTTCAGCATTTAAGGAAATACCCTTGTTTTTCTATGCAAGGTGGTATGCTCTCGGCCTTCTTGATATTTCATGTCCCAAAAGAAAATGAATCTAAAAATACACAACAACTAATTGATCACATGACTAATCTTCATTGCTGGAGCCTTGAAGAAGTTGATTATTCTTGTACTCAGTTGCAGCTTTGAAGTTAAGTCGGATGCACAGTCTTATTAAAGCTGGATCCCAAAAACCTGCACCGTACAAATCCCAAAAATGCGGGGCCTGGAGGGGGTTTTAACCTTGTCCAAAACCACGGTTCATCTAGAACCATTGAAAAGAAAAATAGGAAGAGAACTCCATCCCGTTGACCACAATAGACACTTTGACCGGGCCCACCTTTTTTTTTTATAATACTACCTCAAAATGAAGAATCGATTCAATCGGGGTTTTCTTCTTTCGTCTCTCCTTCTCTCTTGTACTGCGCTAAAGAAAGAAAGAAAAAAAGCTAAAAAGAATTTCGATCGATTTGAAGAAATCACGTTAATGGTTCCCCTAATTTTGACAGATAGTAGTTGTAATTCGATTCAGTAGCTCGGATTTAATCCAGGTAACTAATTTTCTCCATTTTCTTATGTGATTTTTTTTTTGTTTCATGAAGCTTGAGATTTCGTTTGAGTTTTTGAATTTTCTTAGTGTTTTCCCCAATCTCGTAGAGAAATTTTAGGGTTTTGACATCTGCAAATATACGATTCCGTGATCGATCAAATTTTTGTATTCGATTTTGTACTGTATCATTATCCTGTATCAATTTATAAATCATGTTCTGTTTAGTAGACCACAACAGTTACCTAGATGCTGGCTAAATCTGAACTTATATGGTTATGATTCTATTATTCAGGTGATATTAATTGTGAAATTGATTGTGTTTTTTGGTGAGTTCTTGTTTTTCACCATGTTATTGCGAAATTGATTTGTGGAGTGTGATTACAGGTTATAGCTGATGAAGGACTTGAGCCATTTTCTACATTTTTTTTGAGTTTGGATGATTGCCGTGCTCATGCTCGTTTTTGGATGAAGGTATTTTTCTTTTGTTCTCGGCCATGTGTTCTTTTTTCTTGATCCTATAGAAATTAGACTTCCTTGAGAGATTTGCAGGATTTTTAATTATAATTTTATTGGAATGCTGAAGGTATTGCTAACCTCTTGATAGTATCCATCTACTGTTTGAAGTTTTGGAGATATTTTAGTCTTCCATGAAAGTCCAGATTGGTGTTTGATAAATTCAATTTACAACAAGTATCAGTTGTCAGATTTGACCCTTTAATTGCGATAAGAGAGATATGGTTGACAGCTATTGTGTAAACATCATGCATATAAGTATATTACATACCATGTGACTGGTTGATGGGTAGCATAATGCTTTGATTCTTTTGCTAGCTCTGTGTTAGTGTGTCACTTTAGGAGATTCTTTCTGTTAATAGTCCTTCTAATGTTTTGAAGATATGTTGAAAATTGTGATTTTTTTTTTAATTACGAAACAAGGTACATGTGATAATTGCTAAATTATTCTTCGATTATCATCTGAACCTTTGTTTTCTTACGTTGTTGCAGTGTCTATCCAAAACCTTGACAGAGGATGAGCTTGTGTACCTTAGGATTTAGTTTAAGCTCTTGGAACCTAATAAAGATAGCCGGATTTCTCTTGATAACTTCAAAATGGTATGTTGATGCTCATTGCTCTGTTTTAGTTTGAAATAAATATCCCGATCTTTCACTCCATACATGGTTTTACCAGCCTACATAATATTTATGATTTGTGAGGCACAGGCGGTAGTCAAATAATACCCATGAACTGACATCTATTAAGCATTTTCGTACATAATGTTTATGGTCATATTTCTTAACTTCGGTGAGTCATCTCTTAATGGCAAATCTATCTACAGTTTCCTGAGTATTTAAAGTGGCCCCTTTAGAAGTCAGTGATGGACTTGCCTTGCATGTCTTGCTTTCGTTTCTTCCCAATAAAGTTTGTACCTTGTAACTCATAGGCTGTATTTTCCAAATGAAGCGCCAACAAAAATATCTCCAGCATTCAGAGGAATCTGCTTAGGTGTGGATTAAGAAGACTTGACATCTTACTGACTCCCTCATGCAATCCCCTGGACTTTGATCGCTTTAATTATTTTACTGCATGTCAGATGAGCCAATTATTTTTTAAGTCAGTGGCAATAGTTACTATGCTCTTTCGCTATAAACCTTAGTTCTTGTCGGTGTGATGTATTATAAATTCTCATGTGACTTCATTCCATCTATTAGATAGGTCCGTTGTCTTATAAAAAGATAGACTTTGAAAAGTCATGTGCTGCTGCGATTATCACGTATCAGCTAGAAGCTCTTGAAGGATGGGAGCAGATAACAACGAGCAAGTTATGGAAATTGTTCAAAATAGCCCATGTGCAGTAAGGTTTTGCACAAAAACCTTTCGTGTTAGCAGCTTTCTGGTAGAAATCTTTGCCTTGTAATTTTACAATTCTTAAGATGTCTCTGCAAAGCATGTAACCTCGAAGAAGTTAGATAAAATTGTTCTAGGATGAATACTTCCAGTTCAATTCACATATTTGATGCTTGATTTATGCAATTTAGGTCCATGGGAGGATACATCTTATATTATACTATACTGCAAGGGAGGTGATCTTTCTATATCCGTTTTTTTACCTGATTCATCTTAACCTGTATATGCAGGCAGATCTCTGCTGGAGCGTAAGTGTCATCCTTTATCAACTTGTGATAGGGAAAACCCCTTTACTGGAATAACCAAATCCAGGTTTGAAAGTTGTCTTGTGTCTTAATTAGTTACCATTAGGCTGCGCTTTTGCCAACTCGTGATAGATCTTTTTTCTCGTTTTCTGTGTAGTTGCTGCAAAACATCATGAAATCAAAAGAATTGCAGTTCCCTCCTGATATTAAGGAATTAAGCTTTGGCTCACAGATTTGTGCCGAAAGTTATTATGTCGTGATCCAGGTATAATTCTTGTTGCCATATCTGTACTTCCCCATTTGCTCGTTATCGCCGATCTACACCCTGATTCTTGCTTTTACACGCATCCAGTGGAGCGATTAACATCCGAAGAGTTCTTTGGCCACCTGTTTATTTCTACCCACAAATGTGAAGAATCCTCAAGGTAATTAAAACTCCACTTGCCTGTTCTAGTGAATGGGACTATAATTTTGCTAAAAGTATCCGTCCAGATTTTAGTTACAAATTATGAGTTCTTTGACGAAACAGTATGTCTGCAGACTCTGCACCAAGGACCAAAATTGTTAACGCGGCGGCTGAATGCAGACTTGGAAGGCATCCAGAAGCAAGTTCTCAAGTCTAGATGGCATCCAAAAGTAGGTTCACACAGCTTGTGTAATGACGCTGGACGAAGTTTCCTTTCCTGTTCTTTTGGTTGATGACTTAGATTTCCCCTTTTGGAACAGAATTTGCAACTTGAAATTGCATTTACACTTTACAGTAGAACTATTATTCATGTTTGGTCTTTGAATTGATAGACTCAGCAAACTGAGTACAGGTTGTTCAGCATATACTATGATCTGATGTCGTAAGACTCTGCAGAAATGTGTAATTTTTCTTAGTTTGTGGTTCAGAAATGAATTTGGTTCAGACATTGAATGAATTTGATTCAGACATTGTTTCCTTTTTATATCAGTTTTTGAATTTTAGTTACAGGTGCAGAAATGGTATGGGTTACAGGGGGTGCACTGTTTTATAATATAAATATCTTCATGGTATGTGTACTAGCGAAGGAATGGCTCATGGCATGGACTCATGGAATAGGTTATGGAGTATATTTATGATCGCCATTCCAGATAATTAGCTGTACACCAATATTAATGATCTTCGTATGGGGTATGATGCAAGCTATAGATGACAGTTAAGAAAAGAATTATACCTACGTATAGTAACCTAGGTAACGTGCAACTATTCACTTCTTACAAAGTTAAATGATGAACTAGTAGTAATAGGATAGTAGCCTGCCAGTCCCTTGTCAACATCCGCTTTAACCACAAATGAAAAAGGTTTCTTGCAGGTTTTAGACTTGACCTATCCACTAAACTGAAGTGATAGCTATGCACTTCTTGCAAAGTTAAATGATGGATCATGATGTAATTCATATTCAATAACACTTTAATGAAGAAAGAGTATACATTTTGCTTACTTGTTGCTGTAAAATTATTATCCAGACTCCAGTAGTATATAGTGAGGAAAAGAATTAAAGTTTCAAATACAACTAATACCAATCCTAATACAAATGCATTCTACTCCAGAGGAGCAATTTATTATGCTGTATTCTTGTATATATCAACATCAGATAATTAAGTTGCATTATTAATTAATAGGAGGATCGGCATTACTAGATGCATCACCCCCATGTGACCAGTAAGTACTAGAAAAGGAATGAACTACAGCTAGGTGATCATATAACCTAATAGCTTCTCTATCACAAGCCACTGCAGCTTCTTCAGGTGCATTGAATGTACCCAACCATAACTGTTCACATCAATTTTTATCACATCCATATCTCATTCAGAGTTCTTACCCAACTACTCTAATTAAACACCTTATAAATTAGTGTCAGCTCTTCCACCAATCCTAGGAAATTTCATGAGTTTAGCAGGGCCCTTCAGCAGATCCCCCACTCACATTAATTACCCATATTAATCATACATACCTAATGGTAAAGAAGCATAAGTTTTCAATACAACAAAATTTCTGGCATTGGCTCAATATCACTTCTTTGCATGTTCTGCAGATCTCTGGCTCAATATTCAGAAAACATTTCTTTATCCGATTCCCGGAGTAATGATCATACTTGGGGTTAATTTCCTCTTGTTTGAGTCAGTCTTCCATATGAAATGTGCAGGGTCTAACATTCGAGACTGAAAGGGACGAATCAAGTACTATCTTATACTCTCCTGCACTCACAGATCCTGTATATTTTTAAACTTGGTAGAGTAATTTCCAACAGTTAAATTACACTTCTCTGGTAATGTACCTTTTAAACCTGGTCAACTAAACACACCAAACCCCCTAGGCAAAAGTTAGCAACAAGTGTCGACAAAAAACATTCAACAAACAGACCACATCCTATTTCATATATACATGTCTTCCTCTAACCAATATCACCAAGATACGAGCTTTACAACTATTGTGAAGGTATTGAGAAGTGCTAGTACCAATCTATGATGTCGAGTCCCATATAAGAGCCCTATAAGTTTCCCTTTCAATGATTTTGTCCTGCCTCCGGATACTTCTGCGAAACGCCAAATAATCTAGGAGCAGGAAACAATCTCAATTCAATATTGCTCAACAAATTGGATCTGGTAAAAATGGACTTGGTATAGGTGCTTTCACTCTTGATTGGGCAGGAATTTCAGGTTACCATGGAAGTCCACTGATTACACCATGGGTTTCAATTCTCAATATTGCAGTTGGATTCATTATGTTCGTTTACATAATCATTCCTATCTGTTATTGGAAATACAATACTTTTGATTACAGAAAGTTCCCTATGTTTTCAAATAAACTTTTCACTTCTACGGGTCAAATATATGATACCCACAAGATCCTGACACCGACATATGAGCTTAACGTTCCGGCTTATGAAAGTTATGGCAAGTTATATCTCGGACCATTATTCGCTCTTTCAATTGGGTCCGGATTTGCAAGATTTTCAGCTACTATCGTTCATGTTGCGCTCTTTCATGGCAGGTATATATATATATTGTACATAGTTCATGGGTTCTTTGCGCAAAGAAGCTAATCTACTGTTTAGTAATTTCCTATGTTTTCAAGTAATTTGATGCTGCTCTATCAAATTTATTGTTTAGTTTCATGGGTTCTTTGCGTAAAGAAGCTAATCTGTCGTTTGGAAAATTCCGCAACAAATTTATTGTTGGTATTTTATCTTGACTGATTTCCAATCTTGCAGTGCCATTTGGAAACAGACTACATCAGCATGGAAAAATGTGAATGTGAGACTGGACATACATGCAAAACTAATGAAGGCTTACGAAGAAGTTCCTCAGTGGTGGTATCTCATTCTCTTGGGAGGAACCATTGGTTTGTCTCTTTTAATGTCTTTCATTTGGCAAAACGATATTCAGCTTCCTTGGTGGGGGATGCTTTGTGCGTTAGCGTTGGCTTTTATCGCTACTTTACCCATTGGAGTCATTCAAGCAACTACCAACCAAGTATCCACTTCCAATCTCTTTTAAGTTTCCCCTCTTTCCATTGATTTCCAGTACAAAAATAAGACATCAGTAAAATCAAATCTTGCACTAACTATTGGATGTTTTTTGGTTATGTTGCAGCAACCCGGATACGACATAATAGCACAATTTATGTTTGGCTATATCCTAAAAGAAAAACCCATTGCAAGTCTTCTTTTCAAAATATATGGACGTATTAGTACAGTTCATGCACTCTCGTTTTTATCCGATCTAAAACTTGGTCACTACATGAAAATTCCACCCAAGTGTATGTACACCGCGCAGGTATGAAACTCAAAACATCTCAGAAATAAGACAACGTTATATTGTCTGCATATTATAAAAGTTGTACTAACTACAGATGTCTTTATATGATGAAGCTTGCTGGAACAATTATAGCTGGTATTGTCAACCTGGGAGTTGCATGGTGGATGCTTGAGAATATCGAAAACATATGTGAAGACGATGCTCTGCATTCAGATAGTCCATGGTCTTGTCCAAAATACAAAGTCACCTTCAATGCTTCTGTTATATGGGGTCTAATTGGACCAAAAAGATTATTCGGACCAGGTGGAATGTATCGAAACTTGGTGTGGTTATACCTCATAGGAGCTGTTTTGCCAGTACCAATTTGGGTGATGAGCAAAATCTTCCCCGAGAAGAAATGGATTCCACTGATAAACATCCCACTTGTATTGTATGGATTCGCAGGCATGCCTCCAGCAACCCCTACAAACATTGCTTGTTGGCTAATCACAGGGATGGTATTCAACTACTTTGTGTTCAAGTACAAGAAAGGATGGTGGCAGAAATACAACTACGTTTTGTCGGCAGCATTGGATACTGGGACAGCCTCCATGGGCGTGCTAATTTTCTTCGTACTACAGAATGAGAATGTGGAACTAAAGTGGTGGGGAACCGAAGTTGATCACTGTCCCTGGGCTACTTGCCCAACTGAACCTGGTGTTGTGGTTAAAGGTTGCCCACAGTTTTTAAGCAAGTAGATTACTAATACTTGGACGATCAATGAGCTCAAAGTGTGTTGAAATCTTTATATTGGCTTTAGCTATAAATTTGAATTGTAGTGAGAATAGGTTAGTGAATTGAAGAAGAGTCTTCGCCTTGAACAATGATTATCTGTTACGTTTGATTATATTTGTTTTCAAGTAATACTTTATATGAAAATTAGCAGTTTATAGAATGGTTTTGACTTTACAATTCATCCCTGATATTGGTCTCCTTTATAGAACTGAACGTTGGTCATTAAATTGTTAATATACTTGTATGCCAAAATTCTTCTAGTATTTGTTGCCTTGCTGCTGGGCACAAGCTGCACAACCCAGTCTTGTAGTTGAGAACTTGAATTTTTACTGTGTAAAACCATACTACTGTCCAGCCAACTGTTCAGCCTGACTGGAAGAACTTCATCGACCTCCACTACAGTCTAAATTTATGTAACAACTCTCAACAATTGGTCACATCTTTTTCCTTCCAGAATCACCTATTTGAGGGAGAAAAAGGTACCCTTTACTCTCGGAGATTCGAGCTCCAATGTCAATAAAAGGCCCTTAGTTAAGTTCATTTTTTCACTACTTGCAGTCACATCCTTTAAGAAAAACTTTAGACTTCAAACCATGAATTGCGCAGCACAATATCATGTTGGATGGCACCAAGAACATTTCTCAATATACACCGTCTGTGACCCATGGTTTTCATTCTATCAGAATCATGCATCATTACAGCTGCGGCAAAGTCTCCTCGTGCGCCGAGTTCTTGAGGAAGAGCGTGGGTAGTGCAAGTATTTCAGTTCCTAGCGCCGCACATCCACGTCATTAATGAGTATTTGGTTTGTCAAATTTCTACTTAAAACTTGCCAGCAGATGTCACATTTTAAATTCTGATAGGATTGCCATCTTTGTAGCCTCATTTCGGTATACCATCAGAGTACAACTCCATCACAAATAACGTGAGCCTGCATAAGTTCCTTTATCAACACTACAGTAAATTGACAGCACCATGTCCATAGTAAACCAAAACAGTAGGCATGCTAGGATCTGGGTAGTTCAGAATGCATTCTGTGGATCTTATTTTGATGAATTTCTCTGCTGGGCATCTTGAAGATAGTTCATCCAGGCACCGTAGCACTGCAAGAGTACCCCCACAGTCTGCGATCCTGCAGGTATGTAAATCTGCACTTGATGTCGGCATTAGAGATTTGAAGATTGTTATCTTTGCCGGTTTTATCATCTCAGCTAGTCTTTGCCTTACGTAACACAGAACAGTAAAAAAAATGAAAAACAACTTGTTCCATAAAATCCAGTAGTAACTGAAATTTGCATATACATGACGGTGACTTGTTTTTTTTTTTTGTAAAAAATGTAAATGATGCTTTATGTTTTCTCAATTGTCAGAAAATTAAAAATGTAAATGATCCAGTAGTAGATCATCCCAACTACTTTGGTCTCTACCAATTCCCCAAATATTGACCAGCACTAGAGAGATGATGATGAGAATATTTTTTATTTTCTTGAGATTTTTTTTTTCCCTGAAGCACAAGTAAATTCTAGTAGCAGGAATTACACGACCCGTATGTTGTACACATAATCAAGGCCATTAGAATTTCGTGTAACAATTTGTAGGATTTATATTATGGGCTCGGTGAATCTCATTGATCGAGCATGTATTGTAGTCGATAGTGTCCCTAATTTTTGAGCGCTTCCACCACTTAGTGTCTTTCATGATAGTTATGTTTTATAATGTCACGGAAGATTTTCCCCATTTGCTATTTGATTCATGAGATAAATGAAACTGTTTTTGAAAGGCTTAAAATACACTAATGGTAAATTTTTGTCAAGAATATTGATCAGTTTTCGAATTTTGATATTTCAACATCCAACTTAAAACTCATCTCACAAAAAAAAAAAAAAAAAAAAAAAAATTAAATAAAGGAAAAATCAAAACGAGCAACTAATTGTATTGCAAAGGTAATTAATAATTATGCAACTTATTCAATTCATTAATGAAATAAGAATCTCCTATAATTTGTTATCTTACTTGGTGCATTCTTTATCACAGTGGACATTGTGATAATCTTTAACTTCTTGTCCACTAAGATCTCGAGGAGTGCTTGTAACCTTATTGTGGTGATATGGTGCACATTCATCCTTACAATCTTGAGGACAGTAAACTACTGGTGTGGGCCGTTCAACACAATCTGACAAACATGACATATAACACAGTTTGTAATCATCCGCAGTACTCTTTCCTACGAACATTCCTAGTATTAGCATTGCCATCACGAAAATCATCTTCATATTCTTCGCTTCCATTTTCTATTATGTCTCTTTGCGCGCTTCGTTGCTCTTGATCTTTGATGAGATGACTGCTCATCCGATGGCTAATTTATAGGTTTGCAATAAATTAAAAATATCTCTTGGGAGCTTTAAAAATGGAAAAGGAAATAAATTTCTTTATTGTGTGACGTCATACATTAACATTTGTAGGGAAATGGAAATCATATTTGTGGAAGTAAAATGAGAATATCGGCAAATAGTGTCAATCAATTTGAAAGCAAACCCCATTTAAAAGAAGAAAAAAAATGGCATATTGGAATACAATTAAAAAAAAAACACCACAAATTTGATTTCAAAGCTTTGGAAATTGAATACGGAATGAGGAGCTTGCACAAAAATAAAGCAAGCCAATAAAATGACTGATATACCTTATTCTGGATTGAGGTATTATCTCCAAGATCCTTATTTCAAGGGCCTAAATGTCTTGCTGGGGGATTCTTTGTATATGTAAACTAATGTTGTGCACTTCTCTACTCTCTAGTCATTTGTACCAGCTTATAATTAAGCGCGAAGAAGTGACATTCATTTTTTTTTTTTTTTTTTTACATAAATCAGAGGACATCTAATTATGTAAGAGCGTAGATTCCGAGAATCTGGCCGTTCAAAGTGAACCTACAATCCAAAGCGCACGCACCACTCACTAAACCCACTTATTTTTTGCTCTCCAAATCACCCATAATATGTTAGCTTTGGATCATTCCTTTTGTTGAATTTAACAAAGCATATGTTTCATGCCATTTATATTTATAAAAGCCAATCGAATTATCTTTATCACCAATAGAATGAAAACAGTACGAAACAAAGGATTATGGTCCGTGAACTGTGTCTATTATATATGTCTCGAAGCTAAGGCTCTCCCTATCCTCTTGTAATGAAGCTGTATAAATATCTTCAGTACCTATGGTACAAAACCATGTTAAGGAGGAGTTGAGTGTATGTGTTATATAAGCTGTTTTTTGAAGGTTTGGGCGTGTTTTTAACTAAGTCAGGTCAATGAACAACCATTTCTAAGGGTTCAGGAGTTGAGTGTATTGTTACCGCTGACTTAAACATAATGGGGTTGACTGTTTTGAGTTGTGCTTTTAATAAAAGGTTCAATTCTTTGCTTGCTTAGTGGCGTGGTTTCCATATGGGAGATTTATTGATTCAGAATAGCAAGTTATGTTTAGAACTACTGGCTTTTCTTTTAATAAGATTATACACTCACGTTTTATCTGCTGCAAATTGTATCGGTATTTTTTGACAGCAAAAGGATGATAAGTTGCAAGGGAGGGCATAAGTCTGAATTGCATACATCAAAATTCAAAAACAACTTCCAGAACGTTTACTCTTGCAAATTCATTCTCTTCCAAGGATGAAATAGCTAGCTATCCCATCTCTTTGACTCTTTCCATACAACTATTCTTCAATATAAAGTCAGCTTTCTGGTCTACCAAATACCACTGTTTCAATGATTTTCTTCTTCATATAGTCCTGTTATTTTCTGTCTTCCAAATAGAGTCATAGACATAGTGGGTTTAATTACCTTGTAGGCTTGGACAAATGACAACTTAATAATAATCCTATCCGGCAGTCCCGGCCAAGAGAAAGTGAAATAGAGTTAGCTTTTGTATCTGTTGTACCTAGTAGCATCATCAGCTGCTGCCCAGTGTCCTTGACAACACAAGAAAAAGTTACATTTCATTATCATTAAAAAAAATGGTAGTTTGCAGTTACCTAATACAGTTAAAGTAAATTTACCCTTGTGTTTATGGGTAAAAATCGTTTCCGCCGTATTCGGTAAATTCGGTGGGTGAGTGAGAAACTGGTTCAAACCCTAAACAAATGTGCTGCACGTGAGCACTTTATAGGTTCGAGAGATCAATCTGTACAAGTCCGGCCTAAACCAAGAAATGGCCGTTCCAGACTTGCCTCGGTCACAAAGTGGAGGAGAAGGGTTGATTTGGGGAGGGAAGCAAAGAAAGGTGTTGAGGAGAGTAGTATCTCGACTTGTATCGAGAAAGTGAAAGCCTAGGAAGCTTGTAAGAGATGAAAGCTTTTTGGGAGAGCTTGCAAAGTTGCCTTTCTGAGAGTGTAGTATTTTTCTCCTGACCGAGACTTGTTGTCTGGTGGAAATAGGTAAGACCTATTTATACAAGTCGAGATTGAAACGTACCCTGGCCTCATGAAGGAAGAGAGTAAAGGGTGAAATAATGGGAGGAGGTGGTAACCGCATGGTTTAATGGGTGAAAACGTTTTTCACCATTATTTCCTCTTTTATTTGACCGCTTGATTCCTTTTCACGCTTTCTTAAAGTGAGCGTAGTGTACGTTCGCATCTTTGTGACCGCCAAACCAAAATCCTAAAGAAGCATCCCCCAGTTTGTGTTGATGTCTCGAGTGTTGGTTGCATCTTGAGTGCAAATGGCACTGCTAGTGGCGCGTGTGGCATGTGCCAATGGCATGTGCGGAATGCCTTGGTGGTAGGTTGCACGGTTTGCAAGTTAGGCTACCAGCGTGTGTGTTTGGCATGCGCCAATAGCATGTGCAGAATGCCTTGGTGATAGGTTGCACGGTTTGCAAGTTAGGCTACCAGCGTGTGTGTTTGGCATGTGCCAATGTGCGGAATGCCTTGGTGGTAGGTTGCACGGTTTGCAATTTAGGCTACCAGCGTGTGTGTTTGGCATGTGCCAATGGCATGCGTGGCCATTAGGGCCGTGACCTTGATAGGGAAACTAGCTAGCGAGCATGTTGGCATGTGTGGCCGTTAGGGCCGTGACCTTGATAGGGAAACTAGCTAGCGAGCATGTTGGCATGTGCCAATGGTATGCGTGGCCGTTAAGGCCGTGACCTTGATAGGGAAACTAGCTAGCGAGCATGTTGGCATGTGCCAATGGTATGCGTGGCCATTAAGGCCATGACCTTGATAGGGAAACTAGCTAGCGAGCATGTTGGCATGTGCCAATGGCACACGTGGCCGTTAGGGCCGTGGCTTTGGTAGAAAAAGCCGCTAGCGAGCATGTTGGCATGTGCCAATAGCATGCGGGGCCGTTAGGGCCGTGGCTTTGGTAGGAAAAGCCGCTAGCGAGCATGTTGGCATGTGCCAATAGCATGCGGGGCCGTTAGGGCCGTGGCTTTGTAGGAAAAAGCTGCTAGCGAGCATGTTGGCATGTGCCAATAGCATGCGGGGCCGTTAGGGCCGTGGCTTTGGTAGGAAAAGCCGCTAGCGAGCATGTTGGCATGTGCCAATAGCATGCGTGGCCGTTAGGGCCGTGGCTTTGGTAGGAAAAGCCGCTACCGAGCATGTTGGCATGTGCCAATAGCATGCGGGGCCGTTAGGGCCGTGGCTTTGGTAGGAAAAGCCTCTAGCGAGCATGTTGGCATGTGCCAATAGCATGCGGGGCCGTTAGGGCCGTGGCTTTGGTAGGAAAAGACGCTAGCGAGCATATTGGCATGTGCCATTGGCACGTACGGCCATGTTGACCTAGTTGCACATTTTGCAAGCCTAGGGCACTATATTTGGCATGTGCCAATGGCATAGCGGCTTAGTTTTGTATGGTTGCCAATGAATGTGACACGGAGTTTGGTTTTAGCGTTGTTGCCCATGGTGCGCAGTATGCGGCTTGGTTTGGCGTTGTTGCCATGGTGCGCAGAGTGCGGCTTGGTTTGGCATGGCTGCCACGGTGCGCAGAGTGCGGCTTGGTTTGGCGTGGTTGCCGTGGTGCGCAGAGTGCGGCTTGGTTTGGCATGGTTGCCATGGTGCGCAGTGCGGCTTGGTTTGGCGTGGTTGCCATGGTGCGCGAGTGCGGCTTAGTTTGGTATGGTTGCCATGGTGCGCAGAGTGCGGCTTGGTTTGGCATGGTTGCCATGGTGCGCCGTATGCGGCTTGGTTTGGCGTTGTTGCCATGGTGCGCAGTATGCGGCTTGGTTTGGCGTAGTTGCCATGGTGCGCAGAGTGCGGCTTGGTTTGGCGTGGTTGCCATGGTGCGCAGAGTGCGGCTTGGTTTTTGGAATTAGGGTTCTGTGTCGCAAACCCTAATTTGGTATTTTGAAAAAATACCCATATTAATTATTTACACCTGAGTTAAATGCTCTTAGTTAATGCGTTGCGGGTAACACTAGGTCATGGGGTTTTACGATTTTACCCCTTATTTAGAAACCACCATCAACATTAAGTCCCCTGCTTAGCTCGGAACAGGGGCTTTGTTGCGAGGTAAGCATAAGATGGTGAAAAACTATCAACAACAAACCGTAAAGAGAATTGAGGAGGCTTGTCTGACCTTTTATAAATAGGATTCGGAATCCTTGCCTCTGGTAGCTTTGCACAAATCAGAAAGCTGGCACAACTTGTGGGGCCGGTGCAGCTCGGGCGACATTGGGGAGTTGGCATGAGTTGGGAACTGAGTGTGCTAGCTGGTGGGACCGGCTATGCGTGCTTGCGGGCGTGCCTTGGGAAGCGAGCGTGCTAGTTTGGTGGGGCCGGCGCAAAATGTGGAAGTTGTGCGTGCTTGCAGGCGTGACTTGGGAAACTGAGCGTGCTAGCTGGTGGGACCGGCGCAAAATGTGGAAATTTTGCGTGCTTGCAGGCGTGACTTGGGCGGCCATTAGGAGGTCGGCGCAATTGGTGGGGCCGGTCCAACTTGGAAACCGTGCTTGCAAGCGTGACCGATGTAAATAAGGGGGGAGTAGGCGTTTCTTTAGATAACAAAGTTTCCTTATTTTGCTTCCCTTCACGTGCGGCTTCAATTAGGGCATCGTTCACGCTAAAATTTGAAAGCGTTATGTTCCTCATTGCTTCCTTTCCCTTTTAAGATCCCGTATTTATACCCAACGCAACTGCATCATATTCCTTATTTGAGAAAAACTCTTCTTGTTGGATTTCTCTCTTTGTCATGTCACGCAGATTCGAGCCATCTTCTAACCAGTCCGGTTCTCCGGATAAGGGCGCGAGGTCTGATTCTTGCATGAGCGTCCCAACAAATGTTATTCGGGTTAAGAAAATCATACTTAGGTATGTTTTCTTCTTCTTTGCATGGATCGACATACACTTTAACGCTTGTTGTGTAAATGGGGAAATTTCCTTTTTGTGCGAGAGATATCTGTTGGAGCATGCGTCCTTGTTATCGACGAGGATGACCTAGTTGTTCCTCTTCCTTCAAGTCCGACCTTGTTGACTGCTGCAGACTTGGAGAATGCTAATTTAGGGCTCTCCTGTCATGAATACCCTTCTGCAGGTTTATCGTTTGGGACTCGTATGAGGTGTCTCTCCTCCAATTATCGGAATGTTGGTGGTTTCTTGGTGCGAAAAGAATTCGTAGCCCTTTATACGAGGATATGGAAGACGTACGGCCATATTGCTACCAGGAGCGTGGTGAAGTGTTGTTCGTCCGCTTTGGTTTCCGTAGTTTACTGTCTTTTGCCAATGATTGCTGAGATGGAGAATGTGTCCATTCATGTTGTTGTGGAGTCGACCATTCAAAAGTGGGAGAACATGGTGTCTACACTCGCGAATCTTTGGAATTTAACGTTAGTTGGTTGCGGCACCGCCTCAATATTGTGAAGGTCGATGGCCGGTATTCTTCTTTGGTGTGATTCCCGCCACGAGAGCCATCTTTGGAAGAAGAGGAAGTTTTGGCCACGGAGCCTCGGAAGATGAAGAGCTAACTCGAGATTTGAAGAGTAGGATCGAAAGATATCATGGCCGATTGAAGATTATATTTTGTTGGGATTATAATTTACTAGATGGGCTTTTCTGATTTGCATTATGAGATTTGAAGGCTCCCCTTTCTCTCTCTTTTTTTTTTTTTGTTTTTTTTTTTTTTGAAGAAAATAAAGAGATTCTGTTAATCGTTGGCTTTGTATTGAAATTCGATAACTAGTAAGGAAAGAAGTAAAAGCAGAGAGAGAGTGCCTAGACGTTCACACTTTTGATGTAGCATGTTGCAGGGGAATGATTAGGCGTAGTACGCCTTAAGCCACTTTCCGTTGATAACTTGTCTCTAGCTTTCCCCATCTTCTTTGATGATCTTGTAGTAACTTAAATTTGTTATATGCTTTAGTGATTATGTACGGCCCTTCCCATTTGGGAGAAAACTTCGGTCCGATGCGTCTTCTTTGGATGTGTTTGGCGGTTTTAGCACCGATTTCCTTCCTTGAAAACCCCGGGTTTTACATGGCTGTCATACGCTGGAAATCCTCATTTCGTATGTTTGTGCATGTTCCATGCCCGAGATCTTTTGGAGTCTAGAGTATCCGATTCCTGCATTCGGCATTGAGTGATTCGGTTTCGTTCCCACCGGTCCGCTCATTCGCGGCAGTTGGCGGACGGGATTTTGATTTCTGCTGGGAGGATCGCGTCTGTACCGTAGACGAGGGAGTAAGGAGACATGCCGGTGGAGCTTCTAGGAGATGTTCTATACGCCCAGAGAGCTATTGGCAATTGTTCATGCCAGGTTCTGGGATTGTCATGTACTGTTCGGCCGAGGATTCGGATCAGAGTCTTGTTGGTACTTTCGGCTTGCCCATTTCCCTGAGGATAATAGATGGTAGAGAAGACTTGTTTGATTCCGTACCTCTCAAGTAGTTCTTGTACTTGCTTGTTAGCGAAAGGCGTGCCGTTGTCGGTGATGACGTGTTTAGGTACGCCAAAACGGCAGATGATGTGTTCCTTGATGAATGCGCGATTGTGGCTCCAGTGGTTCCTTTCGGCGTGACAACTTCAACCCATTTGGTAAAGTACTCTGGTCGCGGTTATTATGTACTCATGCTCGTTTTGAGGATGGGGGTTGATCTTCCGATGATGTCGAGTCCCCAGCTATAGAAGGGCCACACGGCCACTTATCGCGTGCAAGGGTGTTGGAGGCGCGTGGATGAGGTTTCCATGAATCTGGCATTCTCGGCATTTCGAACGAAGGTAGCCGCGTGCGTCTTCCATGGTCGGCCGTAGTACCTCTCGTGTATCTGCGAAATAATTTCGTTTTCCTTGGTGTTCGCCTTCGTGCATTTCTCTTAACATAACTGGGACCTCTGTACCGTTCAAACACCTTAGTAGACTTCCCCCGAAATTCTTGCGATATAAAACCCCATCATGGAAAACGAATCTTTTGGACTTCTGTCTTAGTTTGGACGCATCCTCTTTGTTAGTAGGAAGAATGCCATCGCGAAGGAAAATGATGTACGGCTCCCGCCAGTCCCCAATGGGTGATGTTGAGGATTTTGCATCGACATGGGGCGCCGGGCAATTTGGACACGCTTTTGGAGCAATCGGGATTGGGTTTCCATCTCCGGCCAATAGTATCCAAGTCGTTGTAAACGACGGTAGAGGGTCACCACTGATGTTATTCCACAGACTTCGACATGAATATGTTCAAGTCGCTGCTGTGCTTCCTCTTTCTCGAGACACCTTGACAAAGAGAGCCGTCCGGATTTCGGCGATACGGTAACACCTTGAAGCATAAAGAAATTCCGCAAAGTCTTGATGTCGACCTTCCCTTGAAAAAGTGAGTTGTTGAGTTCTTGGATGATAGGAGTTCTCCAGTCATCGTCTTCGGCTTTCTCGGGTTGTGAAAGCCATGTTGAAGCTATCGTTCGCCGTTTTACTGCCAGGGTTTCCTCAGCTCCTTCGAACTGCAACTTTGAGGCTAGTGTAGCTAAGCAGTCGGCATGCTTGTTGATGCTACGGCCGACATGTGTGATTGTTGCTTCGGCGAAATAATTGAGTAGTTTTGTGCTTCAATTTCGTATGGTGCCAGCGTTAGTTCCTTCAATGCATAGATCCCGTTTACACTGGTTGATGAGTAATTTGGAATCTCCTCGATCTCCAAATGCGTGGCCCCGACTTGTTTAGCTAGTGATAGTCCGATGAGGAAAGCTTCGTATTCAGCTTTGTTATTGGTGCACGGAAAGTCTAGCTTGAAAGAGTGCGAGAAGACTTCTCCAGCAGGAGATACTAGTACAACACCCGCTCCTCCGGTATTAGTCTTTGGGGTGGAAGAGCCGTCGAAGAACAGAGCCACGTTTCCTCTCGACTAAAAAGATATCTAGAAGATCTTCGGGAGATCTTCTCGTAGTCTGCGGTGTCTTCTCCAGGAATCTTCGCTACAGTCCGCAATGACTTGTCCCTTTATGGCCCTTGGGGAAACGCACGTTATGTCGAACTCGACAGTTGCGGGAGCCATTTATGGCCTCCCTATCGTGGAAGGTTTCGAGAGGAGAAACTTTCTTTGGGTCCGATTTGGATACTAGCACCAATTTATTAGAGAGGAGGTAGTGTCTCGAACTTCCGGATGGAATAAATCGGTGCTAAACACGCCTTTTTTACGCTTTGGGGTATTCGAGTTCGGCGTCTCTCAACGTTCGAACGAAATAGTATATGGGGTATTCCATTCCTTTGTCGTCCTCTTGCGCGAGGAGAGCTCCAACGGCAGTATCGCTAAAGGCTGTGTAGAGACATAGTGGTTTCCCTCGCATAGGAGGCTTCATGACGGCTGGAGAGGACAGTATTTCTTTGGATCTTACGGTACGCTTTTGCTGAGGCGTAGTCTATGCGAAATTCGCTCCTTTCTTTAGTAGAGGAGTAAACGTAGTGGTGAGTTGTGCCAACCCTGGTATGAAGCGACGAATGTAGTTTACCTTGCCCATGAAACTTTGGAGCTCCTTTACGGTTCGTAGTGGCGGCATCGTGAGGATAGCTTGCGTTTTGACTGGATCAACTTTTATTCCTGCGGCCATCACTTGGAATCCCAAGAATTTCCCCGAAGAGACACCAAAGGCGCATTTCAAAGGGTTCATTTTCAACTTGTATTCGCGGCATCTTTCGAACACTTGTCGCAGCGTTTCCGGATGATCCGCTCGAGTCTTTGATTTAACCACCACGTCATCTACGTAATCTTCGACTTGCTTGTGCATCATATCGTGGAAGATGGTAGTCATGGCGCGTTGGTAAGTAGCGCCAGCGTTCTTCAGTCCGAAAGGCATTACGGTGTAATAGAAATTCCCGAGAGGGGTTCGGAAAGCAGTCTTACTTGCATCATGCTCATACATCTTTATCTGGTTGTAGCCGCTATATCCATCCATGAAAGAGAACATACCATGTCCACTGGTAGCGTCTACCAGCATGTCAATGTTAGGTAGCGGAAAATCGTCTTTGGGACAAAGACTTGTTCAAATCTCTCGAAATCGACACAACATCGATCGACCATTCTTCTTTTTAACGGGAACGATATTGGCCAACCAAGTAGGATGATGAATAGGCTTGATGAATCCAACGGCTAGTAATTTTTGGACCTCCACCTTGATTTGTTCTTCTACGTCGTGTCTGAATTGTCTTGGAGGTCGCTTGACTGGTTTGGACCCGGGTATCACGTGCGAGATGGTGGGTGACCGTTTTTCCATCCAAGCCGGGCATTTCTTCGTAAGTTCATGCGAATACGTCCCGGTATTCTTTGAGTAGGTTGACTAGCTTTGAGCGTTACGGCAGATGTAGAGTCGAACCGATCAGATAGGACGCGGAAATCCTCATTCCCTATATTGATGGGTCTCGAGTTCGTCGGTGGTTAAGTCGGTCCCATCTTGTAACTTCGAGGGCGTCCGGAACTTCCTCCCGGTCATTGTGAAGACATTCCTTGGGCGGAGAGACTAGGGTCATGGTCTCCCCGCTAATTGCTAAACGGTGATAATGTGTGAGCTTTCCTTTTTGCTCCGTCTTGCGTAGGGTGCACTCTCGCTTGGTGCGGGCACGGGTTACATCCGGTGGCGAAAGGCGCGGATCTTCCTTCGAGGAGATGGTGGAGGGTGGTCCCCTCTGCGGGGTATCTCCAGCTTGTCGCTATCCCTGAGCGACGTCCATTTTGGTAGCAGAAAACTGTGAATCCTGGTCACCACGCCCTTTGAACCCTCCTTCGGCCCATGTGCTTCTACACAGAGAGGCGCGCATAGGGGGAGAGTGATGCGGGAATACGAACAACTTCTCCGTTTAATACCGTTTTTAGGAATTGGTGGTATGTTGAAGGCACGATTTTGAGGTTGTGCGACCACGGCCTTCCAAGTATCATGTGATAATCTGGTTCTTTTTCAATTATTTCAAACTTCACGTTTGATTGGATTGGCCCTACTGCCAGCTTCAAGTTGATGTAGCCGTATGTGCTACTTTGGTTGCCTTCGAAATCTGTCATCGTAGTGGGTTGTCGTATGATCTCGTTAGGTAGCACCACTGGCGACTTTGAGTGTCTTGAGAGTGATGACATTGGAAGATGCACCCGTGTCAATGAGTGCTCTTGAAACTCCATGTTCTTGACAAGGGTCGTAACATGCAAGCCCGGTTGTGACCGTCTTCCACCATCATATCGTCATCGGTGAAAATAATATTGTTGACGGATCTTCCGGGGATCCTTGGGGTCCCCGCGGGTGTAGGAATTAGTGATGCGTTTAGTGCTATTCGGTTGATAGCAGAGAACGTCTTTGTTCGTTGGACCTTGGAGAGATGCAGCAACTCACATAAGTTTTCTATCAACATGGTCGCCTCTGGTCCGTGGCTTCCGGTCGGTGACGAAACCGTTGATTTGAGCATGCTCATTCGGGATATTAGTCCCCGCTCTTGATCTCTCTGGGGGCATGGATCACTTGGCCCCGATGCTAGATTGATGAGGAAGTCGAGTATCTTTGGTAATCGCGTCCTTCATTAGGTCCATGTTTCTCGGCATGGATCTCCCGAACACGTATCGTCAACCAGTCTTGGGACCTCTCCATTTATGGTGTTGCTTCCAGAAATTGAGGAGTTATCATGACCTTGGGCGGGATCAATGTTCGTGGAGATTGCCTGATAGCCGACCATGCTTGCGTGAAATTTGCGGATGGGAGCTAGAACTTGATGTTGTAACCGAAAGATCAATCCTCCCGCTGTGGTCGCCAATTGTTTAAGGGTAAAAATCGTTTCTGCCGATTTCGGTAAATTCGGTGGGTGAGTGAGAAACTGGTTCAAACCCTAAATAAATGTGCTGCACGTGAGCATTTTATAGGTTCGAGAGATCAATCTGTACAAGTCCGGCCTAAACCAAGAAATGGCCGTTCCAGACTTGCTTCGGTCACAAAGTGGAGGAGAAGGGTTGATTTGGGGAGGGAAGCAAAGAAAGGTGTTGAGGAGAGTAGTATCTCGACTTGTATCAGAAAGTGAAAGCCTAGGAAGCTTGCAAGAGATGAAAGCTTTTTGGGAGAGCTTGCAAAGTTGCCTTTCTGAAAGTGTAGTAATTTTCTCCTGACCGAGACTTGTTGTCTTGTGGAAATAGGTAAGACCTATTTATACAAGTCGAGATTGAAACGTACCCTGGCCTCATGAAGGAAGAGAGTAAAGGGTGAAATAATGGGAGGAGGTGGTAACCGCATGGTTTAATGGGTGAAAACGTTTTTCACCATTATTTCCTCTTTTATTTGACCGCTTTATTCCTTTTCACGCTTTCTTAAAGTGAGCGTAGTGTACGCTGCATGCTGTGACCGCCAAACCAAAACCCTAAAGAAGCATCCCCCAGTTTGTGTTGATGTCTCGAGTGTTGGTTGCATCTTGAGTGCAAATGGCGCTGCTAGTGGCGCGTGTGGCATGTGCGGAATGCCTTGGTGGTAGGGTGCACGGTTTGCAAGTTAGGCTACCAGCGTGTGTGTTTGGCATGCGCCAATGGCATGTGCGGAATGCCTTGGTGATAGGTTGCACGGTTTGCAAGTTAGGCTACCAGCGTGTGTGTTTGGCATGTGCCAATGTGCGGAATGCCTTGGTGGTAGGTTGCACGGTTTGCAATTTAGGCTACCAGCGTGTGTGTTTGGCATGTGCCAATGGCATGCGTGGCCATTAGGGCCGTGACCTTGATAGGGAAACTAGCTAGCGAGCATGTTGGCATGTGCCAATGGCATGTGTGGCCGTTAGGGCCGTGACCTTGATAGGGAAACTAGCTAGCGAGCATGTTGGCATGTGCCAATGGTATGCGTGGCCGTTAAGGCCGTGACCTTGATAGGGAAACTAGCTAGCGAGCATGTTGGCATGTGCCAATGGTATGCGTGGCCATTAAGGCCGTGACCTTGATAGGGAAACTAGCTAGCGAGCATGTTGGCATGTGCCAATGGCACGCGTGGCCGTTAGGGCCGTGGCTTTGGTAGAAAAAGCCGCTAGCGAGCATGTTGGCATGTGCCAATAGCATGCGGGGCCGTTAGGGCCGTGGCTTTGGTAGGAAAAGCCGCTAGCGAGCATGTTGGCATCTCGCCAATAGCATGCGGGGCCGTTAGGGCCGTGGCTTTGGTAGGAAAAGCCGCTAGCGAGCATGTTGGCATCTGCCAATAGCATGCGGGGCCGTTAGGGCCGTGGCTTTGGTAGGAAAAGCCGCTAGCGAGCATGTTGGCATGTGCCAATAGCATGCGGGGCCGTTAGGGCCGTGGCTTTGGTAGGAAAAGCCGCTAGCGAGCATGTTGGCATGTGCCAATAGCATGCGGGGCCGTTAGGGCCGTGGCTTTGGTAGGAAAAGCCGCTAGCGAGCATGTTGGCATGTGCCAATAGCATGCGGGGCCGTTAGGGCCGTGGCTTTGGTAGGAAAAGCCGCTAGCGAGCATATTGGCATGTGCCATTGGCACGTACGGCCATGTTGACCTAGTTGCACGTTTTGCAATCCTAGGGCGCTATATTTGGCATGTGCCAATCGCATAGAGGCTTAGTTTGGCATGGTTGCCAATGAATGTGACACGGAGTTTGGTTTTAGCGTTGTTGCCCATGGTGCGCAGTATGCGGCTTGGTTTGGCGTTGTTGCCATGGTGCGCAGAGTGCGGCTTGGTTTGGCATGGCTGCCACGGTGCGCAGAGTGCGGCTTGGTTTGGCGTGGTTGCCGTGGTGCGCAGAGTGCGGCTTGGTTTGGCATGGTTGCCATGGTGCGCAGAGTGCGGCTTGGTTTGGCGTGGTTGCCATGGTGCGCAGAGTGCGGCTTAGTTTGGCATGGTTGCCATGGTGCGCAGAGTGCGGCTTGGTTTGGCATGGTTGCCATGGTGCGCTTGAGTATGCGGCTTGGTTTGGCGTTGTTGCCATGGTGCGCGAGATGCGGCTTGGTTTGGCGTAGTTGCCATGGTGCGCAGAGTGCGGCTTGGTTTGGCGTGGTTGCCATGCCATGGTGCGCAGAGAGTGCGGCTTGGTTTTTGGAATTAGGGTTACGTGTCGCAAACCCTAATTTGGTATTTTGAAAAAATACCCTATTAATTATTTACACCTGAGTTAAATGCTCTTAGTTAATGCGTTGCAGGTAATACTAGGTCATGGGGTTTTACGATTTTACCCCTTGTTTAGAAACCACCATCAACACCTGGTTAAAACTTGGAACTTACTGCGGTTTATAAAATCTTATCCCTTTTTTACATAGTCTGAGTGTAAAATGTTTTGGGTGAGCTAGAGACTAGAGAGAGTAGGAGGAGGAAGAGAAGAGAAGAGAAAAAGGTCAGGCGAGTTTACGCCTTTAAAATTGCTTTGATGTGTTCCTTCACTGCATTATCTCGCATAGTCATTTTATTGGCTAGATTTATTTGTGTATGCAAACTCCTGGAACTTCTGAATTCAATTTTGAAGGGTTTGAAATCGAATTTGGTGTTTGATTTTGAGGGTTTTATGTTTTACTGCATTCTACATGTTAAGGCATACAATACGTGTGTTAAGTAACACACGTTTATCTTGTTAAACAAGTCTTTTGTATCTTAGGAAATTGGTTGATGTTTGGAAACTATCTTACCTTGTAGTTCAAGGAAGACTTTGTATATATATATATGTGTCTTGTAAAACCGATTGTGTGTGCGAGTTTAATAATAAACCCAAGTTCTCTTCTTCTCTTCTAGTTCTAAGTTCTGTTAACAAAACCAAAACCCTAGCTGTTCTAACTTGGTATCATCCTAGTTGATCCTCATGTCTACCGCTGCCTCTACAAGTTCTGTTCTTTCAACTGTAATCAACTCATATCAATCAATGATGGCTTCCTCCGTTTTTTCGCAACGTCACCACATCATCACTGTCAAACCTGATGACACAAATTACTCCTTATGGCGTGCTCAGTTTCTCCCATATCTCCAAGGTTATGAACTCGACAGTTTTGTTACCGGCACCAATCCATGTCCATCTCCAACTCTTCCCAACAGTGAAGACCCAAATCCGGCGTATGCTCCTTGGCTGAAGCAATACCGTATTCTTCTTGGCTGGATCTTCTCTTCACTAACTCCTGCTGTTATCCTTCAAGTTCATCGTCTCAAAAGCTCTCATGCTATTTGGTCTTCCCTTGAATCTCTTTTTGCCTCAAAATCGATGCGCACATTCATCACTTACAATGTGAACTTAGGGCTTTAACGAAAGGATCTCTATCTATGATAGATTACATTGATCGAGCTCGCAACATCGTTGACAATCTCGTTGCTGCCGATACTGTTGTTACTGAGTCTGAGTTACGTCACTGCATCCTCGCTGGCTTAGATACTGCCTATGATGCCATTGTTACTTCTCTTACAACTTCCATGGGAGCCATGAAACTAGAGGATTTCATCACCTATCTTCTTACGTTCGAACTACGCATTGAAAACCAAGGAAAGTTGCTGAATTCCCAGCCTGTTTCCAACATCGCAGCACCAAGCACAGCTCGTCCGTCTGCTCCAAGATACTCTCGTTCTTCTTCTCGGTCCAGTGCACCTTCGGCCAAGAATTTGTCTTCTCTAAACAGCCCAGCTCGTCACCAGAACCAATCTTCCCTGCTCGGCCCAGCTCCGTCTCAGACTCACAACTCCCGTACAAAGATGCAGCTACCTTGCCAATTATGTGGTCGGAAGAACCATGAAGCTAACGATTGTTGGAATCGTTTTGATCGCAGTTTTCGTCCTCCTCGACGTCAGCCACCAACCTCTGATCCTCATGCTTATGATGCTCAAACTGGTTTGTTTCCTACTCCTCCATGGACTCCTGACAGTGGTGCTACAGATCATATAACAAATGATCTTTCTCGTCTTCAATTTTCCAACGAATATACTGGTCCTGATCAAATTCAAATGGGTAATGGTTATTCTATTCCAATTTCTAATGTTGGATCCTCTTTTTTGGGAACTCCCAACCGTAAGTTGCATCTTCGTAATGTTGTTCATGCACCAAAAATTTCACATAATCTATTGTTTGTTTCTCGGTTTACTACTGACAATAATGTCTTATTTGAATTTCATCCAAATTTTTGTCTTGTGAATGATCGATGTACCGGGAAGGTTCTTCTTCGCGGCAGTAGGAGGGGTGGTCTCTATCAACTTGATGTTTCGTTTCAATCTTCTAAAGCCTACATAGGGGAGCGTGCTACCTTACAAGATTGGCACTCTAGATTAGGACATCCAATGATGCGCACAGTGCGTAAAGTTGTTTCTCAGTTTTCACTTCCAGTTTCTAGTCAGACTATTAAGTTTTGTTCATCTTGTCATGAACATAGGAGTCGTAAATTACCTTTTCATTCTAGTAAAACTACTTATTTGAATCCATTAGATTTAATTGTCTCAGATGTTTGGGGACCTTCTCATAGTTTGTCTAACGAAGGTGTTGATGGTGGTTTTTAGACAAGGGGTAAAATCGTAAAACCCCATAACCTAGTGTTACCCGCAACGCATTAACTAAGAGCATTTAACTCGGGTGTAAATAATTAATAGGGTATTTTTTCAAAATACCAAATTAGGGTTTTCGACACAGAACCCTAATTCCAAAAACCAAGCCGCACTCTGCGCACCATGGCAACCATGCCAAACCAAGCCGCACTCTGCGCACCATGGCAACCATGCCAAACCAAGCCGCACTCTGCGCACCATGGCAACCATGCCAAACCAAGCCACACTCTGCGCACCATGGCAACCATGCCAAACCAAGCCGCACTCTGCGCACCATGGCAACCATGCCAAACCAAGCCCGCTCTGCGCACCATGGCAACCATGCCAAACCAAGCCGCACCGAGCACCATGGCAACCACGCCAAACCAAGTCGCACTCTGCGCACCATGGCAACCATGCCAAACCGAGCCGCACTCTGCGCACCATGACAACCATGCCAAACCAAGCCGCACTCTGCGCACCGTGGCAACCATGCCAAACCAAGCCGCACTCTGCGCACCATGGCAACAACGCCAAACCAAGCGCATCCGCGCATCATGGGCAACAACACTAAAACCAAACTCCAGTATCACATTCATTGGCAACCATGCCAAACTAAGCCGCTATGCCATTGGCACATGCCAAATATATCGCCATAGGCTTGCAAGACGTGCAACTAGGTCAACATGGCCAGACGTGCCAATGGCACATGCCAATATGCTCGCTAGAGGCTTTTTCTACCAAAGCCACGGCCCCAACGGCCTGAGCAAGATGCTATTGGCACATGCCAACATGCTCGCTAGCAAAGCTTTTTCTACCAAAGCCACGGCACTAACGGCCCAAGATGCTATTGGCACATGCCAACATGCTCGCTAGCTAGTTTCCCTATCAAGGTCACGGCCCTAAAAGCCATGCATGCCATTGGCACATGCCAACATGCTCGCTAGCTAGTTTCCATATCAAAATCACGGCCCTAACGGCCACGCATGCCATTGGCACATGCCAACATGCTCGCTAGCTAGTTTCCCTATCAAGGTCACAGCCCTAAAAGCCATGCATGCCATTGGCACACGCCAACATGCTCGCTAGCTAGTTTCCCTATCAAAATCCCGGCCCTAACGGCCACGCATGCCATTGGCACATGCCAACATGCTCGCTAGCTAGTTTCCCTGTCAAGGTCACGGCCCTAACGGCCACGCATGCCATTGGCACATGCCAACATGCTCGCTAGCTAGTTTCCCTATCAAGGTCACGGCCCTAATGGCCACGTATGCCATTGGCACATGCCAAACACACGCGCTGGTAACCTAACTTGCAAACCGTGCAACCTACCACCAAGGCATTCCGCACATGCCATTGGCACATGCCAAACACACGCACTGGTAACCTAACTTGCAAACCGTGCAACCTACCACCAAGGCATTCCGCACATGCCATTGGCACATGCCAAACACACACGCTGGTAGCCTAACTTGCAAACCGTGTAACCTACCACCAAGGCATTCCGCACATGCCATTGGCACATGCCACACGCGCCACTAGCAGCGCCACTTGCACTCAAGATGCAACCAACACTCGAGACATCAACACAAATTGGGGGATGCTTCTTTAGGGTTTTGGTTTGGCGGTCCACAAAGACGCAAGCGTACACTACGCTCACATTAAGAAAGCGTGAAAAGGAATAAAGCGGTCAAATAAAAGAGGAAATAATGGTGAAAAATGTTTTCACCCATTAAACCATACGGTTACCACCTCCTCCCATTATTTCACCCTTTACTCTCTTCCTTCATGAGGCCAGGGTACGTTTCAATTTCGACTTGTATAAATAGGTCTTACCTATTTCCACCAGACAACAAGTCTCGGTCAGGAGAAAAATACTACACTCTCAGAAAGGCAACTTTGCAAGCTCTCCCAAAAGCTTCCACCTCTTGCAAGCTTCCTAAGCTTTCACTTTCTGATACAAGTCGAGATACTACTCTCTTCAACACCTTTCTTTGCTTCCCTCCCCAAATCAACCCTTCTCCTCCACTTTGTGACCGAAACAAGTCTGGAACGGCCATTTCTTGGTTTAGGCCGGACTTGTACAGATTGATCTCTCGAATCTATAAAGTGATCACGTGCAAAGACATTTGTTTAGGGTTTGAACCAGGTTTCTCACTCACCTACCGAAATCGCGTAAACGATTTTTACCCATAAACAATTGGCGACCACAAACGGGGGATTGATCTATCGGCTACAATATCGATTGTCGATCTCGTTCTTCGACCCGGATGTCAAGATGGTAGGGGAAGGCGACTCAATCCGATTCAACTACCAGACGACCGGTTACTAGTTGTAAAAACTACACAAGAAAACTGGGACTTGTCAAGATGATATTACTCAATCGCCGAAGATGCTACTACCCGGTGATCGGGGACTTGTTGCGATGCTACCGGCAAAACCGCCATCAAAACCGCCTTTTACATGGAGAGGGGCGTGTTCGCAAAACCTATGAAGTGAGTAAATTGACTGGGCAAGATATACAATATATTTTTAGGTTCTTAGTAAAACCAGTCATACCATCGATTCTTGTGCCTATTGCTAGCACACACTTTCATAAAAGCAATATTCTTTTCCCAAAACATAATCGAGTCATATTATCAAAACCATTCATCCCGAAATAATCCAATACCCTAAAAAGCTACAAAAATCTATCAAAGATCAAGTTTTGAACCGGACATCCAATATGTCTTTCAAAAAAAAGAACCTAAATGAAAGTTTAAGGAGAGAAACGTTCAAGGAAAATCGTCCAATGTAAGTACGCTCTTCTTGAGAAAGTCAACTTTGCATCTTCAAGAGCCGCTCTCTTCATAGTCAACATCTTGGAAAGCTTTTCGAGTTCCATATCCTGTCACGCAATCTCCTCGGCGGAAAGGTTTTCGATTGCTGCATCTTTCAACTTTTGGATCTCAGCAAGGCCTTCGACAAACCACGAAGTGTTGAACTCCTTTTCTACACACACGTCGTGATGGTGCTCCCAGTCGGCAATAACGTCTTCAGAAACGGTGTGACCAGTCACCTCACGCATATCCTCGATGAAAGATAAAGCCTCTTCCACACGCTTAACCAGCGCAAATCGACTAGTGGTTTTCTTGGTTGTGGCCATATGTCCGTACTTCTCCCGGATCTCGGTGTACAACGCCTCATGCTTAGCCTAAGACGCTGAAGCCGCCAACCAAACACATGACCTGGATAAGGAACCAAGTACGGGGATCAAAATGGCGCCTGCACCTGGCCTCACGACTCGCAGAGGGTCTTCTTCCATGTCTACGACAGCAACCATTAGAGAATCATCCACCGTTTGAACCACATCTGTGCCCGACAATTGGCTAACGCCCATCTCCAAGTCACCAGCGGTGGTCACAAAAGGCAAGTTTCGTGTGGCTCTACCCCAGAATCATCCTCCGAATTGGATTCCTCCTGCGAACTTGAGTTAGACATTTTTCAAAAGAGGAAACAGAAGAAGAAAGAAAGGAAGCGCTTGCCAGACACGCTTGCCAGACGCGCTTACCAGACGCGTTTGCCAGACCCGCTTACCGGGCGTGCTTACCGGACACGCTTACCGTGACGCACATGCCTGGGCACATGCCGCACGCGCATGCCATGCCGCGATGACACACTCTGTGCTGCAGTTTGCATCCTTCCGGCGCTAACATCTTGCGCCCTTCCAAAGCACCATCCTTGCCCTTCGAAACAGCGCCATGGCTCCAAAGACTTCGTGATCAAAACCGTTTCATCTCTCGCACGATACACTTACGATCACCGAACCAGAGCCGCTTCGCCACCCCAACGGTTCTTCAAGCATGGCGGCTTCCAAGTAACCGAGACGCTACTCCACCATTAGAGCAAGATACTGGAAGATTCGGAAGAAGCCGACCTTCTTTTAGCACTGTTGATTTAATGAAAAGACAAAAGATACTTCAGCAGGACATGCGTTCATAGATGAAGAGGCTCGCGTTGCTCTTGGACCTTGAGAGAAGGAGATAAGCAATCCAATTTCGTCACACATGAAGATCAGGATAGACTTCTCAAAAATCGAAAGAAAGGGAAGTCAATAACTCTCCTGAGTTCACGGAGACCCTTCTCCCGTCAGGACCCGCACAATGGGAACTTCGCCCACAAAGTAAATACGGTCTATGATGAGACGATTATGTGAGATTCTATGTTTCTCCAAGGCGTAGCGTCAAGACATATTTGCACCCTCAACCGCCTTTGCATCGAAAAAGAAAGCGCTTCCCGGCCAGGGAAGCCGTTCCCAAACCCCAACCTCTCTAGAAAGCACGATCGATAGATGGCTGGGACTCTAACCTCTATTCTCTCGAGGGATGTCGAGTTTGACAGAACGTGACGCGGCCTCCGACTTCAAAATGGTAACCGTCAAGGCTCTAAAAGTTGCAAGACGTCGTTCCAACATTCTCTACAGAAGTAGCTCCGCATCAACGTTCTCTCCAGAAGTAGCTACGCATCAGTGTTCTCTAGCAGCGGATTCGCTTCAACGTTCGCTTCAACGCCACTCCTTCTTGCAAAGTTTGCTCGCTATATCATCCAACCTACCTTGTTACCACGATAATGCAGTCTCTCCTGATTACATCTCCAACCAAGAACTGTTGCTCCTCACCCATTGATACCAGCCGAGCCTCACCACAAGATCAATAATCTGCGCTCGAGTCAGTTGGTGTTTATGTGCTCCTTACTCACCATGAACTCAACCCATCTATCAAAAGAACGCAATGGGCTTTGACACATCCTGAAATCAATGTTGGAAGAGGAATATACCCCTTTATGAAGACAGAACCGTATGGTGTTCTCTGGGCGAACCAAACATGTCTTCTTTTCATCTTCACCATTAGGTTAACAAAATTGGCACGAAACACGGGTGATTTTTCCGAGAGAGACAAGCTTTGGGCGAAGAATTCATCATCCGTGTTTGGTTTGGAACTATGAACATCCTTCGATGAGGCAAAATTTTGTTCGGGTAACATCTTATCGGATTTCTTCATAACGAGTTTAGTAACGAGATATCGCATACGAAGAAAGACGAAATTATCTCACGACACATAATCGCACCCAACAACAACAAAAAAAAAAAAGAAAAAAAAAGAGGGCGTATTCTTTACTGGCTCAAAACTGCACAAGCAGTATTTTCTTCAGGGTTCAAAATCATATACGCAGTATTTTATACGGGCTCAAGTGCGTATGCAGTATCATTCTTCAGGGTTCAAAATTATATACGCAGTATTTTATGCGGGCTCAAGTGCGTCTGCAGTATCCTTCTTCGGGTTCAAAAATATATATGGAGCATTTTTTCTATTGGTTCAAAAAACTGCGCGCGTGGTACTTCTTTCAAGAAGCAAAAATCATATATACAATATTTTCCTGTGGGTTCGAAGTCATATGAAGCGTATACACAGTATTCTTCTTCGAGATCCATACAGAGTTCTCTACGAGTTCGAAATACACGTGCAGTATTTCGTACGGGCTCAAATACGCCTACAGTATCGTTCTTCGGGTTCAGAATTATATACGGAGCATCCTCTACGGGTTCAAAATACACACGCGATATTTTCTTCAGGGTTCAAATATTTCTTTCAGGACCGAAAATTCATATATGCAATATTTCCTACGGGTTCAAACAATATATGCAGTATTCCCTTGGCTGCATACATACAATATTTTCTACAAGAGGCATGCCAAGGGATCATATGCAAGGATTGTGGAAGCGCCTACTCTTAAGGTTTACACCTACGTGAAAAGAAAAAAAAAAGAGAGAGAAGAAAGTACTCGAAGACATAACTGGAAGCTGGTTTCTCTTTGCCGCTAGTATGAAAATAAGAAAGAATAAAGCGCAGGGTGGGGAGAAAGGGGCTTTATATATATATATATATATACATATATAGGCGTGAAAGACTTTGAAATAGGGAAGGATTTCCCTTTCACCAAAATCACGCGTGTAAGAAGCGGGCCCACAAAGGGTGCGACTTCCCAATGCCGCCAAAGTCACGCCTGCAAGCACGGTTTCCAAGTTGCACCGGCCCCACCAATTGCGCCGACCTCCCAATGGCCGCACAAGTCACGCTTACAAGCACGCACGGTTTCTACACTTTGCGCCGGTCCCACCAGCTAGCCCACTCAGTTTCCCAACTCACGCCAACTTCCCAACGTCGCCTAAGCTGCATCGGGCCCACCACTTGTGCTTGACCTCTGATTTGTGCAAAACTACCGAAGCAAGGATTTCAAATCCTATCTATAAAAGGTCGAGACAAGCCTCCTTCAATTTTCTTTATGGTTTTTCGTTAATAGTTTGTCACCATCTTATGCTTACCTCGCAACAAAGCCCCTGTTCCGAGCTAAGCTGGGGACTTAATGTTGATGGTGGTTTTTAGACAAGGGGTAAAATCGTAAAACCCCATGACCTAGTGTTACCCGCAACGCATTAACTAAGAGCATTTAACTCGGTGTAAATAATTAATAGGGGTATTTTTCAAAATACCAAATTAGGGTTTTCGACACAGAACCCTAATTCCAAAACCAAGCCGCACTCTGCGCACCATGGCAACCATGCCAAACCAAGCCGCACTCTGCGCACCATGGCAACCATGCCAAACCAAGCCGCACTCTGCGCACCATGGCAACCATGCCAAACCAAGGCGCTCTCGCGCACCATGGCAACCATGCCAAACCAAGCCGCACTCTGCGCACCATGGCAACCATGCCAAACCAAGCCGCACTCTGCGCACCATGGCAACCATGCCAAACCAAGCCGCACTCTGCGCACCATGGCAACCATGCCAAACCAAGCCGCACTCTGCGCACCATGGCAACCATGCCAAACCAAGCCGCACTCTGCGCACCATGGCAACATGCCAAACCAAGTCGCACTCTGCGCACCATGGCAACCACGCCAAACCAAGCCGCACTCTGCGCACCATGGCAACCATGCCAAACCGAGCCGCACTCTGCGCACCATGACAACCATGCCAAACCAAGCCGCACTCTGCGCACCGTGGCAACCATGCCAAACCAAGCCGTACTATGCGCACCATGGCAACAACGCCAAACCAAGCCGCATACTGCGCACCATGGGCAACACCGCTAAAACCAAACTCCGTATCACATTCATTGGAAACCATGCCAAACTAAGCCGCTATGCCATTGGCACATGCCAAATATAGCGCCCTAGGCTTGCAAGACGTGCAACTAGGTCAACATGGCCGTACGTGCCAATGGCACATGCCAATATGCTCGCTAGCGGTTTTTTCTACCAAAGCCATGGCCCCAACGGCCCCGCATGCTATTGACACATGCCAACATGCTCGCTAGCTAGTTTCCCTATCAAGGTCACGGCCCTAAAAGCCATGCATGCCATTGGCACATGCCAACATGCTCGCTAGCTAGTTTCCCTATCAAAATCACGGCCCTAATGGCCACGCATGCCATTGGCACATGCCAACATGCTCGCTAGCTAGTTTCCCTTTCAAGGTCACGGCCCTAAAAGCCATGCATGCCATTGGCACACGCCAACATGCTCGCTAGCTAGTTTCTCTATCAAAATCACGGCCCTAACGGCCACGCATGCCATTGGCACATGCCAACATGCTCGCTAGCTAGTTTTCATGTCAAGGTCTCGGCCCTAATGGCCACGCATGCCATTGGAACATGCAAAAATGCTCGCTAGCTAGTTTCCCTATCAAGGTCACGGCCCTAATGGCCACGCATGCCATTGGCACATGCCAAACACACGCGCTGGTAACCTAACTTGCAAACCGTGCAACCTACCACCAAGGCATTCCGCACATGCCATTGGCACATGCCAAACACACGCGCTGGTAACCTAACTTGCAAACCGTGCAACCTACCACCAAGGCATTCCGCACATGCCATTGGCACATGCCAAACACACACGCTGGTAGCCTAACTTGCAAACCGTGCAACCTACCACCAAGGCATTCCGCAGATGCCACACGCGCCACTAGCAGCGCCACTTGCACTCAAGATGCAACCAACACTTGAGACATCAACACAAACTGGGGTATGCTTCTTAGGGGTTTTGGTTTGGCGGTCACAGCATGCAGCGTACACTACGCTCACATTAAGAAAGCGTGAAAAGGAATAAAGCGGTCAAATAAAAGAGGAAATAATGGTGAAAAACGTTTTCACCCATTAAACCATGCGATTACCACCTCCTCCCATTATTTCACCCTTTACTCTCTTCCTTCATGAGGCAGGGTACGTTTCAATCTCGACTTGTATAAATAGGTCTTACCTATTTCCACCAGACAACAAGTCTCGGTCAGGAGAAAAAATACTACACTCTCAGAAAGGCAACTTTGCAAGCTCTCCCAAAAGCTTCCACCTCTTGCAAGCTTCCTAAGCTTTCACTTTCTGATACAAGTCGAGATACTACTCTCTTCAACACCTTTCTTTGCTTCCCTCCCCAAATCAACCCTTCTCCTCCACTTTGTGACCGAAGCAAGTCTGGAACGGCCATTTCTTGGTTTAGGCCGGACTTGTACAGTTGATCTCTCGAATCTATAAAGTGCTCACGTGCAGCACATTTGTTTAGGGTTTGAACCAGTTTCTCACTCACCTACCGAAATTACCGAAATCAGCAGAAACGATTTTTACCCATAAACAGAAGGATACAAATATTGTGTCATATTTATTGATGCTTTTAGTCGTTTTACTTGGATGTTTCCTATGTCTCAGAAATCTGATGTATTCTTTATATTCTTTTTATTTCAAAAGCATGTTGAAAATCTTTTTAATCGAAAAATCAAAATTTTTCATTCTGATAACGCACTTGAGTATCGTAAACTTACTCCGCATCTTCAGCAACTTGGTATTTTTCATCGATTTTCATGTCCGCATACTTCTGAAAAAAATGGTTTAGTGGAACGTCGTCATCGTCATATTCGTGAAAACTGGTCTTACAATTCTAAACATGGCTTCTGTACCATCCTCATATTGGTATGACTCTTTTTACACTTCTTGTTTTTTAATGAACCGTGTTCTGTCTACTTCTATTAATAATTCTTCTCCGTATGAAGTTCTTTTTGGTCTCCCACCAGATTGTATTTTGCTTCGCGTATTTGGTTGTTTGTGTTATCCTCACCTACGTCCATATAGATCTCATAAGATGGAGCCACTTTCTTCTCCTTGTGTTTTTATTGGTTATAGTCCATCTCAAAAAGGCTACAAATGTCTTCATATCCCTACAGGACGGATATATGTTAGTCGTCATGTTGTTTTTGATGAGACCACTTTTCCTTTCGCCACTACATCACATCCTTCTCCGGTGTCGACTCCTTCACAGGTAACCATTTCTACCCCCTTGAGTTTTTCTTTACCTCCGGCTTTATCTACTCGCTCTCGGTCCACTGCTCCTGTCTCTGCTGCGTCTCCGTCACTTCTTCTCCCGCCGACAGAACCGACAGCACCGATATCACCAATCATTAGCCAACCAACATCAGTCGACAGTGATAATCTTCCTCAGTCGACACAGTCGACAACTCAAATCATTAGTGAGTCATCTTCAACTGACAGGCATCAACCTTCTGCTCTCCAGCCGCCATAGTCGACAGTCCCAATCATTGCTATGTCGGATTAGATCGACACTAATTCTTCTTCGCCAATCACTCGTCTGCAGTCTCAAGCTCCCGTTTCTGATAATGTTTCATCGAAAAGTTCTGTGTCTAGTGAATCAGCTCATACATCTAGTCCTGCTTCTACTGTTGTCACTCATCCAATGGTGACAAGAGCCAAACATGGTGTTTTTAAACCAAATTCGAAATATGCCTTGGTATGTGATTCTGTTTTTGAGCCTACTTGTATTTCACAGGATCACAAAGATCCCAAATGGCGTACGTCTTCCGATGATGAGATTAATGCTTTACTTCGAAATGGTACGTGGTCGTTAGTAAAATATGATCCTTCTATGAATGTTATTGGATGTAAATGGGTATTTCGTATTAAACGCAATCCTGATGGTACGATTGCACGTCGAAAGTCACGATTGGTTGCAAAAGTCTATAATCAGCAAGAGGGTATTGATTACTCTGAAACGTTTAGTCCTGTTGTTAAACCATGTACTATACGTATTATTCTTACATTGGCTTTGTCTTCCAATTGGCCTATTCATCAACTTGATGTGCAAAATGCCTTTTTACATGGAGAGCTTCAAGAAGAAGTTTATATGAAACAGCCACCTGGCTATGTGGATCCTCGTTTTCCTACGCATGTCTGCAAATTATACCGTTCTCTTTATGGTCTCAAACAAGCTCCCCGCGCGTGGTATCACAGGCTTAGTACCTTTTTGCTGCAAATTGGTTTTGTCACTTCGAAGTGTGACTCGTCCATGTTCATTTACAACGGTTCTCATGGTACTATTTATTTTCTAGTCTATGTAGATGACATTATTGTCACAGGTTCTAATTCTACTGGTATTAAATCTATTCTTGATCGTCTACAACAAGAATTCGCAATTAAAGATCATGGTTTCTTGTCTTATTTTCTTAGAATTGAAGCAGTCCGTACACCCTCAGGATTGTTTCTTTCTCAACAAAGGTATGCTCACAATCTTCTTATTTGTGCAAAAATGGATGGTGTTAAGCCTATTCAAACACCACTTAGTACTTCTGGGGACATATCTTCTGATCGCAGTACTGTTGATGGTGGTTTTTAGACAAGGGGTAAAATCGTAAAACCCCATGACCTAGTGTTACCCGCAATGCATTAACTAAGAGCATTTAACTCATGTGTAAATAATTAATAGGGGTATTTTTCAAAATACCAAATTAGGGTTTTCGACACAGAACCCTAATTCCAAAACCAAGCCGCACTCTGCGCACCATGGCAACCATGCCAAACCAAGCCGCATCTGCGCACCATGGCAACCATGCCAAACCAAGCCGCACTCTGCGCACCATGGCAACCATGCCAAACCAAGCCGCACTCGCGCACCATGGCAACCATGCCAAACCAAGCCGCACTCTGCGCACCATGGCAACCATGCCAAACCAAGCCGCACTCTGCGCACCATGGCAACCATGCGAAACCAAGCCGTACTCTGCGCACCATGGCAACCATGCCAAACCAAGCCGCACTCTGTGCACCATGGCAACCACGCCAAACCAAGCCGCACACTGCGCACCATGGCAACCATGCCAAACTGAGCCGCACTCTACGCACCATGGCAACCATGCCAAACCAAGCCGCACTCTGCGCACCGTGGCAACCATGCCAAACCAAGCCGCACTCTGCGCACCATGGCAACAACGCCAAACCAAGCCGCATACTGCGCACCATGGGCAACAACTCTAAAACCAAACTCCGTATCACATTCATTGGCAACCATGCCAAACTAAGACGCTATGCCATTGGCACATGCCAAATATAGCGCCCTAGGCTTGCAAGACGTGCAACTAGGTCAACATGGCCGTACGTGCCAATGGCACATGCCAATATGCTCGCTAGCGGCTTTTTCTGCAAAGCCACGGCCCTAACGGCCCCGCATGCTATTGGCACATGCCAACATGCTCGCTAGCGACTTTTTCTACCAAAGCCACGGCCCTAACGGCCCCGCATGCTATTGGCACATGCCAACATGCTCGCTAGCAAGTTTCCCTGTCAAGGTCACGGCCCTAATGGCCACGCATGCCATTGGCACATGCCAACATGCTCGCTAGCTAGTTTCCCTATCAAAGACACGGCCCTAAAAGCCATGCATGCCATTGGCACATGCCAACATGCTCGCTAGCTAGTTTCCCTGTCAAGGTCACGGCCCTAACGGCCACGCATGCCATTGGCACATGCCAACATGCTCGCTAGCTAGTTTCCCTATCAAAGTCACGGCCCTAAAAGCCATGCATGCCATTGGCACATGCCAACATGCTCGCTAGCTAGTTTCCCTATCAAAATCACGGCCCTAACGGCCACGCATGCCATTGGAACATGACAACATACTCGCTAGCTAGTTTCCTTATCAAGGTCACGGCCCTAATGGCCACGCATGCCAAACACATGCGCTGGTAACCTAACTTGCAAACCGTGCAACCTACCACCAAGGCATTCCGCACATGCCATTGGCACATGCCAAACACACGCGCTGGTAACCTAACTTGCAAACCGTGCAACCTACCACCAAGGCATTCCGCACATGCCATTGGCACATGCCAAACACACACTTGGTAGCCTAACTTGCAAACCGTGCAACCTACCACCAAGGCATTCCGCACATGCCATTGGCACATGCCACACGCGCCACTAGCGGGCGCCACTTGCACTCAAGATGCAACCAACACTCGAGACATCAACACAAGGCGGGGATGCTTCTTTAGGGTTTTGGTTTGGCGGTCTGACATGCGGCATACACTACGCTCACATTAAGAAAGCTTGAAAAGGAATAAAGCGGTCAAATAAAAGAGGGAAATAATGGTGAAAAACGTTTTCACCCATTAAACCATGCGGTTACCACCTCCTCCCATTATTTCACCGTTTACTCTCTTCCTTCATGAGGCCAGGGTACGTTTCAATCTCGACTTGTATAAATAGGTCTTACCTATTTCCACCGGATAACAAGTCTCGGTCAGGAGAAAAATACTACACTCTCAGAAAGGCAACTTTGCAAGCTCTCCCAAAAAGCTTTCATCTCTTGCAAGCTTCCTAAGCTTTCACTTTCTGATACAAGTCGAGATACTACTCTCCTCAACACCTTTCTTTGCTTCCCTCCCCAAATCAACCCTTCTCCTCCACTTTGTGACCGAAGCAAGTCTGGAACGGACATTTCTTGGTTTAGGCCGGACTTGTACAGATTGATCTCTCGAACCTATAAAGTGCTCACGTGCAGCACATTTGTTTAGGGTTTGAACCAGTTTCTTACTCACCTACCGAATTTACCGAAATCGGCGAAACGATTTTCACCCATAAACAATTGGCGACCACAGCGGGAGGTTCGATCTTTCGGTTACAATGTCAACTTTCAACCAGCGATCTCATTCTTCGACCCAGATGCCAAGATGGTAGAGGAAGGAAATTCACTCCGACTCAGTTACTCGACGGCTCGATTATCAGTCATGACATGACAAGGGGCAACCGGGGACTTCTCACAGGCTAGAAGCAAAACGATCCGCCCGGGGATTAACGGCACGATTATCCGACAACTCGAACGATTCGGAAGGCGGGGACTTCCCATGACTCTTCGAGAAACCGAGTAAGTCTTATCTAGACAAAAATACGTGGTTTGCTTTTTCAAGTTCTGATAAAACCGATAGCCATGTTATGTTTCATCCCATGTCATCTACCAACACACGGTTCCATGGTTTTCCTGGGACGTTTGCATCACTTTCAATCATAACTAAAACAATCAACTCCTAAACAATTCATTCCAAAAAGAATAACCCAAACTGTCAAGGTAACATTTATCTATCAACCCAAGAAATCCGGAAGACAAAAACCATAAACTAGGCGCTTTGTTTTCCTTTCAAAAAAAAAAGTCACCTACCCGTACGTACCTACTTTGCACAATAATAATTACCTGTCACTATTAGAAGACGTTACTATAGTGACATTTGAAGAATTATTTATGATGAAGTATTTTCACAAGTTTATGAAAGTCATACCTATGGTTATATATGGTTAGCACCAGCACAAGAATAAAACAAATTGAAAGAGAAACGCTGGAGTACATAGCTGGAATATGCTTGCCCACTTTATCACTACCGCGCTACCGCTAACACCGTGACGTGATAACAAAGATACGAGGTAAAAAGGGGAGCCAATCCGTTTCATAAGCATAACACTTTTTGGAATTTGAATAAGGAAAGGATTTCTGTTTGAGCTACGTATGAGAAGGGGAAAGCTGGGCCGCGGGGAACAAGTCCGAGCCACACCAAGCCGCACCGTGCCAAGCCAATGGTCCACACCATACCGAAATCCAATCCAGCGTCCATGCATAACCAGCGTCCACACCAAGTCAGCGCCCATTCCAAGACAATCCAGCGCCTACCAGGCGCTTCCCAGATGCACTTACCTGATGCGCTTGCCAGACGCACATACCAGAAGCGCTTGCCAGACGCGCTTTCTAGACGTACATACCAGAAGCGCTTGCCAGACGCGCTTTCCAGACGCGCTTACCAGACGTGCTTACCAGACACGCTTACCAAACGCGCATGCCAGGCACACTTGCCGCACGCGCATGCTAGCCGCAGTACCACACTATGTGCTAACAATTTGCATCCTTCCAGCGCTAACATCTTGCGCCCTTCCAGCACCATCCTTGCCCTTCGAAACAGCGCCTTGGCTCCAGCACTTCGTGATCAAAACCGTGTCATCTCTGCACGATATACTTACGATCACGGAACCAGAGCGCTTAGCCACCCCAACGGTCCTTCAAGCATGGCGGCTTCAACCGTCACCGAGACGGTACTCCACCATCGGGGCAAGATCTTTGGAAGATCCGGAAGAAGCCGACCTCCTTTTAGCACTGTTGACTTGATGAAAAGACAAAAGATACTTGACGGGACGTGCGTTTATAGATGAAGAGGCTCGCGTTGCTCTTGGACGCCCAGTAGAAGGGGATAAGCAATCCAATTTCGTCACACATGAAGATCAGGAAAGACTTCTCAAATATCGAAAGCAAGGGAAATCAATAACTCTCCTGAGTTCACGGAGACCCTTCTCCCGTCAGGACTCGCACAATGGGAACTTCGCCCACAAAGTCGTACAGTCTATGATGAAACACTTATGTGAGATTTTATGTTTCTCCAAGGCGTAGCGTCAAGACATATTTGCACCCCTCAATCGCATTGCATCAGGAAAGCAGGCGCTTCCATCCAGGGAAGCCATTCCCAAACCTCAACCTCTCCTATAAAGCACGATAGATAGATGGAACTGGGGACTCCTAACCTCTGTTCTCTTGAGGGATGTCGAGTTTGACAGAACGTGACGCGGCCTCCGACTTCAAAATGGTAACCGTCAAGGCTTTGAAAGTTGCAAGACGTCGTTCCAACATTCTCTCCAGAAGTAGCTCCACATCAACGTTCTCTCCAGAAGTAGCTATGCATCAGCGTTCTCCAGCAGCGGCTTCGCTTCAACGTTCGCTTCAACGCCACTCCTTCCTGCAAAGTTTGCTCGCTTACAGCCTCACCGCAGCAGCAACTACTACAAAGATGGAAATACGTAAACCATACTTGAGGACGGAAGATATACACGAGATCCCTTCACTGTCAAAGCTCTGAAGACACAGTCCACCATACCCACAACGAGGTCCTCTACTCTTCAAGGGTGAAACGCAAGAATATCATCACCTCTCTGTCTAGAAGACGCCTTCAAAACTTTACGAGGCCGCGGAGGATCCCGAGCCTGCACTATCCAGAATATGTCATCATGTAATTTCTGACCATCCTAGTGTCACATCCAGAAGAGTACGATAGGCTTATATCAAATCCCGTGGAGGGGGGATTCAAGGCGATGTAATGAAAGTAGGTTATGCATGGGGACTGCCAGCGTGAGATGCTTTCACTCCCCTCAACCAGAATCGCAGAACTAGATTTTATAGACTCCAGAAGATCCCCGGGCGGAGGAACATGCACAAGCATACAGAAATAGGATTTCCAGGGCGTACAACAGCCATGTAAAATCCAGGATTTTTAAGGAAGGAGATCTGGTGCTAAAAACCGCCAAACACATCCAGCAAGATGCATCGACACCAAAGTTTTCTCCCAAATGGCAAGGGCCGTACATAATCACTAAAGCGTATGACAGTGGTTACTATAAGATTATCAAAGAAGATGGGAAAGCTAGAGGCAGTCATCCACGGAAAGAGGCTTAAGGCATACTACGCCTAATCACTTCCCTGCAACATGCTACATCAAAAATTCCTACTCTTCAAGTCTCGAGTTAAATCTTCAATCCTCTGAGACTCCAAGGCCAAAGCTTTCTCCTCTTCCAGCATGGCTTTTGTGGCAGGAATCACACCAGCAAGAATACCAGCTCTGTCGACTTTCACAATATTGAGACGATGCCGCAACCAGCTGATATTAAACTCCAACGATTCACAGGTGGACACCATGTTCTCCCACCTTTGAATGGCTAACTCTGCAGCGGCACGGATGGACATATTCTCCATCTCAGCAATCATTGGCAAAAGACAGTTCACTACGGAAACCAAGGCGGACGAACATCACTTCACTGCGCTCCTGGTAGCGATATGGCCGCATGTCTTCCATACCCTCGTATAAAGGACCACGAATTCTTTCCGCACCAGGAAACCTCCAACATTCCGATAATTGGAGGAGAGAC
The DNA here is from genome assembly GCA_023531295.1 of Papaver armeniacum. Lineage (NCBI taxonomy): Eukaryota > Viridiplantae > Streptophyta > Magnoliopsida > Ranunculales > Papaveraceae > Papaver > Papaver armeniacum. Next base: position 186,354 of record JAJJWW010002451.1, read on the forward strand.
ACCTCATATGAGTCCCAAACGACGAACCTGCATAGGGTTATTCATGACAAGAGAGCCCTAAATCAACGTTCTCCAAGTTTGCAGCAGTCAACGAGTTTGGATTTGAAGGGAGGGGAACGACTAGGTCATCCTCGTCGATAACAGTAACGCATGCTCCAACGGGAAATCTCGCGCGAGAGGAAAATTTTCTATTCATCAAACAAGCGGTTAAGCGTACGTCAGTCTACTGAAGAAGAAGAAAACATACCGGTATGATTTTCTTAACCCGAATAACCTTTGTTGAGATGCTCCTGCAAGAGTCAGACCTCGCATCTTCACCTGGAGAATCTGGCTGGTTAGAAGATGATTCGTCTCTGTGCGACATGACAAAGAGAGAAACTCAACAAGAAGAACCCTTTCTCAAACGAGGGAGATGATGCAATTACGTTGGGATGATGTCCTGATTGAAGCCGCGCGTGAAGGAAGGCAAAATAAGGAAACTTTGCTATCTGTAGAAACACTTACTCCCTCCTTGTTTTCACCGGTCCCATCAAGCTCGCGCCAGTCTCCCCAAACATCCCAACAACCGCCCAAGTCACGCCAGCTAGCACGCTCAGCTTCCCCATCTTGCGCCGGTCCCGCCAGCTAGCACGCTCAGTTTCCCAACTCGCGACAACTTCTCAATGCCGCCCAGCTTCCTGTCTCTCACGACGCCAACTTCCCAACGTCGCCCAAGTTGCACCGGACCCACCAATTGCACCGACTTCCCAATGGCCGCCCAAGTCACTCCTGCAATCACGCACAGCTTCCACACCTTGCGCCGGTCCCACCAGCTAACACACTCAGTTTCCCAACTCACGCCAACTTCCCAACGTCGCCCAAGCCGCACCGGCCCCGCCAATTGCACCGACTTCCCTATGATCGCTCAAGTCACGCCTACAAGCACGCACAACTTCCACATTTTGCGCCGGTCCCACCAGCTAACGCGTTTAGTTTCCCAAGTCACGCCTGCAAGCACGCACAACTTCCACATTTTGCGCCGGTCCCACCAGCTAGCACGCTCAGTTTCCCAAGGCACGCCTGCAAGCACGCATAGCCGGTCCCACCAGCTAGCACGCTCAGTTTCCCAAGGCACGCCTGCAAGTACGCATAGCCGGTCCCACCAGCTAGCACACTCAGTTCCCAACTCACGCCAACTCCCCATTGTCGCCCAAGCTGCACCGGCCCCACAAGTTGTGCCAGCTTTAGATTTGTGCAAAGCTACTAGGAGGCAAGGATTCCAAATCCTATTTATAAAAGGTCGAGACAAGCCTCTTGATTTTCTTTACGGTTCTTTGTTAATAGTTTGTCACCATCTTATGCTTACCTCGCAACAAAGCCCCTGTTCCGAGCTAAGCAGGGGACTTAATGTTGATGGTGGTTTTTAGACAAGGGGTAAAATCGTAAAACCCCATGACCTAGTGTTACCCGCAACGCATTAACTAAGAGCATTTAACTCAGGTGTAAATAATTAATAGGGGTATTTTTTTAAAATACCAAATTAGGGTTTTCGACACAGAACCCTAATTCCAAAAACCAAGCCGCCCTCTGCGCACCATGGCAACCATGCCAAACCAAGCCGCACTCTGCGCACCATGGCAACCATGCCAAACCAAGCCGCACTCTGCGCACCATGGCAACCATGCCAAACCCAGCCGCACTCTGCGCACCATGGCAACCATGCCAAACCAAGCCGCACAGACGGGCACCATGGCAACCATGCCAAACCAAGCCGCACTCTGCGCACCATGGCAACCATGCCAAACCAAGCCGCACTCTGCGCACCATGGCAACCATTCTAAACCAAGCCGCACTCTGCGCACCATGGCAACCATGCCAAACCAAGCCGCACTCTGCGCACCATGGCAACCACGCCAAACCAAGCCGTACTCTGCGCACCATGGCAACCATGCCAAACCGAGCCGCACTCTGCGCACCATGGCAACCATGCCAAACCAAGCCGCACTCTGCGCACCGTGGCAACCATGCCAAACCAAGCCGCACTCTGCACACCATGGCAACAACGCCAAACCAAGCCGCATACTGCGCACCATGGGAAATAACGCTAAAACCAAACTCCGTATCACATTCATTGGCAACCATGCCAAACTAAGCCGCTATGCCATTGGCACATGCCAAATATAGCGCCCTAGGCTTGCAAGACGTGTAACTAGGTCAACATGGCCGTACGTGCCAATGGCACATGCCAATATGCTCGCTAGCGGCTTTTTCTACCAAAGCCACGGCTCTAACGGCCCCGCATGCTATTGGCACATGCCAACATGCTCGCTAGCAGCTTTTTCTACCAAAGCCACGGCTCTAACGGCCCCGCATGCTATTGGCACATGCCAACATGCTCGCTAGCTAGTTTCCCTGTCAAGGTCACGGCCCTAACTGCCACGCATGCCATTGGCACATGCCAACATGCTCGCTAGCTAGTTTCCCTATCAAAGTCACGGCCCTAAAAGCCATGCATGCCATTGGCACATGCCAACATGCTCGCTAGCTAGTTTCCCTGTCAAGGGCACGTCCCTAACGGCCACGCATGCCATTGGCACATGCCAACATGCTGCTAGCTAGTTTCCCTTTCAAAGTCACGGCCCTAAAAGCCATGCATGCCATTGGCACATGCCAACATGCTCGCTAGCTAGTTTCCCTGTCAAGGGCACGTCCCTAACGGCCACGCATGCCATTGGCACATGCCAACATGCTCGCTAGCTAGTTTCCCTATCAAAGTCACGGCCCTAAAAGCCATGCATGCCATTGGCACATGCCAACATGCTCGCTAGCTAGTTTCCCTATCAAAATCACGGCCCTAACGGCCACGCATGCCATTGGCACATGCCAACATGCTCGCTAGCTAGTTTCCCTATCAAGGTCACGGCCCTAATGGCCACGCATGCCATTGGCACATGCCAAACACACACTATTTTGGTAACCTAACTTGCAAACGTGCAACCTACCACCAAGGTATTCCGCACATGCCATTGGCACATGCCAAACACACGCGCTGGTAACCTAACTTGCAAACCGTGCAACCTACCACCAAGGCATTCCGCACATGCCATTGGCACATGCCAAACACACACGCTGGTAGCCTAACTTGCAAACCGTGCAACCTACCACCAAGGCATTCCGCACATGCCATTGGCACATGCCACACGCGCCACTAGCGGCGCCACTTGCACTCAAGATGCAACCAACACTCGAGACATCAACACAAACTGGGGGATGCTTCTTTAGGGTTTTGGTTTGGCGGTCACAGCATGCAGCGTACACTACGCTCACATTAAGAAAGCTTGAAAAGGAATAAAGCGGTCAAATAAAAGAGGAAATAATGGTGAAAAACGTTTTCACCCATTAAACCATGCGGTTACCACCTCCTCCCATTATTTCACCGTTTACTCTCTTCCTTCATGAGGCCAGGGTACGTTTCAATCTCGACTTGTATAAATAGGTCTTACCTATTTCCACCAGATAACAAGTCTCGGTCAGGAGAAAAATACTACACTCTCAGAAAGGCAACTTTGCAAGCTCTCCCAAAAAGCTTTCATCTCTTGCAAGCTTCCTAAGCTTTCACTTTCGATACAAGTCGAGATACTACTCTCCTCAACACCTTTCTTTGCTTCCCTCCCCAAATCAACCCTTCTCCTCCACTTTGTGACCGAAGCAAGTCTGGAACGGACATTTCTTGGTTTAAGTCGGACTTGTACAGATTGATCTCTCGAACCTATAAAGTGCTCACGTGCAGCACATTTGTTTAGGGTTTGAACCAGTTTCTCACTCACATACCGAATTTACCGAAATCGGCAGAAACGATTTTCACCCATAAACAAGTACTTTATTAACTGATGCTACTGAATATCGTAGTATTGTTGGAGCCTTACAATATTTGACTTTTACTCGTCCGGATTTGGCATATGTTGTTAATAAGGTTTGTCAATTTATGCATGCACCTACGTGTTTCAGGGCTTAGTAAAGCGCATACTTCGTTATCTTAAAGAAACGTCTACTTTTGGTATACTTCTTCGACCATCTCCTTCTCTATAGTTATCTTTCAGTGCATATACCGATTCAGATTGGGCTGGCTCTCTTGAAGATCGACGTTCAACCAGTGGTTATTGTGTATTTTTGGGTGGTAACATTATCTCTTGGAGTGCTCGTAAACAGAAAACCGTGTCACGTTCTAGCACTGAAGCAGAATATAGAGGTCTTGCTATTGCTACTGCTGAAATTATGTGGATTCAATCACTTCTCTTAGAACTTCGTGTTTCTACTCAATCACCTCCGGTTCTATGGTGTGACAATCTTGGTGCAACTTATCTTTCTGTTAATCCTATATTTCATGCAAGAACAAAACACATTGAGATTGATTATCATTTTGTGCGTGATCAGGTTGCTTTGAAGCTTCTTGATGTCAGGTTTGTATCTTCTAAGTATCAAATCGCAGATATCTTCACAAAACCTCTGTCTAAAGACCAGTTTTCTCTCTTAAGATTCAAGCTAACTGTTCAAGATCACCCGTTACGCTTGCGGGAGGGTGTTAAGGCATACAATGCGTGTGTTAAGTAACACACGTTTATCTTGTTAAACAAGTCTTTTATATCTTAGGAAATTGGTTTAAGTTTGGAAACTATCTTACCTTGTAGTTCAAGGAAGACTTTGTATATATATATATGTGTCTTGTAAAACCGATTGTGTGTGCGAGTTTAATAATAAACCCAAGTTCTCTTCTTCTCTTCTAGTTCTAAGTTCTGTTAACAAAACCAAAACCCTAGTTGTTCTAACTCTACATTCAGTATAGAGTTCGCTAGTTTAAATCTTACTTTGAAAATTATCTCCAACTCTTGAGATTTTGCTTGTGGCTGCTTGGATTTAATCACTTAGTAGTGGCACTGGCATGGCTTCCGTTCTTGCTCTAATCCAGCTGATACTGCTCATGAAGTAATATAACTCCACGTTATCTAGGGGCGTGGAATGGTGCAAGTCGACATTATAGATCAAAGACAACAACCGAAAGCTTGCTCAAGGAAGTCTACAGCTGTTGAATATTTGTATTTGTATTGGAAATTTATTTTATCTTACGGGTTTGTTTTGATGAGAATTCACTAATCAAGTCATGATAAACTGTTATTAACAATTACCACAATGATTTTTTCTTTTGTATTATTTCTCTATAACCATGGTAAGTAAATTATGGCAATGACGGATGATATTCACGGCAATCACGTATATATTTGCCTTAGTTGGTAAATTGGAGATAATATTGCTTAGTGTGTGTGTCCACCAATTTCCTCCCTTCTCTGTCCCCAGTAATTGCACCGAGTCACTGACCATAAAATGTTTGGCCAGACCAATGCCCAACCCCACGAGAAAATTCAATGTATGTTACTTTTGGGGATATTTGTAGGGTTTTTGAAAAAATAATCCAAATGCAAGACATTTAGGCCCTTTGATGCATGTTACATATTTGAACCCATTAGCATACTGCATACTCATATCAGTGTAGCCTCACGGTTTAGGCAAATCAAAAATCATCGTATTTTGAGAAAACAAATGAAAGTGACCAAATTTTAAATCTGATGGCTTCTCTGCTAAACTAAGGCTTCTTTTTTTTTTTCTGCTCGGTAAATAGAAAATATATTAAGAAGATAGGCTAATCACAATCTTCTGGGAATGATCTGTTGCATTATGCTGCAGCTGTAAACACGCGTTACCTATCAAATTGAATAATCAAATGTTTGAAGAATTACAACTTACTGTCATTAATGTTTGAAGAATTATACATTCACATATTATGTAGGAGGGTCCTCATCCATTTGTCCCCTGCCTTTGCCCATTAGAATCCTAGATATTCAAGGGTCACTTTGTTGTAGGTTTAAGAATCATAAAAACTCAAACAATACAACTTCACCATTTTTTTTTATAGATTCTGCACACAGATAGCATCCATCATGTAGGACTTGTCTAATCTGTTTGTAAACTTGGATAAAAGATTGCACATCCAGACTGAAACAAGTTGTGGCTTCAATGAACATCATTACACTGTATTTTCATGAATTGGAGAAATAACCATAACAAACAGAAAGAACCCACAATCACATTATTAATTACTTCTCCAGTTCATAATTTGTTTACATACATAAAAATTAGATGAACTGGGACTACAAATGATCAAAATCAACATGGTAATAAAGACAGATCTAAAAAAGTGTTGTAGCAGATTAAAATCTGTTGGGGAAGATAACAGGCAGCTATAAGAACTTCTTAACGAGAATTTTACAGTCAAAACAAATAAAGATTTAAATTTCTGGAGAAAACATCCATGGATCTATTTTTCATTAAGAAAGAGTAAAATACAACTGTTCATAACAGATCTCCAACTCATAATTTCATTTTTCGAAAATAATTGTTTCACTAATAAAAATCTTCCTCTATCATCACCATGCCATTGAATCCCTAGTCTAAAAATTACACAATAAAAAATCTGCAACTTCGCCAACTCATAATCGAGATAGCTGAGACAAAAATTAAATTTTTTGAGAGGAAAAGTCGTAATGACAATAAACATGAACAATCTTCCGTTTTTGGGATTTAGTTTAAACAATAGATTTTTGAGAGGAAAAGTCATAATGATAATAATCGTTTTCTTGTTGGTGATGCTCCATCGAACAATTTTCTTCAATGATGTTGATGATAATCTAGATGCTGTAGTTGTTTGATTTGGTTTTAAGAATTTAGGTTGGTTTTTACATCCTTTCTCTGCCGCCTATAGAGGAGCAAGTTAGCCACCACTTGAAAACTGTATTACTACTTATATGGGTTGGGGACCTGGCTTTTCATTTTAGGGTTAATTTATAGCCGTTCATTATTTAATCTAACGGCTCAAACGTATTTTAGTCCCGGGGTCAAATAATGACGTTCCAATTCTCATTGACCCTAGCAACCCCTGTAAATTTCGTTTTCACCACATGAAATTGCACCAACAAGACACCAGTGGTACGGATAACCCGAGACCACTTGCACCTCCCCACCGTTGCTAAGTATGCCAAGGCTTAATAATTGTAGTGCCCTCCACATCAATGAAGCACGGAAAGGAAAGGAATCCAACTCCCTAAATCTTTCGTGAAGAACCAACTCTTCAAGGTTTTGGTTTTTGGAGGAATTTGAATTATCAAATCTCCTGGTGGTTTATAAAGTAATGTTCCAATTAATGGAAGTTAATGTGAAAGTCTAGACTTAAAAAAGCCGCCTACATTCCACTTCATATTATCACGATCACAATGAAGGTTTAATTTATTTATTTTTCAAATTTTTTTGGATTTAAAATTGGACTGTTTCTGGATTTACAGTGTCATCCTTATTGCAAGAGGTGTGCTAGTCTTCTATGTACCACTATACTAATTTTATTGGACCCAAAAGATATGGATTAATGCAGCTTTAAAGGACATTTAAAGGACATTTAAAAAAATGCAGCTTTAAAGGACATTTATTTACATTATTAGGGAAATTCCTATGGGTGAACAAACAAGAGATTTGCGCAATATAATTTGTTGGATTCCTTAATAAAAATTTGGATTTGACCACAAAAATATAGAAAACGTAAAACCAGGGGATGATATTTTGTAGCATACAAGTGGATGCATGATCTAATTGACGAGGAGCAATGCTAGACTTACCGACCAATGTCATGAGAACAGATCTTGTGACATTTTGGTAGAGATTCTTTTATTTCAAGATTAAATCATAAGTTAGAGCAATAAAAAAGAAACTAGAGCAATGAAAAGGACATTGGAGCGGTAAAAAGAAAAAAATTCAATGACTAAAGCAAATGGAACTTATGAGGAGAATCCTGAATTTAACTTGGTGACCACATTACTCCCTCAGCTGTGCACAATAAGATAATTCTCATAGAGGATAAATCATTATGCGAGAATTCATTGCTTTTATTGTTGTTGAAGAATTTTCACTGAGGATATTGTTGAAGAATCAGTAATTCTTGGCACTCAAATGAATCACCACTAATTGCAGCAATGTAGATATGTACACTTTTTTTTTTGTTGACCAGTATATATAGACCATCTAATTCCTTACAATGTAAAGAGTCTCGGAACCTCCAGCTTTTCACTTGTTTTTTTTTTTTGGCTTATCAGTGCCACTTTTGTAAACAACTTGGTTTTGTTTCTCTTATTGTCTATTGTTCTCAGATTTATGGATGTGTGTTGCCAGAAAGAGGCCGGGGATGGCGGAATACCATGAAAGAACCGGAACGGTGTTTAATTTAATCAGCTACGGTTTACTGAAACCATTCATAATTAATCAGCTACGGATTTTATACAGTCTCTAAAGAAAAGATCCGCCCAAAATACTATTTGTTACGGGGGCACATGGGACGGACAGCCTACTTCAGCAGATCTCAGACTCGTGTGCTTTTCTTCATTTTTAATGTCAGCTTCTTGGATGCACTGTTAAGCTCATACTTGAGTGTGCCAGGCCTCCCTTTCACGTGACATAAGATTTTCCTTCACAAGGTCAATTTCAGCCTCTGCTTGGGGTTTTTCCTGACTGATCCTCAAGTAGGATGTTAGAATGTTCATGTAATGACCTTGAAATCGCAGCATTCTCGCCAGAAGCTCTAAGGAGTGCGTGATCAAAATCAACTGTATTTGCTTCAAGATCAAACTTTACTTTATCACACTAATTTTTTTTTATTCATCTGCTTCACATTCCTGATTGCACAGCATGAACCACACAACATAATCCAAAGTCTCTATTTTCTGCATTTCTTTAAAAACTCACGGAAACAAAGAATATGATCCAAAGTCTCTATTTTTCTGATTGCAAAGATAACATTTGAAGCAATCGGAATACCAATCTCTATTTTTCGAGCACCCAAAGTTGGATGAATCTCCTTCCTCCGTAGCATATAAGCATGTAGTATATGTGCCTTGAATACGGTTTAGTATTCGGTTGGGTTTACCCATTTGCCCGACCCATATGCCCGTTTACCTTTTGTGTGAGGAAAGGCATCAGGAGATAAGACTTGTTCTCCTCCTCATGTTTTGGTAAGAGAAACTCATGTATTAGAAGAAGAGAGAGTGAGGCACCAAAAAGGGGGCTAGGGTTCTTGAGAGGGGGTTGATTCAATACCTTGTAATCTTGTTGGATACATAGTGAAATCGTTATCGTTGTCTTCCAAAGTGGATGTAGATCATCTTGATCGAACCACTATAATTCCTTGTGTTGTGTGTGCTTGATTTACTTTTGATTTCATTTCTATTTCATTTTCTTGATTGATTGTGCTTGGAAGAGCCATTTGTTACAACAAATTGGTATCAGAGCTCCGGGTGGGAGCGATCTAAGATGGCGGGGAAGTATGAGATTGAGAAATTTGATGGAAGAAATGATTTCAATTTATGGAGGCTAAAGATGAGGGCTGTTTTGGTGCAACAAGGTTTGGTGAAAACTTTGAAGGGGAAAACGGCTCTAACAACAACATTGACGGATGAAGCAAAGGAAGAACTCATGGAGAAAGCTCATGGAACAATTTTGTTGTGTTTGAGCAATGAGGTCTTGAGAGAAGTTGCGACGGAAACGACGCCGGATGGGCTATGGAACAAATTGGAGAAGAGGTATATGACTAAATCCATAACTAATCGTTTATATCTTAAGAAGAAATTACATACTCTTAGAATGCATGAAGGAATGTCTATTATAGATCATATTGATGATTATAATAAAATTCTCTTGGATTTGGCAAATATTGATGTCAAAATTGAAGATGAAGACCAAGCATTGGGTTTGCTTTGTTCCTTACCACCATCTTATGATAATTTTGTTGATACCGTAATGTATGGAAAAACCACAATTTCCATGGAAGACGTTAAAGCGGCTTTGAACTCTAAGGAGTTAAAGAAGACGGGTATTGATGGTAAAGATAATTCGGAGATGGGTTGTTTGTAAGAGGAAGAGGAAACCAAAGGGTGGATTTGATAGGAGTAGATCAAAGTCAAGGTCTAAATCTAAATCCGGTAAATTCTATTGCTTTCATTGTAAGGAACAAGGACATTTCAAGAAGGATTGTCCAAAAGGAAGAATGTTGAGAAGAATACAAACCAAGGCACCGCGGCAAATGTTGAAGTATAAAGTGATGATGGAACGGTTCTCACGGTTTATACCGAAAGCTCGGAGAATGGGTGGATTCTTGATTCGGGTGTACATTTCACATGTGTCCTCATAGGGAGTGGTTTACTACTTATCAAGCTAGAGAAGGTGGTAAAGTTCTTATGGGTAACAATGTCACTTGTAAAGTGGTGGGTGTAGGTACAATTCAAATTAAGATGTATGACGGTATGGTGAGGACTTTAACTAAGGTTAGGCATGTTAGGACTTGAGAAGAAATCTGATTTTTTTTGGGTACACTTGATTCAAATGGTTGCAAGTATCAAGGTGAAGGTGGAGTTATTCGTGTCTCAAGGGGAAGTCTTACAATTATGAAGGGCAAGAGGATTAATGGTCTTTATACGCTTTGCAAAGGTACTACTGTGACAGGTGATGCAGTTGTATGTTCTTCAAGTTCTGAAGATGATACTACCAAGTTGTGGCATATGCGGTTAGGGAATATGAGCGAGAGGGGGTTGGCTGTTTTGAGCAACCATGGATTGCTTTGTGGTCATAAAACAGGTAAGCTTGATTTCGTGAACATTGTGTATTTGGGAAACAATGTAGAGTTAAGTTTAGTCTGACTATTCATAACACCAAGGGTATTTTAGATTATATTCACTCTGATCTTTGGGGTCCTTCTCGAGTTGAGTCGCATGGTGGTGGTAGATATATGTTGACATTCATTGATGATTTCTCAAGAAAAGTATGGGTATTCATACTTAAACACAAAGATGAAACTTTTGTCAAGTTCAAGCAATGGAAGACTATGGTTGAGAAGCAAACTGGAAGACAAATCAAGTGCTTGAGGACAGACAATGGTTTGGAATTTTGTGGGGGTGAGTTCAATGAGTTCTGCAAGGAGGAAGGGATTGTGAGACACCGCATAGTCAGAAAAACACCACAACAAAATGGTGTTGCAGAAAGGATGAAACAGAACCATTATGGAGAAGGCAAGATGTATGCTCTCCAATGTTTAGGGTTACCAAAGCGATTTTGGGCGAAGCAGACAAACACATCGGCTTATTTAGTAAACAGATCTCCATCGACTACCATTGAGTGTAAGACTCCAAATGAAGTTTGGACAGGTTCACATGCTAACTATGAAGACTTGAAGATATTTGTATGTCCAGCCTATGCTCATGTGAATGAGGGAAGCTAGAGCCTAGAGCAAATAAGTGTATATTTCTTGGGTATGCAAAGGGTGTGAAAGGCTACATGTTATGGTGTCCTGAAGAAAGATCAAACAAGTTTCTTATCAGCAGGGATGTGAAATTTGATGAGCAATCGATGTTGAAGACAAAGAATGAACAACTAGATGGAAGACTTGAAGAGGGTGTTAGTGATAAGGTGGAGCTTGGTGACCGGGTGGAACTTGAGATGCAAGTTCAAAGAAACGATGAGACTGTTGTTTCTGATGATGATGATCAATATATTGTGCAAGAACCTGCCCAGGAAGATGAAGCACAAGATCATGAGTACAATCTTGTTAGAGACAGAGTGAGGAGGGAAATCAGACCACCTCAAAGATATGGCCATGCTGATTTGGTTGCGTATGCACTTGCAGTGGGTGAGAGCATTGATAGGGATGAGCCAAGAACCTATGAAGAAGCAATCGGTGGTGAAGAATCGGTGAGAATGGGGAGCTTACGCAATTGAAGAAATTGAGTCTCTTGACAAGAATGACACTTGGGAGATAGTTGCAAGACCTAAGGGACATAAGATTGTTGGAAGCAAATGGGTTTTCAAGAAGAAACAAGGTACTTCAGATGGTGAAGGAACAAGGTACAAGGCAAGGCTTGTGGCAAAGGGGTTTACACAAAGAGAAGGCATTGACTACAATGAGGTATTTTCTCCTGTTGTTAAACATAATTCTATTAGAACTTTGCTTGCTATAGTTGCTTTGAAAGATCTAGAATTGGAACAACTAGATGTTAAGACAGCTTTCCTTCATGGTGATTTGGAAGAGCGTATTTATATGCAACAACCAAAAGGGTTTGAAGTTCCTGGCAAAGAAGACCATGTATGTTTGTTGAAGAAATCTTTGTATGGTTTGAAGCAATCTCCAAGGCAGTGGTATAAACGTTTTGACACGTTTATGTTGGCAAATGGCTATGATAGGAGTAAGTATGATAGTTGTGTATATCACAGAAAACTCCAACATGGTTCATTTGTGTATTTGCTTTTGTATGTTGATGATATGTTGATTGCTTGCAAAGACATGTCAGAGATACAAAAGTTGAAAGTGCAGTTGAGTAGTGAGTTTGAGATGAAGGATTTGGGTGCAGCAAAGAAGATATTGGGCATGGAGATTCATAGAAACCGAGCAGAAGGCAAGTTGTATTTGTCCCAGAAGGCTTACATTGAGAAGGTGTTGGAGCGGTTTGGTATGAAAGATGCAAAACCAGTAAGTACTCCTTTGGCAGCCCATTTTAGACTCTCTAGAAGGCAATCACCTCAAACTGCAGATGAGGCAGATTACATGTCTCGAGTTCCATATGCAAGTGCAGTTGGTAGCATCATGTATGCTATGGTTTGTACAAGGCCGGATATCGCACAAGCTGTGAGTGTGGTAAGTAGATACATGGGAAATCCCGGGAAGGCTCATTGGCAAGCTGTAAAGTGGATTTTGAGGTATCTAAGGGGCAGTACAGATGTTGGTTTAGTGTTTGATAAACATTATGGTGATTCAACAAATGTTGTGGGTTATGTTGATTCTGATTATGCAGGTGATCTTGATAGAAGAAGGTCATTGACAGGTTATACTTTTACATTGTGTGGTAGTACTATCAGTTGGAGGTCGGTTTTTGCAAAGCACGGTTGCATTGTCTACAACCGAGGCTGAGTACATGGCAGCCAATGTTACTAGCCACTAAGAACTTACCTAGGGTTTATGAAGAGAAACATGCCTAATATCTCAATCCTATAGTTTGAAGGAAGGTATATGGTTGATGGGTTTGGTTGGTGATCGGGTTTCAAGCAAGAGAGTGCAACTACCGTTTAGATGTTAAATGATAGGACGAGTTCATGGTTGGTTGTAACTTTTAGCCTTTGAGTTAGGTAGTCAAAGTGCCATTCACTTGTCCAAGAACCATATGTATCATGAGAGAACAAAGAACATCGATTACAAGTGACTTTTGGTTTGGTGTATCATTTTATCAAGGATGCAGTTGAGGAAGGGAAGATAGCGAGTTTGTCTAAAGGTTCCTACGACTTGGATAACCCTGGCGTTGAGATATCGTTAGAGTTGAATTAACGGTGGATAAGCAAAAGATATCGGTGGACTTATGAATATCAAGTTCAATGTTGCTCTATATTCACTGGGGTGTGCTTGGACTTGGTTGTTTTTCTTGTGTCATGATGTTTTTCCGTTGGATGGTAGATTCTGTTAGGGAAAGTGTATGGTTATAAAAGATAATTTTGTAGTTAGTGTTGAGAGCCCTTGAGTAGATTTGTTTAATGGCTGAGCGAAGACTCGATCATGATGATTGGTTATGGTATTCAAGTCAAGGTGGAGATTTGTAGTATATGTGCCTTGAATACGGTTTGACAGTATTCGGTTGGGTTTACCCATTTGCCCGATAACCCATATGCCCGTTTACCTTTTGTGTGAGGAAAGGCATCAGGAGATAAGACTTGTTCTCCTCCTCATGTTTTGGTAAGAGAAACTCATGTATTAGAAGAAGAGAGAGTGAGGCACCAAAAAGGGGGCTAGGGTTCTTGAGAGGAGGTTGATTCAATACCTTGTAATCTTGTTGGATACATAGTGAAATCGTTATCGTTGTCTTCCAAAGTGGATGTAGATCATCTTGATCGAACCACTATAATTCCTTGTGTTGTGTGTGCTTGATTTACTTTTGATTTCATTTCTATTTCATTTTCTTGATTGATTGTGCTTGGAAGAGCCATTTGTTACAACAAAGCACTTGTAAGCAAAGCATGAGGTTTTATGATATATTGTGCTGCATATTTGACAGTAAATTTGCTAATCTTATCAAACATGCATATCTGCGCATTATCAGCACCAGCTGGAGGAACAATAGACTGATCATTAATACCAGCTCTCTCCACTGGATCCTACAACTGGAGTAAAGTTGCTAATCTTATAAAATTTTGCACACACAAAGCTCTTGCAGTCGCCTAAAAGATATAACCTCCTAACACCCAACTCTTGTATCCACTGTTCTACAGTACGCAAGTATAAACTTCCACTACACAATGTTTGTTTCTTTCAAAGTAGTGCTTCCAGTTCCATTGAACTCACCGCCATATCTCACCTGTAACATTTTGACTATGATTAGGTTACAGAAGCATAAGAGCTTTTTACAAAAAAAAAAAAAAAGCAGGAGTTTTATACAAAGAACTAACTTGATTGGTTGGATTTCATGATTCACGATGACATATAGAGAGCTTGATTGAAATCTACGTACGGTATATGAACATCCTAATCTTTGGGGCAACCCATCACATACCCTCTCAAAAATTGACTTCCTTTGGTATCACAACATAAATTCAGGCATCTCGTAAAGTAGTTCTAGATAGATAGGCTTAGTGATAATAAAGCGTATGACAACTATTATGACAAATTCTTCATCCACATCCAAGATAAAACAGTTTTTATTTCGGATAACTAAAATGTTAAAGAGAGCACCAACTAAACAAAAAAAAAAAAGAAAAACTACATACATTTAATGAGTTATCGACTCCTCAAACTCTTCATGTCGAAGCAGCTCTCGGATATCAACTGATCTTGGAACACCTTCACCAATTCAGGAGCTTCTAGTTTCAAAAACCTGTCACTACAGAAAGTAACATCAGGGAAATTTAAATTTTTACCTTAACAGACCCTTGGAGACTAAAATTATGATAACGGAGCACCTAAGGAATAATCCTATCCCAGAAGCTGTAATGTAAAATCAATAGGGTTTCAGCAATACTCAATGAATCATAAGTCATAACCAATTTCATTCACAAAGAAATTCATGGTTGGTGAGAGTCTAGAATGGAAGTTCGTTTCAAGTCTCAGCACATCAATAGTTTAACATATTTGCATATCCAAAAATTAGAGCATACAGAAGAAAAATGTATAGTTATTAACTAGATTAATAGATTCCAATGTGAGTAAAGCAAAATAGTTACTGCTGTTAAAACAAGTTATTGTAAATAGTGTTAATTGTTTCTTATTGACCCATGAGTGGTTGTAATAGTGCTAGTAGTAGTATTACTACTTGTAGGGTGGTTGTAGGGTGGCTTGTAGGTGTCTTTATTTTCTTCCTCCCTTTCATGACAACACGTTATTGTGTCTAGACTAGAAGACGTGTTTCTCTTTCCCTTTTGTATTCTATATATTTACATCTCATTGTAAAGAATTATATATGAATTATTAATTGAGAACCTTAAGTTTGAGTTGGTATCAGAGCTTCCCATGGTAGAGGTGAGTGCTTCTTTAGAGTGACTACTATTTACACATTAAAGTTGAGTGCTTCTTTAGATTGAGTGCTACTTACTGCGATTCTTATTCCGCTACTTAAGGTTCTTCTTTTATTTGATTCTAAAGAAAATTTCAAGTAAGATTCATTTAAACTTATCAGGTCTTATCACTTTGTTCTGTTAAAAGAATTTTTTGTCTTAAGTTTCATTTAAACATACGGGTCTTACTGAATTGTTCCGTGAAAGAAATTTTTCTGAATCTTTATCTTTTTAACCCTATTGACTGGGTGTTACTATTTTTTATCTTTTGAACCGTGTTCTTTCTGTTAAAGGAAAGAAATTTTATTATCATCTTTGGAAAATTGCTTGTCAAGATTCCTTGTTTGCAAAACGTTAACTGGATTTTTTTTTCTTCTAATCCTTTAACTTAACCTTATGTCTACCGGTAATGAATCGGGCGCTATTGTTACTCCTGTGATGAACACCTTGTCTTCACAAGAGCCAACTTCAATTCCCTATGGCGTAAAATTAAATGACAAAAATTTTACTCTATGGTCACAAGTTGTGATTATGTTTGTCTCAAGTAGAGGCAAAAAGGGGTATTTAAGTGGTTCAACTCCAGAACCCACTAAAGGAGAACCTACGTACGATGATTGGTGTATGAAAGATTCTCTTGTAAAAGGTTGGGTTGTTGGTGCCATGGAACCAGAATTAATGAATGTTTTCATTCGTTTGCCGACTGCGAAAGATGTTTGGGATGCAGTGAAACATAGGTATTATGAAGGAGCTGATAAGTCAATTATTTATGATTTATCCCGTAAGGCTATGGCAACAAAACAAGCAGGTAGACCGGTGGCTACCTTTTTTTCTGATCTTACGGTTATTTGGCAAGAACTTGATTATCGTAAACCAATCACCTTTACTCAAGCAGACGTAATTAAAATTCGAAAAGCTGAGATTGATGAAGAACGGGTTTATTTATTTCTTGCCGGTCTTGATGATACTTATGATTCTGTCAGAGGAGAAATACTTCGTAGTACTCCACTTCCTGGACCCGAAATGGTTTTTTCTATTGTGAGGCGCGAAGAACAACGTCGTAGAATACGATGATGAATCCGATTGTTTCCCCTCAAATAGCTATGGCAGTAAACAAATTTGGGAATTTTTCTTTGTCTCAACAATCTTCCTCAACAAATACAAACGGAAAATGTACTTATTGTGGAAACAGTAAGCATACTGTCGAAAATTGCTTCAAGAAGATTGGTTATCCTGAGTGGTGGAACAGTCGATCAAAAACAGAGAAAGGAAAAGGAAAAGCAGCTATTTGCTCAACTGATATGACAAAGGCAGCGGCGATATCTACTCAAATAGTTGATGAACTTCCATCGACTACCCATCATCTCATTCCACAAGAGTCAGGTAATATTGGCCTAGCTCTAATAGCTGCTAACTCAAAAAAGGATCATGGTTGGATTCTTGATTCCGGTGCCACTAACCACATGACATTTGAAGCATCTATCTTGAAAGATGCATGTGCACCTGATTGCTCAACAGTTTATAATGCCAATGGGGTTCCATATCCGGTTACTGGAGCTGGGAGAGTTGATTTAAATTCTTCATTGACATTAGAACATACTTTGTTGATTCCTTCTCTCTCTAATAATCTTTTATCAGTATCACAAGTGACTTCACAATTAAATTGTGTGGTATTAATCTATTCGACTTTCTGTTTTCTTCAGGATCTCAGCAACGGGAAGATAATTGGGCGTGGTATTAAGAGAGGGGGGTTGTATTATGTAGAAGATGTGTGTGAAGGACGGTCTTTGTCAGCCAAGGGGTCTTCTCGTACATGTGAAGATCAAATATTATTGTGGCATCACCGGCTGGGTCACGTTTCTTTTGGTTATTTGCAACATTTATTTCCAACCTTATTTTCAACTTGCAAACCTTCTGATTTTAATTATGAAACTTGCATCTTAGCAAAGAGTCATCGTACTATTTATCCTTATAGTTTTAACAGAAGATTAGTTCCATTTGCTTTGGTTCATTTTGTTGTTTGGGGTCCTTGCCGAATTACTAGTAATTCAGGATTTCGTTGGTTTGTTCTGTTTGTCGATGATTGCACTCGTATGACTTGGCTTTATTTAATGAAAAATAAAAGTGATGTAGCTGGTATTTTCAAATCTTTTCATGCAATGATTCAAACACAATTTTCCACCACTCTAAAGGTCCTTCGTTCTGATAATGGTGGTGAATATGTTAATGAAACTTTACAAGGTTATTTTCAGGAACATGGTTTAGTTCATGAGACTACTTGTCCTTCTACGCCACAACAAAATGGTGTTGCAGAGCGGAAAAATAGGCAATTACTTGAGATTACTAGAGCTTGTTTAATTGGATCAAACATGAGGCCACATTTCTGGGAAGATGCTATTACTACTGCAGTGTATCTTCTTAATCGTGTACCCACTAGTGTTTTGAAATTTCAAACACCTCTAGATAAATTGGCTTCATTTGTGACAATTCCTTCTCAGCTTAAACTTCCTCCACGAGTGTTTGGATGTGTTGTTTATGTCCACATACAAAAACATTTGCGCAATAAGCTAGATCCATGTGCTCTAAAATGTGTCTTTGTTGGTTATCATCCATACCAAAAAGGCTACAGGTGTTATCATCCTTCTACTCGCAAATTTTATGTTAGTATGGATGTTACCTTCTCTGAGCACGAGAAGTTTTACTCAACACATGATACAGGTTCTCCTCTTCAGGGAGAGAACAATATTGAAGAGTTGAATTGGATGGATTTATTTCCAACTAATAGTGAGATACATATTCCCCTCATAGAAGAAAGTTCAAGTATCCCTCAAGCTTCTATCGATTTGGGTCTAACTACTATGCAACCTCCAGAAACAGTTCAAGTGGTAGAAACTCGTATTGCAGAAGACCCCCTCCTTTCTTCTACAATGGTACCTACACCCGGTTATCCTCCAGCTGATATCCCCGAGGTATGCGTCGATTCTTTGATTAGTACTGACAATACTTGTGAACTGAATGAGACAGACAGGTATAGTTTTCCACAACGAAGTAACCGTGGGGTGCCACCCGATCGTTTTTCACCTGAACCGATAAAGAAGGTGAAATATCCCATTGCAAACTACATGTCTACTCATAGATTGTCAGAAGCCGGAAAAGCATTTGTCAATCAGATGGAAGATGTTACTATTCCTAAAAATGTACAAGAAGCATTACGTGATCCAAAATGGGCTGACTCGATGAAAAGGGAGATGATGGCGCTGGAATAAAATCATACATGGGAAATAGTATTGTTACCAGAAGGAAAGAAACCAGTTGGTTGCAGGTGGGTATATGCTATCAAGCATAATCCAGATGGCTCTATCGACAGGTATAAGGCAAGACTTGTGGCTAAAGGGTTTACCCAGACTTATGGTATTGATTATCAAGAGACGTTTGCTCCTGTTGCGAAAATCAATACTATTCGAGTATTATTATCTTTGGCAGCAAATCTAGGCTGGCCCCTACAACAATATGATGTAAAAATGCATTTTTACATGGTGATTTACAAGAAGAAGTCTACATGTCATTACCTCCAGGTTATAATGCTCCAAACGGTGCTAACATGGTTTGTAAGCTAAAGAAGGCCTTATATGGTTTGAAGCAGTCTCCCAGATCTTGGTTTGGTAGATTTCGTCTAGCAATGAAGAAATTTGGATATACACAGAGTAACGCTGATCATACCTTGTTCCTTAAAAAGGCGGGCGAAAAGTTAACTGCACTTATTATCTACGTGGATGATATGGTGGTAACAGGAAATGACCCTGAGGAGATGAATAATCTGAAGAGTTGTTTGTATTCTGAGTTTGATATGAAGGATCTGGGTGGACTTAAATACTTCTTGGGCATTGAAGTTATACGATCTGAAAAGGGAATTTTCTTGTCTCAGCGAAAATATGTGATTGACTTGTTAAAGGAAACCGGTAAGCTGGGTTGTGAGCCGATTGGGTCTCCTATGGAACAAAATCATGGTCTTGAAGAGTGTTCTGATCAAGTACCAGCTGACAAAGGGCAATACCAGAGGTTAGTTGGCCGTTTGATTTATCTTTCTCATACAAGACCTGATATTGCGTATGTTGTAAGTGTTGTAAGCAGATTTATGCATAATCCGGGTCAAAAACACATGGATGCAGTCATAAGGATACTGAGATATTTGAAGTCCGCACCAGGAAGAGGGTTAATGTTTTCGAAACATGGACATCTCGATATATCGGGTTACACCGACTCAGACTGGGGAGGCAAAGGCGATAGGAGAAGATCAACATCTGGGTATGTTACCTTTGTTGGAGGCAATTTAGTAACTTGGAAATCTAAGAAACAACAAGTTGTTTCTTTGTCCAGTGCTGAAGCAGAATACAGGGCAATGGTGAAAGGCATTTGCGAATTGTTATGGTTAAAAAGGCTTATGGAGGAGCTTGGTTTTCCTACTAAAAATCCTATGAAGTTGTTTTGTGATAACCAGTCAGCGATCAAAATTGCAGAGAATCCGGTACAACATGATCGAACGAAGCACGTTGAAATTGATAGGAATTTCATCTACGAGAAACTCGAAGAAAAAATTATTGAAGTACCATATGTTCGTACAACACAACAGTTGGCAGATATTCTGACCAAGGCTGTATCCATTAGCATATTTAACGATTTTCTTGTCAAGTTGGGCATCCGTGACATATATGCACCATCTTGAGGGAGAGTGTTAAAACAAGTTATTGTAAATAGTGTTAATTGTTTCTTATTGACCCATGAGTGGTTGTAATAGTGCTAGTAGTAGTAGTACTACTTGTAGGGTGGCTGTAGGGTGGCTTGTAGGTGTCTTTATTTTCTTCCTCCCTTTCATGACAACACGTTATTGTGTCTAGACTAGAAGACGTGTTTCTCTTTCCCTTTTGTATTCTATATATTTACATCTCATTGTAAAGAATTATATATGAATTATTAATTGAGAACCTTAAGTTTGAGTACTGCACCTAGAAGCACTTGCAAAACAGGTACTGCACCCAGAAATTATGTTTTCAACGCCAGCAGTTCGGTTTTCCAACATACAGAAAAGCATATAAAAAGAAGCGTAGGAGCTCCCAACATACAAATTGTAAGTATTCGAACAAGTAACTAATTTGATTCTTGGTCCTAGATATTAAGAAAAGCAATAAAGTTACTGCACCTAGAAATACCTTGCAGTCACTTGCAAAAAAGTTACTGCACCTAGAAATTATGTTTTCAATGCCAGCAGTTCGGTGTTCCAACGTGCAAAAGCATACAAAAAGAAGCTTAAGAGCTTCACACGAAATAAGTATTTGAACAAGTAACTAAATTGATTCTTGGACAGGTCTCATTTTGATTCTTGCCAATACGAAGAGGGCCTAAATAAGCTCATCAAACTTATGAACCCCGAAACTTATGAACCATACAACAAACCGCAAATATCCCTTCCTAAAATGGCAGTTCATGCTGTTCTACAGATGAAATCCACTCATTGAATACAGACTTAGAGTATGTTGAATGCATAAAGCACCTACCCTATTCAAATGTATACCTTTGTTGTCAATCAATACAAAAAATACTAGCCAGCCAATAAACTAAATAGACCCAAAATAGGGAAACACCAACATGGATGAAATCAGTGATTCCAAGAGACCATTGATTGAGAAAAGAAGAAAAATTAGAACAAGAACATCACTAAACAGCACCCCTATGATTGAAGCCAGCCAGAAGAACACCGAATCGATACTTGAATGGAGCTGCAACTCTGAGCCTCACCACCATCTGCACCACCATCTCCAAACCCCACACCGGACAACCACCATTGAAACCGCTCTAAAAGAGTTAGGATAGATTTTATACAAGGCCTTGACTGAGAATGATGTTGAAAAGGAAGGTAAACAAAGATGAAGAAGAACACCACACCATAAAGCTAAGGATGGACATAAACCCCATAGAAACCCAAATAATCTTAGATGTAAAGCTGCAACTTTTAAATCTATGATGAAAACCCGTAGAAAGACTAAAAAAAAAATAAGGCAACTAACAATAACCTGCTCAGATCTGGTCTTAAAGACCAAATCTGAATAGGGAAACGTTTAACTGGTTTAGATATCACACTGGCACTTCCATCAAGGGTCTAGGTATTATACAACTGCGGAGTTTTGGTTTAAATGCAAATTTGATAATTCATGCATGTTTGTGCTTTCTTAGAAATCACCAAAACCAATTTACTAAGTTCGATCATTTTAACTATGATTAGGTTACAGAAGCATAAGAGCTTTGTTACAAAAAAAGCATAAGTTTTATTTGGTTGAATTTCGTGATTCACGATGACATATAGAGAGCTTGATTGAAATCTAAGTACGGTATACCCTCCAAAAAATTGACTTCTTTCGGTATCACAACAGAAATTCAGGCATCTCGTAAAGTAGTTCTAGATGCAACAATTAATATGACAAATTCTTTGTGTACATCGAAGCCAACACACAAACATAAATAACCATATAACTAAAACGTTGTAAGAGAGACAACAGCTAAATAAAATAAGAAAGACTACATACTTGCAATGAGTTATAGACCCGTCAAACCCTTCATGTCAGAAGCAGCTCTTGGATCAGATGTTCAACTGATCTTCCAATACCTTCATCAATTCATTTAACTAGATTAATAGATTCAAATGTGAGTAAAGACAAAACGTTACTGCACCTAGAAATTATGTTTCCAATGCCAGCAATTTGGTTTTCTAACATACAAAAGCATACAAAAAGAAGCTTAAGAGCTCCCCATTGATCCAATCTTAAGTATTGGCATCACACAAAAAAAAAAAAACTTTTACATTGGTGCAGATCATTTTTGAATGTTATATTTGTATATGTTGTCCTTCTTTTATATTCCAGTTGAATGAGTAAAGTCCATGTACTATTTAAGTCCCAATACTAGTTGTTTACATTATTGTTCTCGGGGGTTTCAGGTTTTGATTAGCAGAGAAATTTAGATTATTGAATCTCTGTGGTTTTAATTAATGTTCCAATGAAAGTTATGTAAAGCCTTAAGGAACTAGTCTCATTTTCGTTTCATATAATCGTGATTGCAACTTTTTGGATCTTGCAATGCTTCCATAAATACCCACCAAATACCTTGACATATGTAGTCCTCAATCCATTTCTCCCCTGCCCTTTGCCCATTAGATTCCCAGAGGTCACTTTGCTGTAGGTCTAGTTCTGAGTGAGATTCATAAAAACTCAATCCATAATTTCTTTTTGTAATTTGTTTACATACATAAAAATTAAATGTAATGGGGTACAAATGATTAAAATCAAAAGGGTAAACCCAGATCTAAATAAGTTTTAGAGAAGATTAAAATCTGCTGGGGAAGAACTTCTTAACAACCGATCAAAAATAAAACAAAATAAAGATCTACATAATACATGGATCTTTCCTTAATTTTTTCATTTATGAAAAGTAAAATAGAATTGTTCATAACAGATCTCCTACTCGAATTCATAATTTTATTTTTCCAAAATAATTGTTTCACATACATCTAGATAAATAGAAATCTTTTCTATTATCACCGTGTGATCTTTGAATTCTTACTCTCTCCAAATAATTAATTAAGATAGAAGTAAAATCGAGATAGTGTCTGAGAAAGATTAGATTCTTGAGAGGAAAAGTCATAATGACAATAATCATTTTCTTGATGTGATGCTCCACTGAACAATCTTTAGAGTCCACATAATGGGAACCAATGATTTCAATTATCTTGCAATGGGAACCAATGATTTCCAGTCAGCTGCCATGGACAGCTCGGCATTTCTTCATCAGATTCCCTTCAGCTGTGATTCTTTTGATGCTGCAATTGCTGCTCATATTTATGGTAATCGGGACAAGCAAGATCCTCTCTCTACTCAAGTGCCCCATGCTTCATCCATCTGGGATGCTGAAGAAACATGTGATGCTTTCTCATGCCAAAAGATTCCGAGAACACCCATCCCAGCTTCTTTTAATTTGGGACTTCCAGACATACCACAGATACACGTGCAATGATCAATAGAAGCATATTTAAGGTTTTATTTCGTTTTCCACAATGTTATAAGTATCTTTCAATCATAATAGACCATAGTTTACAAAGTGAATATTTTTTTAATTTTTATGTAGGAATTGTGTGAAGTTCACCACACTGGTGATAGCTTTATATGCGAAGTAGTGACAAATAACAACCCTTTTGATGCATACAAAGTAGATGAATACCCCAAGGATCTTGGTGGACTTACAGATTTATATTGGGTAAGTATGAGCCTTTTATTTTACCAGCATTCTGACCTCTTATCCGGTATATATTTGATCTAATTTTCTGTTACCTCTTGATTTACTTCTGCAGACAGACTCTCTAGGACCATTAGATTTGGATATACCTTCATCAAGATACCAGGACCAAGATTTGAAGCTTGGGGATAGTGATAGTCTCACTGGTTTGAACCGTTTGATAGCTAGCAGTCTCAATGCATTTCAGAATTGCTCCTTTTTCGGTTTAGACAAGAAAGATGAACCACCACCGACAACTGAAGCTCGAGGGACTGCAGCCCCATTTCTGGACCGTAAAATTGGTGGCGAGGTTTGAGAATTTGTATCTACAAGTCTGGTGGAAATTTCCGTCCCTCCTCCAAATGACATGCTTTGGTTGTTCTTGTTTCAATGGCCTGAGAAGATTAAGCGTTGCTTTCTCTCCTAGTGTCATGAGCTGATAATGATGAGACTGGCAGGTTGTTCAGGCTTAAGAAGCCACTGCCATCACAAAAATCGTGAATGCAATATGTGTTGCTTCCCTGGATGAAGAAAAAGAAAACATATAGTGCACACAGATGACTAGTTTAACTTGTTCTGTTTGTACCTCTTGTAAATTTAGAGTGATCTCAATTCCATTCTAATGCTTTTCCATTCTAATATTGTCTGCAACCATCTATGGTTGAGCCATACAGATGTTTTAAGAGTCTCAGCAAATTTTGAGTCTAGCAGATTCAGGTTATTTACAGGTCATATGCCAATTTGGGGCTTAGCGGCTACGGCCAGGCCAAGGAGTAATTTTCTTTTTAGAAATGAAATATAGGAAGTTATAATCCAAAAAGGATTAGCAAGTACTAAAGATAGAAATCTAGGAACTTATAGCCAAATAGGATTGACAGCGACACATAATGGAAACTGATTTTCGTATAAATAAAGGTGGCTAGTTAATTAATATAATAATAATAAAATAGCAGAGAATTTTTTTATAAGCCTAGGTAGAGCCTATAACAAAGTTCTTCAAAAATGTCTGTTCTTGGGTATAATAGTTTTCCCTTTCTAGGACCACAAATTCATTGTAGACATATTAATAGTTTTAGATTAGCCGAAGGAGGTTTCTTTCCAGGTGGTGGACGACCACAAATTCATCATGGACACCCTAATAGTTTTAGGTTAGATGTGCACGAATGGATTGCCAATAATTTTAACGTCAATTTCTCCGATGTCGAATGGTTAACAACGGAAGACTTGGCGACGATATATTATAAGGTTGTTCACCTTGGTCAGAGTGTTCAAGTAGACTGTTTGGTAGATCAGCAAGCAAGATCACTGCTCAAGAAGTTGCGGCTGAAAATTGCGTTAGTGAATCGCTTCCTTGATATAAGGTAAACCAAATTGATTACTGCTCAATTTTCCTTGTTCTGTATGTGCGATACCATTATAGCTTATTATAGGTGTTACACTTATTATAGCTTTGTAGTGCTCTTTAGGAGGTTCACTAGATTTGGTTGGGTGTTATGTGCAGAGATTGGCTTTTCAGCCTTCTTATATGATGCGCCTTGGCATTTCTCAATGATTGGTTTCTCTTGATTTTGCCCTCTGTCTTTCGTAGTACTGCTGCCATGGAAGCCCAAACAAAAATCAAATGCGGAATGGGCCGAAATTAAAAATAATAAGCCACGCTACTAGGCCGTAGGTTAGAAACTAAGCTAGGCACCTGAATGCTGCTGAATTCTGAAACAACTTTTTGTTTATTTTTCACCAAATTTTGTATCTAACACTGTTTTTGCACGTCTTTGTTAACAGATTGTTAAGCGAATTTGTTGTGGGGAGAGTCGACATACGCAATGACACATCCAGGCCCGGTTTTAGAGAGTGTAGGTGGCCAAAGCCACTGGATCCCCGTACCAATGTGATTAACACGGATGGATCTTTAAAAGGAGAACGAGCTGCAATAGGGTGGATTTTCCGAAATGCACAAGGTCTTCCACTGGCAGCATGTTCAGATGTGTGTCAAAAGATGCCGATTTACGTGATAGAAGTGTGGGCCTTGAGGGAAGCTTTTCGTCATGCAGTGGGTAATTTTAATTTTGTTGTAGCAGAAGCCGATGCCACTATTGCAATAAGTATGATAAACACAATAGCCGCTTCATTTACGGACTTGATAAGTACATGCCAGCACAACGGAAGAAACTACCTGGGAGCTTCAACAAGACAAGATATCAGAGGAAGAAGCCCAAGAGACGACGACAAGCTAGAGGAGTACGTAAGATCCGTAATTGTCAATCATTCACAATGGACTCTAGGGATACACAACGACTCGCTAGATTTTCTAACAAAGGCCTTAATAGATGTGATATACGACCTCGAGAAGTTCCAAGCATGGGGTTGTAAGCACCTCATGAGGGAAGCAAACAAGGCAGCCGACTTCCTAACTAAATTAGCTAAAAAAGAAAAAGTTTTCCTTGCTAAAACTGAAGAGTACCCTAGAGAACTTTCAAGGATTATCCAAGAAGATGCAAATGATAATAAGTGGTACAAGAGGATGAAAGCTACCCCTCATAAGGACAATTTCGAGTCTAACGGGTGGAGATTACTATAGTGCTTAGGCGGCCCCAAAAAAGCCGGCCTTGCTTCTTTTCAATTCTTGTGTAGTTATTTTAGTCCAAGGTTTGCTTGAGCATGTTCTGCACTCCTTTGGTTTCTATTCATGTGTATAGCTAAAAATTTCTTCCTTCCAATAAAATTTCAATTTATCGCAAAACTACATCCACATAATGGGAACCAATGATTTCCAGAACATGGATGATAATTTGGAAGCTGTTGTTTGATTTTGTTTTAGGGATTTAGTTAGGTTTTTGCTATCTTTCTCTGCCGCCTATAGAGGAGAAGGGAGGCACCAAATTGGATTTATCTACCACCACTAGAAAACTATACTACTTGTATGGGTTGGAGTCTTGGCTTTTCATTTTAGGGTTAACTTACCACCGTTGATTACTTAATCTAACGACTCAAACGTATTTTTGCCCTTGGATCAATCATTCCAATAATTATAGACCCTTGCAACTCCGTAAATTTCGTTTTCACCACATGAATTTGCACCAAAAAGACACTGGATGACCCGAGACCCCTTCACCTCCACCGATGGATATGCCAAGGCTTAATTTGTATTGCCTTCCGCATCAACTTTTCAAGGTTTGCAAGGAATTTGAATTATCAAATGTGAAAAATACTATAACCACCCTACTATATGGGTTCAATATATAGAAGTCCCACAAAATGGATCCTTCACTATCAACTCCATTCTTCCACATTTTGATATTTTTAGGCCCAAAACTTTTATTTTTGGGGCCGATTTTGAATTATCCTGGATAATTGATGTCATCAATTTTTTTAATAAATATTTTAATTCCAAAAATAACCTCCGGTATTTTATAGAAGTTTTATAATGAAAAAGAAACAAAAATCAAATCGATTTCTCTCTACTCCCTCTTCTCTTCTCTCGGCGATTTTTCACGAATGAGATCAAATTATCTTTGCGGCTTAATCTAGGAGATTAGTTTAATTTCTCAAACACACCTATTTGATTTTATTGTATTGAAGACTAAAGGAAGAACCACACGTTCATTATTTTTTAATTTGTTTAATTGATTCACTAGTTTTCGGATCTGAAAAGGAGGAAGGCGTTGCATTGAAACACAACAAATAGGTGTGTTTCAATTTATCTTTATGCGTTCATTGTTTGTATTGAGCTTCGATTTTTGATTTTTATCTTTCACTTGATTTTTTTTTTTTTTTTTTTTTGGATTTTGTTGAGTTTGAGAAGAGGAAGAAGACAGGTTTTGAAAGAGAGAAATCAATATAGGTGTGTTTCGATCTAGTTATGACGGTGAATTCTCTTTTTTTTCTAAATTTTTGTTTTCAATTTTTATGATTTGGATCTTCTTTGATTTTTTTCGATTTGGTTGATATTGAGAACATGAAGAAGAAATAACAATGTTTGAGAAGAAGGAAACATCAAATATATGTACGAATCTTATTTTGGTTTGATTTCAAAACTTTTTTCAATTTTTTTTTCCGATTATTTGTTGTTCGTGCATGTCCGATCCGAGAATTTGTTGTGAATTTTTTGTTTATATTTTGTTGATAATGAGAGGAGGATGAAGAAACAATTTTGTTTCAGAAGAACAACTTCAAATTGATGTAGACATGCGGTGTTTTTGTTACGGATGTGTAACTTGAGGTTACACATATATATCTGTTGTATTTTTAGCATGAAATTTGTATTTTTCTGTTATTTTTGTGAATTTGTTGTGAGTTTTTTTGTTTGATCTTGAGAAGAGGATGAAGAAACTTGAGTGTTGTTTGAAGAACAACTTCAAATTGATGATGTAGACATGCTGTTTTTTGTTTTACAGTATGTGTAACTTGAGGTTACACATATATATCATATTGCATTTTTAGCATGGAATTTGTATTTTTCTGTTGTTTTTTGTTTTTTGTGAATTTGTTGTGAGCTTTTTGTTTGATACTAAGAAGAGGATGAAGAAACAATGTTGTTTCAGAAGAACAACTTCAAATTGAGGATGTAGACAAGCTTTTTTTTGTTTTACAGTATGTGTAACTTGAGGTTACACATATATATCCTATTCTATTTTTAGCATGGAATTTGTAGTTTTCTGTTCTTTTTTGTTTTTTTGTGAATTTGTTGTGAGTTTTTTGTTTGATCTTTTGAGAAGAGGATGAAGAAACAATGTTGTTTCAAAAGAACAACTTCAAATTGATGATGTAGAGATGCTGTTTTTTGTTTTACAGTATGTGTAACTTGAGGTTACACATATATATCCTATTGTATTTTTAACAATTTACACATGTATATATCCTGTTGCATGTGTATTTGTAAACAATAATAGCATTTGTAACTTTAAGACACATTGTATCTACTGATTTCTGCATATGATATATTTCTCATGTTGAGTATGTTAATGGCTCATTTTATGTTTAGCTTGTTCCATAGGATATATTTTTCACGATGGGGCAAAGCCCCCGAGTGAATTGCATTCGTGCATATGGCATCTAATTGGCTCATGCATATGGCATCTAATTGTCTTCCCAATTAGATGTGTAGTTTCTAGTTACACTTGCTAATTGATGGGATATAAAGGTTATGAATGTGTAATGTGTAACTCCAAGTTACACTAGTCATATGCATGTGTAACTCTTAATTACTCTTTTAGTTGTTCTATAATATTATTTCATTCTTTTTGTTCACCCAATCTAATTTCATGGATGTTTATTTTGTTACAGATATGGAAGCATTTTGTAATGAGGAAGACAAGGAGGGAAGGAACAATAGAGGATTTCGTGACTCATTTCTAAGATTTCGTTTTACATATTTAGTGTTCTAACTCGTTTATTGTATTCAATAACAACCAATTAATAGATAAAAACAGAAAAATTATTGTAAATGAATATTAAAGCAATGCATATGTTTTTTGTATATTTTTTTTACTTCTGATAACTGTTGGCTATACATGCCATATGCATGTGTAACTTGTGGATACACATTTTAATGCATGTGTAACTTTTAATTACACATGCCATGTGTAACTTCTCGTTACACACTTTTGAATGCATGTGTAACTTCCGGATACACTTGCAATATGCATGTGGCCGGAGGTGGTGGTGGTGGTCGGTGGTGGTCATCGGCGGCGGGGTGGTTGTCGGCGGTGATCGGAGGCGGTTGGTGGTGGTCGGAGGCGGTGGTGGTCAGAGGTGGTTGGTGGCGGTGGTGGTCGGAGGCGGTGGTCGGTGGTGGTAGGAGGTGATTGGTGGTGGTCGGAGGCGGTGGTGGTCGGAGGTGGTTGGTGGAGGTGGTTGGCGGTGGTTGTGGTGGTTGGAGGTGGTGGGAATATCATCACATTATATTTTAATAATTTTGGGCCTAAATTTAAATTTTATTTAATTATGGGCTTGACAATATGCATAAGGGTATCAATGTCTTTTAATAACTCGGGGCCTAGATTTAAACTTCTTTTAACTAGGGGCCTCATATTATGGGTTATCCATAAGTTGGGCCTTAGCCTAATTTTCCCTTATCAAATCTCCTGGTGGTTATAAAGTAATGATCCTATGGAAGTTAAGTAGTTAACATGAACGTCTAGACTTAAAAGAAGTCGTCAACATTCCATCTTATTGGGTAGACCGACAGGAGAGCCTGATGGGACGGAGTCCCTTTTATGGCCACATTTTTATAAAATGAAACCTAACGCAAGTGTGTAATTTGATAAAAGGATTGGAAATTGTTTTGGTAATCAAAATATTGGTTAATTTTTCATTTGACAAAATTGTTCCTTCTTTTTAGTCCAATTATTATAACTTTTTATGCATCCTACTTTTTTACGCGTATAATTGGCAAGTAAACTAGAATTTGTAATATATCTAAAAACCCGTACCTTGGAATTTTACAAATTCTATCTCATTGGAAAGATTTTAAAGACTCAATTAAGTTGGTTGAAATGATTGCATTGGCAGATGCTGCAAAGAGGAAGTGGTTAAGAAACCTTCTTGTCGATGTACCATTTTGGAAGAAGCCCACTCCGGTGGTAAGAATAAATTTCGACCGCCAAGCAACATTATTTGGAGTGGCAGGTAAGACTTACAATGGTAAATCTAGACATTGTACGTTGAAACAGTTACTGATCAAAAATGGAGTAATTATTGTAGACTATATATACCAAAAAAAAAAATAAATTGCGGACCCGTTAAGAAAAGGTTTATCTAGAGATATGATCTCTAAAACATCCTGAGGTCTATGATGGCTTGATCCCTATATGGGTATGTAGGCAACCGTTATGCGGTTTAATTATTCCTAATAATGAAATTTGAACTTTCGAAAAACTAAATCTATTTTGGAAATGGTGGAGGATTGTTAGAAATATTTTTTAAAATATATGTCAGTTCTGGTTTCTGTTGGCTAGGGAACTGGAAGGAGTTTACTGTTGTTTGAATTACAAACAGGCATGTCTCTTCCAAATGGTCTGGTTTCTATGGTTTTAAGTAATGTTCCAATGAAAGTTAATGCAAAATCTAAAGGAACTAGTCTCAGTTCGTTTCATATTATCGTGATTGCAACACTTTCTTTCGTGTTGCATTATGCTGTTACATATGATATGTAGTCCTCAATCCATTTCTGCCCTGCCCTTTGCCCATTAGAATCCTAGAGGTCACTTTGCTGTAGGTCTTGTGAGATTTATAAAAACTCAAAACATACTTCAGCATTTTTTTAGTCCAACTGCGTCCATATATGATGTAGGACTTGCCTAATCATCGTGGCTTCTATGAAACTCATTACACTGGTCCAATTCATAATTTCTTTTGGTAATTGCTTTACATACATAACATTTAAATGATTAAAATCAACAGGTAAAGCCAGATCTTAACAAGAACTTTTTAATGAGAATTTCTAAAACAAAACAAAGATCTACAATTTGAGAGAAAAAAATCATACATATTACATGGATCTTTTCATTATTTAAAGAGTAAAATACAACTATTTATAATTTCATTTTTCCAAAATAATTGTTTCACATACAGCTAACTTGATAGAAATCTTCCTCTATCATCACCATGTCTTTGAATTCATCATACACCTTCTGTTACTCCACAAAAAAATCTTCAATTTCACCGTCTCACCATATATGATTTCCAGTCAGCTGCCATGGACAGCTTTGCATTTCTTCATCAGATTCCCTTCAGCTGTGATTCTTTTGATGCTGCAATTGCTGCTCATATTTATGGTAAACACACTTTCGGCCTAGTAAACACACTTATATTGTTGGATAAAACATGCTTCAAAGCGAATATGGATGAGGTGAAAGGATTATGCTGCAGCATTTACGGTATTCTGAACGCAGATAGGGTTTTGTCTAGGAAACTCATTCATAAAAGACAGGATAGAATTAAAAAACGATCAAGTTAATGAATCTTTTTTTCCGAAACTTGCTTCTAAACGCAGGACAGTTCAGGCTACTACTGCACATCTTATTGCAGCCAAGAGAATGACGCAAATGATGGTTACTTTTAAGAGGGTAAATTATAACACGATTAAAATTTGCGATCCTGAATCACATTGTAGATTTAAGATTACTATAGATAGTTGATTCTGAGTCAGTTTTTGGGTCCCATGACATACTTGGGGTTATAGGATAGATTTTGAGTCTCCCAGGACAATGGGATTACGCAATAAATTTTTTTTATACGACGAGGGTGTTAGCCAAGCACTCAAGTGTCATGAATGGCACCACACTCAGCCAGCAAAAGTGGTGGAGGATTAAGCAATGTGGATCCATCAGTAGCCCCACCTCATATTTGCACAAAACTAAAAAATTCACTGAACGATGGGATGTTGGTCTGTGAGTGTTATCTTTGGTAGTGATTTTCCGAAGGTATTTGGGGTTCACCACCATTATGAACACAAACATTTGTGACTGATCCTTAGCCACATCCACACAATTTAAG
This sequence comes from Papaver armeniacum, assembly GCA_023531295.1. Lineage (NCBI taxonomy): Eukaryota > Viridiplantae > Streptophyta > Magnoliopsida > Ranunculales > Papaveraceae > Papaver > Papaver armeniacum. The sequence continues at coordinate 218,814 of JAJJWW010002451.1, forward strand.
AGAATCAATAGTTAATCGATTTATGTCTGGAGTTCATTCATATGTATATAATTTCATTGATGAAACCCAAGTATCCTGAATTATAATTGTTCTGATTTAGTGGTACGTTTTTTGCTTGAAAGCAGGGTCAGAGTAAGAGTGGAGCTTCATGTAGATCTGAGCATATCCTGCCAAGTAGAAGCAGTAGCTGAGGAGTTTGGTTAAGATACTATTAGTATTGCAGCTTTGTTTTTGTTTTTTTCTTTTTCTAGGTAGTTGATAATAGTCCCTTTTCAACTCCTGCTCTCAAAAATATTAAAGGCTGGTACATGACTTAGCGTCAGAAATATTGTTTTCATGTGTGATACCTTTTGTTGTTTTTGAAGTACCTATAAACCTTGCCAGTGGATATGAGACATTGGTTGATGTTGTATGGGGAGGTTTTCGACATTGTATTTTGTAAATGACTAACACGGCGTTGTCATGAAACTTGTGATGGTGTTTTCTTATCTCAGATTGCTTAGTGTACGTATCTTTGATCTGTGTATTATATATGTGGGAGTTTGTTATTGTAACTCCGTATGATTACATTTACATACAGCAATTGATGCCGTCTTCGTATGCATGTTAACTGACACTGTGGACTTTATCTGGAGCCTTAACCGTAACCAAACCCTTGTTGCACCTCGTAGTTCTATTTTTATGTGGTTGAAATAGGGGTGTATAGATCTCTTGTTATCCTTAGCATATGGTTCATGAGAAGGGTTCCATGTACCAGTAAGACTGTTAAGGTTTGAAATCTCCCCCCGAACAAGGCCTATATAACAGTAACGTTCCATTTCGACCTTGTAAACACGATCAAACATGTTGGAACATCTTCAAAGCAAAACTGGATGATGGCCAATGTAAGACCCGAGTTACTCAGTTTGCTAGATCAGTTTAGTGATCCATCTATTGGACTTAGCAACAAAGAAAATCTAATCGGATCCCTGGTCCAAGTAATCCTGAGTCAGATATGACTCCATTTCAAGTGGCATTTGTACGGAATTATTACGTTTATAGAAGGCACAGGTGAAAATCATTCTACTCATTCTCCTTCTTCGGACGATTCAGGTGTTGCTGTTTGAAGTGATGGATCTTAAAATCGTGTCTTGGAACATTAGAGGTCCAAGCAGTTACGAATGCAGTTTGCAGGAATAAGGTTTCGATTTCCACTATATATCCAAGAATCGAAAATGGAAGTTGTGAATACCAGCAACTTCAAAGGTTCGTAGTACAGAATGGATAATCTTCTCAGAAGAGGAGTGAACATTGATAACCCTGGGCACAATCTTTGTAAGCAAAATATCATTAAAACTTGTTCAAGAAAGTTTATGACCAAGTTCAAAGAGTCAGTAAAAATGCATAGGAAGCAAGCTTCAATTGAGAAAAACTGCTTTATGTAAGTAATCATATAAAGAGTTGGAAAAGCTAAACTGCTGCTACCTGCACAGCAGAATCCAGAATGTTTTGCCTTTTTTTTTTTAAAAACAGTGTCACAACCTCAATAGGGCATCTGCAAGCCCAAGTGCTTTTGTACTATATTTCCAGAACAATATAAAGCAAAATTCAGGAAGAATCAGATCTAATAAGATACACTGTGCAATATGAGATGAGGAAACCTATGTTGTGAAAGGCGCTCGCCTAGGCAATAAAACCGCCTAGGCGCCAAGATGTGTGCAGTTTTTTCTTCCTCTAATTTTTCCTCGGACGCTTAAGCATACCCTAGACACTAGGAGAAGGGCTTGGCGCCTCGCCTTGCCTAGCGCCTAGCACTTCATAGAAGGAAACAACATCAGTAGGATCAGGATTAATTAGATTAACAACTCCGTGTTAGTCATTTGCAAAATACAACGTAAACCATGTCAAAACCACCTAATCCCACATCAAGCAAATGTATCATCTAGCTGGCAGGGTTGGCAAGTACAAGCGGTAAAATATACATGGGATTGCCGCTTAAAAACAACAGAAGCTATCACACATAAAAACAGTATTTCTGACACTACCAGCCGTTAATATTTTTGAGAGCAGGAGTTGAAAATGGACAAATATCAACTACACACAGAAAAAGAAAAACAAAGCTGTAATACTAATAATATCTTAACCAAACTCCTCAGATACTGCTTCTACTTGGTAAGATATGCTCACACCTACATGAAGCTCCACTCTTACTTAGACCCTGTTTTCAAGCAAAAAGAGTACCAGGAAATCAGAACAATTCTGGTTCAGAATACATGGAATTGTAGTTTATCAAAGGAATTATGCACCAAACATAAATCGGTTCTTAAGGCCTCTGCTTGACAACCTATTTCCATACATTTAACAGCCACCCAAACGGAAGAAGATAAAATCGGAAACATCTATTTTGAGTATGGTGTTCCATGTAACTGAAAAGTTGAGGGAATTTGGTTGCTAAGTGTATTTGTCTGAGATGTTTTAGAGTCCAGATAGAATTTCATAAGTGTGATCATGCTCATTTTGGAAACTGAATCATTTAAGTCTAAATTTTAGCAGGGAGGATAGCAGTAGCCACCTTGTTTAGAATCAGACATCTAATACTGAGATATAAGCACCTATGTTTAACAAAACTAAAACAAACCACACTATAGATAAATCGAGATGCCAAAGACAAATCAGTGAAAGTTGTCTGTTTACCTGATTCGGAATGAATTCTTTTTCAGCATCGGCAAGTTCTCGAGCCATTAACTGATGATCAAGGTTGATTGCAATGTCTTTGGCCAGGATCCTGCTGCGACTTCACCCATTGCTTTTTCAGTCTTCAAGGTAACATCAGCTCTTTCATTTGAAAGTAATAAAACAGTTTCTACCCTACAAAAGAGAATCTATATATGATCAAAAAATGAAAATGAAAATGAAAACAAAAACAAGATAAAACAAGTAAGGAGTAGATAACTTACCATCCATGATATGCTGCCCAATGAAGCGCTGTCCATCCATTACGGTCCTTGAAATCAAGCGAGAAACCGAAACGATTGTACAACATAATAGCCCAATTGTATCCCAACATAGCACAAATGTGAATCACTCCTTGACCCTTGCTGTCGAGATTAATACTGTTTCTCTCATTCCCATCAGATTTTCTCTCTAGCAACCATTTCTTCAACCAAGTCCTCAAAAGATCTCGGGACGTGTCTTCTCAATCCTTGATCGACTTAAAGCTAACCTTATACCTTTGAAACCGAGTAGAAGCCCAAGTCTGGTCTCCAACTTAATCACCTCATCTTTGAGAATCCTAGTATCATCTTCAGCTGACGGGAGATACTCAAAACAAAAGATTTCACTAATGGGTGTGATCCCATTTAATGTGACAAAGAGAGGAACACGACTAGGAAAGTGTGGAAGTGCAAGAGCATGAAACTCATACTCATTAGCCTTGCTTAACTTGACACAAACATCTCCAATCATAAGACTTAAGTACTCTGGATCAATGGAATCGTTAAGAATACGACCTCTAACTGTGATCTGAGAAGAAAACATCAAAAGGTTCAGTACAACCTACAACACTAACTAGAACAAGAAAAGCACAAAGAGAAACACTTACCCATTTGGTGTCTGTACAAATGAGCTCAAAAGGATAATAATCTGCAACCAAGAAGGGAAGCTCACCACCATAACGGTTCTCTATGATGGAAATTACAACTGTTCCATTTTGAAAACAAAATTTAAGTTCAGAATTTCTCAATCACGAAGAGTAAAGAACAAAGTAGCAGTAGTAGTAAGTATGTAAATAGATAGAAGTTCTTACATTTCTGCCTCTCGTCAAATTCAGCGTCCTCTCCTTCCAGTCTAATCTCAAAAGTCTCAGCAGTCAACTGGCAATTCTCAGCAGTCAATTCGCGATTGTCATCCATGTTTGCTCAGATTAAGCCCTAACCCTAGACAGAAGAAGAATCATCAATCAGTACAAGAAACAAGATAATAATCTGTTCAATTTCAGATATATATACAGTAATTAAAAAATCAGTAGAAGAAGAAAGATGGAATTTTTATTTTTATTTTCAGATTCAATCACCTTCTTTCTTCCGCCTTTCTCCAAATCAGAAACTGAACCGCAGACCTCCTTTTTCTCGATTTTTATTTCTTTTCTTTAGATGCGGATATTGGTGCCGCCCGGCCCGTCCCCCGCTCGTCTCCCTATCAAATGACCATGTGCCAAAACTAGTAAAAGCCAGCTAATGGCGGTGTCAGGATTAGTGGGATTTACCAAAACTATAATAAAACAAAACCGTTTTTATATAGGACAAAATAGTTTTTTCCTTGGCTTGGTCTGTTTAGTGTTGTTGCTCATATATCATGGGCTTGCCCACTGGGCCCCTTAGATATCTACCGGATCAGATCATGGTTATTTTAGTAAATCACATAATTTCCCCTATATAGATAGATCATCCAAACCCTAACAATTTAAAGTGAGAGTGTAGACTAGAGTCTGAAGACACTGTGACAGAGTAAGGCGGCGTTGGGAGAAAACAAATGGGTTCTTATGATCGGAGTTCTTGGGAACCATTGCACATAGCTTGGAAATACGGATTATTCTAAATTAGCACAATGATTTCTCCTCTCATAAGCTTCCAATCTCATATGTCTTCTTGGGGTAAGATCTGTAAAGTAAGATCCGTAAAATAATGGTGTTAGATATTTTCATTTGTTTGTTACCCAAAATATTAACAGTCATGTTTTGGTTTTTCTAAGCAGGGATAAGCTCCCAGGTCATTTTGGTCTACAGACGCATAAGCTGGAGAATTATATCATCTCTCCAAAACTAATTTAACAACTAAAATCTGGTGTCATTTGAGTTCGCGCAGTTGATGTGCTACTTTAAAGTTGTTTGTTAAAAGATCCTATATATCTAGGAACGAAGTTGAATTATAAATTAGACACGACACACTAGCTTCAGACTCACTAGCTCAAAAACGCATTTAGCAATAGGAATGAGATAATGTACACTTGTTTGATTCCCGCTTTGTACAGCTTTCAACTTCCCACTGTCCCTGAACAAATTTAGAAACATGTTTTTGGGCATACCAAAAAATTTACCGGGCATACTCAAGGTTCGGCTCACAATTTTTTTTTTTGCCTAGGTTCGCAAGGTTCGGCTGATAACTTTTAAGCCGAACTTAGACAAAATGATGTATGCCCGGTAATTTTTTGATATGCCCAAAAACGGCTTTCCAAATTTATACAAAAAAATTCCTTACAGCTCAAAGAGTAAAGCCCATGTACTATTTAAGGCCCAATGCTAGCTGTTTACGTTATTGTCCTTGTGGTTTTCAGGTTTTGATGAGCTGAGAAATTTAAATTGTCGATTTTCTGTGATTTTAACTAATGTTCCATTGAAAGTTAATGTAAATCCCAAGGAACTAGTCTCATTTTCGTTTCATATAATGTCATTGCAACAAATTATTGCTTTTTAAAAAACAGATTGGCTATAAATTTTGGATAGTTGCCCGACTTAAACGCGATATTCTTGCAAGGTCCATGCACCGTGCTAGTGAGTCGGTATATTTTGAATGTTATATTTGTATACTTTCTTGTAGGTTAAAGCTATTTACATCCGATATCGAACTATCATTTTGTCGCGGAATTAGTTCTATTTCCCTAGTCATTCTTGTTTAAACGGCAGTATCAGTATAGAGACAATAGTATGTATGACCAAGCTAGCAAACCTTTTTTAACTGGGGTTACAGACACGATGTTTGCTTATGGTGATTTATGGGAGCGTGTTTGTGATTGTTTGTTTGTTGAACTACTAAAAATGCAGAGTGAAATTTGTTTTTCTTTTCTTTCTGCCTTTTGCTATATGGCTTGCTCTATTTTGGTGTCAATCTGTAGAAGGGATATAGTGTATGCTCATGGTTCTGTAAAATGGTGGAAAGCCTTGTTCCCTTGTCACTGTACCAGTGTCTATAAATATGTTAACCTTCTTTTTGTTACTTTTCACTTCATTTCATCCACCAATACGTGCATAAATGAGTGTAGGATTCATAGCTATTAGCAGGTGATCTCTTATATTCCCAAGTAGGTTTATATTCCCAAGTAGGTTTATACTATAGTGGGGCATCTAATTTCTGAATGTAGATCAAAAAGAGAGGAACTAATTGATAAGAGTGTTGAAGTGAATGTGAATGTTTCTAATGAGGCTTATACTAAGAAGAAAAGGAAATCAACGAAAAGCAAGGAAACTCTATCGGTTGCAGAGATTCAAGAAGGTACTAATTTGGCTGTCGAGGTTGAGAAACTTCTTCATTCTCACCAGGATCAAACAGCCACCTCTACATCGGTTCCCTTGGTTCCTCCCAGTGTTGTAACTCAAAATAGATTTCAAAACCTTGGAGAAGAGGAGGAGGTTGCTTCTTCCGAGTTAGTCGCTTGTGATTCCGAGGTAAGTAGCTCCAAGCCATCTTCGTCTGAACCAATTCTTAGATCGAATAGAAGAGTGAGCTCTAAAACTAAAGCGACAGGTCTTTTCCCGAATGGCTTTGGATGATGCTAATAAGATTTCAAAGGTAGGACTTATGGAGTTTGGCTCTATATTGGGAATGGGTTTTCCTTCCTCGAAGAATGACCATCAAGAGATGTTTAATAGCGTAGCAGATAATCATAAAGATCTCACCATTGTGGAAGCCTAATTTGGGTCTGTCTTTTCAGCAATTGGTAATCGTTGTTAGCTAGTATTTCTGTTCTTGAACTTTGATTTCGGTCTCATAAGTTAAATCTTCTTTTGTTGATGTTCTTGTAAAACCTTGTCGTTCTTTTTTCGTCTAGTTTTAAATTTGTTCTCTTTCTTTTGCTTTGAGCTATATGCTCTCCTCAAGTTGTACTCGCTTGCACACGGCTTGTGTGTCTTTCAATATTATTAAGTTTGCCGATCAAAAAAAAAAATACTATGGATTGGATACATGTGTCTGTCCCCTTTCAGATTGTGAGCTGATGTGTGTAATTCTCTGTGTTATTTCTGTTACATTTCACTTCATCACATCGACCAATACGTGCACAAATGAGTGTAGGATTTATAGCCGCTGATCTCTTATAGTCCCAAATCTATAATATAAGCGAAAATGATTTTTCTCCCGTTCCACCGTCGCACAGGAAAAGTCTAAAATATCCCTCCGTGTTTTTGTTATTTCAGTATACTGTTTCGTAAATTTCAGACAAAACAGGGGTAACTCTTTTCCCATTTCTTTCCATTTCTTCTTCCTATCAGAAATTCAATCTCCAGAAACAGGATTCACCCTGTTCTTCGTCCCCAAAATTCAGTCAACAACACAGAAAATTCACATCTACCAACCCAAATTCATCTGTTAAGATTTCAATTGGAATCTCGGTTTAATTTTGATTTCAATCAAAATCTCCAGAGACACCAACACCACCACCAAATCAATTCAACATCTCTACCACCAGAGACACCACCGCAATCAGCTCCATTACCACCAAATCAACCATAATAATCATAACCCTCAATTTTATTATTTGATCCAGTCAACACAAACCATAAATTTCTGCTAAAATTCTGTGAGTAGGTTTATTTAAAATTCTGCGAGGAAGAACAAGAGAATAAAAGTACGAAAGAGGAATTGAAAAATCTGATGGGGATGAAATATTTACTCTACTTATTCGAAATTTCAATTCCTCCAACAGATTTTCTAATCCTATCAACATATTTCACTCTCCGCCAATCTTACTGAGGTAATGAACTGAACTAAACTTTCTCTTAGCTTTAGTGCATCCGTATTTGTATTTGGTTGATTACAGTAACAGTCTGATTTACTGCTGTTAAAATTTGAATTCTTCAGCTCTACCTGTTTGTATATATGCTTGAGAGAAAACGATGTTCAACTGCTAAATTAGTTTTGGTTCTTTCTAACTTCATTCTCAGTCATAAGTTTGTGAATCTCATCATTTTCAGTCAAACAAAACGCATTAAGGTTCAGTTAGGTTCTTAAGCTATATTATAGATCATAGGCTGTTAATGTAGAACAATTATAGTAAATGTATGTAGAATCTCTTATTTTGAAGAGGATTAAGGCACGTGTTTTTTCCAGAAAATAGAGATGAGTCTTGGTTGCTGCCAAGGATTGCGGTCAAGTTGGAAGATGGTTTGTCTCAAATTTGAGTTTTGAGCAAGAATTCAGTTGATAAAGGTGTTGTTTTCAAAGTAGCTAAGCATCCTTTGAAATCTGATAGTAACTTGAGTTTGTATGACTACCAACCTATGTTGTAAAAGGCGAGCGCCCGGAGCGCCTAGGCGCCAAAGGCGCCCTAAGCGTAGGACTAGCGCCCGAGGAATCCATTTCTACACTACTTTCCATGCCAGCGCTTTAGGCGAGGGAGTTAGGCGCTTTTAGCGCCTCATGGAAGTGTTAGGCGCTGGCCTAAGCGCCAAAGGCGAGATATTCAACCAAACTTCTTCATTAATGATCATAATGACTCTATTATTTTCCAATCAAAAGCAATGTCAACGATTAAATTATGGAAACATTATAAACGTGAATGATGCGATTAAGTTTTCTTTGACAATTACAGCTAGCACATATAATATGGAAACTTCAATAACTCTGTTTCCTTAATCAATATTATACTACAATCACCACGAACAATTGATCAAAATATATAAGGTAAGAATTTTAGACTTAGGAAATAACCATTGATGGTAATCTTGTCTAATTAACGTGAATCAAGGAACTGCATGTAGACTACAGTTGCTGGATTAGTTGTCATTTCCTTATCCATGAATAGCGGTTATGGTAACTTAATTATAAATATTACTCTGTTTCCTTTTTCAGTATTATACTATCAATCACAGCTCACTTTGCGTGATCAAGAGATGGTAAGAACTAAGAAGTATAATATATACGGGAATAACGTGATTTAAGTTATTGATTTTTATTTCCTAACGAAATTATAGTAATCGGTTTTATGATGTAATTATTGAAAAAATTGACTGTAAAAAGATCAATCAATATCGAGATTAGGAGACTAACGTGATTGATGTAATTAATATATAAATATATATGTATATCTTAATGCAACTATATATAGAGAGATAGAGAGATCATAGTCATCTCTCTTACTCTGTATATATCTTGCATTCTTGCTGCTCTTTTATTTTCTCTAACCTTCGCAAACAAAAGAAACATAGAGATAGGGATACAGATACTCGATTTGCAAAAGCCAAGTTCTGAGAAAAATATAGGATGAGATTTACTTTCGTTGCCATTTTTGGTTTTTCTTTTAATCGATTACTATTTAGGACTAAAACCTCATAACTCCACAGTGACCATCATATTTCAGTTGATAAAAGAAACAGAGCTGATAAAACCTATCATATAATACAAGTGGTCGCCTAGGGCGCCTTAGGCGCGCCTAGGCGCTAAGGCGTGAGGCGACGGGCTTGGCGCCTCGCCTCGCCTAGCGCCTTATACAACTTTACTACCAACTTTATCTATTGACTTTGTATGTTTTGCAACGCAGTATCTTTGTGTTTTACGATAGGGATCTGTGTGCATATTATTAGCAAGCTGCTCAAGGTCCTATTCGCTTAATCTTCAAAAATAATATACATCCCTAAAAGGAGATCATTGTTTTCTTCTGGAAAAACATTAGTTCATTTAATCTTCAAAAATGCGGAAGTCATTATTCATGTTGTGTTTAAGGTATGACAAGGAAGGGCTAATCAGTGGATCATGAAATCAACATTGAAGCTGTGAAAAGACACATGACGAGTTCTGCAGGGGAGTTTGTCACTTCGAACAAATACCTTATTCATCTGCCTGGACAATAGATGATTAGGGGGTGGCACATATGACCTAACGTGAAGTAATTGTCTAGCATTTGTTAACTCATACTTTATTATCATCTATGTCATCATGTCTTAACTAGGCGGTTCTAAAATCCAGATTTGATGCGGTCTTACCATTATAATTATTGAATCCATAGATATTAAATACGAGTCACGTTTGTTGCGACGCCGTAGTTGTGGTTTCATTTTAATCAGTGTGTTGTGGGTTTTGTTCCGTAGGGTAGAAGAACTTATCAATGTGTGGACTGAAAGATCTCTGTGGGATAATGCACATTTACATAGTCTGTCGTGTGCAATTCAGTTTTTCAGCTGTGCACATGACATGCTGTGGATTTAGAAGATCCACTATAGAGAGAACTCAAAGAGAATCTATATCTTTTGTTATAGGGTTCTGTGTATATAAAAATGCATGCACATGGTAATAAGAGGGACATTGCTTCACTATTCGTGTTGGCTACTGTTATTAATATTTTCGTTTGCTAAATCAGCGTAGTCTAGATCACTCAATTGGAATGTGTTGCAGATGAGGTCCAAAAAGGTGGCAGAAAAGAAATTGTTGGAGCATCAATTAGAAGTTTTCTTATGGAACCTTTTAAACGTCGGCAAGCTGATGCAAAACATGAGGCTAGAAAGCGGGAAAGAGGAGAAAAAGGCTTTTGCAGAGTAGCTACATTGGATTGAACTGGATGATTTGAGGAAAGGAATGATTAGATGAAGTTACATTGAATTCAATTGTCACAAATACATTCAGGCACATATATGTGCATTTCCATTTCCTTTTCAAAACAGTGAAAGACAATGCATGAATTCCTGTATTTATGATTGTTTCGTTTTCAACATTTTGTCATCTGTATTATACCATCACAGGTTTTGTGTAGAATGGTCCATAATGCCGTACTTTAATGTTATTGATGAAACAACTGTTGTACAAATTGGTTTATATGGTTCAACGTGAAGATAAGCAAATTGGATGATGTATACATTCCTATGTTCAAAAACAAACCAAATTTCATGCCATCATGTTGGTGAATATCAACCCAATACAACGACGAAGGCATTATTCATAGTACCAGCACCCCTCCCGCCCCGTGCCATTATGGATACATGTGTGCGTCCTTTCAGGCTGTGAGCTGATGTGTGTGTAATTCAGTTTTGTGATGTTATTTTAACTAATTGGAGAAAATCTTCTGTGCATGCATTAACGTTAATAATCATAAAAGTATTTTATCGCCGATTATGTTACGGAAGTTCTACTGTCCCGCTTTGTACAGCTTTCAACTTCCCACTGTCCCTGAACAAATTTATACAAAAAAAAATTCCTTCCAGCTCAATAAGTAAAGCCCATGTACAATTTAAGGCCCATTGCTAGCTGTTTACGTTATTGTTCTTGTGGTTTTAACTAATGTTCCAATGAAAGTTAATATAAATCCTAAGGAACTAGTCTCATTTTCGTTTCATATAAATTGCAACAAATTATTGCTTTTTAAAAAAAAAGATCGGCTATAAATTTTAAGGCTATTATTGGGGCGTCACATTTCATTAGAGGGGCGTCACATAATAGCACAGAAACGTGTCACTCATAAGTAATTTCAAAAACCCCTTATCTCAAATAATTTTGAAATGACCAAACAACCCTTATTTAAGGTTTGAAATGACCAAAACCCTTATTTACGGTTTGATTCAACTAAACCAAGACGTAATACAACATTCAAATCCAATTTTATGGTTTGATTCAACTAAACCTAGACGTAATATAAGAGTACACCAAATCAAATTTTACGGTTGAATTCAGTTAAACCTAGACGTAAGTTCTTCATAATCAAATTTTACGGTTGAATTCAGTTAAACCTAGACGTAAGAGTACATGAAAATCAAATTTTACGGCTGGGAATACCACATGCAAATTAGATTTACGGTTTGCAATCATCCAAACCTAACCGTAACACCTTCAGAAACGCAACTAAAACCCTAATTTGACTTCGATTTCATTTAATCTAACCTATTTTTAGCACACAAACGAGTAAAAACAGGATGGGTTATTGATTAATACCTAACATAAACCATGGGTTCTTGTTGAGGAGTTACAAATCGTGATTCTTGATTCGTTTGTTGGTGATGAATTTGATCGTCCGGTGGTTTATTGAGGAGAGGAAGATTAGGTTTTTAAGTTTTTTTTTAGCTAAAGGGTAATCTAGATATTTTGTTTTGGTGTTAGGATATCCCATAACCACTTTTTGGATACTAAGAATCCAAGTGAAGCCCCTCTATTGGAGTGTGACGCCCAATAATAGCCTTCATAAATTTTGGATAGTTGCCTTACTTAAACGCGATGTTCTTGCAAGGTCCATGCACCGTGCTAGTGAGTCGGTATATTTTTATTATATCTTTTGCGAACCCAAAATTGGTCGACTAACTCAATAGCAACCATTCCTGAGTGAAAAAGATATAAAATTTGATATTGTTTAAATGGACGAGAATGTAAAAATAATAGCCGGGATGTAAACAGTTTCATCCTACCCATTTTCAAATATTTTTAATTTAAATCATGATGCATCCAGTTTCATCCTCGCTATTTTATAAGTGTAAGCTTGTGGGGATGAATCCGCATTCATTCTTGCTATTTTTTTGTATCCATTTCGCCCATACTAATTTTTACTCGTCCATTAGAATAATGTTTTAAGAATATCTGGGCAATTGACCCAATTTCTCTTTTGCAAACCACAAGTGTGAACCTACCCATTTTCAAAAGAATGAAGGTATTGTCACTTCTCTTTCAAGTGCACCTTTCCGATCTTTTGTTGAGTTCGGCATGTATTGATGATTAGTCCAATGTCGCCTATGCCATGAGAAAATGAATGCAACTCAATTTGGCCTATTTTTCGGCTAAAATGGGAAAAACATAATAACTCTTTTCTAGAAAATTAGCTTAGGAAAATAGAAATCTAAAACCATAATAACTCTTTTCTAGAAAAGTAGCATAAGAAAAAAGAAATCTAAAACCGTGCCTGTTAAACTTACCATTAGAGATCTCTTTGGGAGCACAAAAGCAACACAGCAAAGATAATTACACGCTTAATAAAATGGATAAATACCCATCAATTGATTTTATTAAGCGACGTTAGGGAAAAGATTAAAATGCCCCATTCCGTTAGTTTTGGGGCATTTTGATCAAAAATGGGCATCTTGACCGGTCAATAGAGTTTTGAACTTCCATTTTTATCCTTGTTAATCAAAACGCCCCAATCCGCCACTACCACCGCCACCACCATCCCCACCACTACCACTAGAACAACCACCACCAACACCACCGCCACCGCCACCACCACCACTACCGCCGCCACCACCACCATCACCACCGCCGCCACCGCCACCACCACCATCACCGCCACCGCCATTATCACCATCGTTGCCACCACCAATACCACCGCACCAGCACCACCTGAATCCTAAATTTTGAACCCCAAACCCTGAGCCCTAAGCCCTGAACCCTGAATTTTAAACACTGAACCCTGAATTATGAACAATGTACCCTGAAGGGCAATTTCGACTACTTAACTCTCTCTAACGGAAAATCTAATGGAATGGGGCATTTTAATCTTTTCCCTAACGTCCGGGCATTTTAACAACCTTGGGGTCCATTTTAGGGCATCTTACCACTTAACCTTTCATGAAAAGTCACACCCCTTAATGGAGAGACATATCCCTTGAAAGGGTTTATATGAATAGACACCGTTCACAAATTGGTTGTAACTAACTTAATTTCTATTCAAAATTTCAACCCTGGTTGTTTGATTTGATCAAATACAATTCCCTCTATATTGAGGATTAGTAACTGGAACAGATCTTAGGACAACACATTTGTCTATCAAGCAATCACTTACGCAACCAAATTCAAATTTAGGAAAAGAATACAAACATGGGGTAAACAAAAATTAATGTGATACATCAAAATCAAGAGGATAAACACACAATATCATCCGCGCACACACAACAATTACAATGGTACGTACATATATGTAACATTAACATATATGGAACGTAGTACGATCGACCAGTGTCCGATAGGTAATTTAGCACTATATGCAGTTACATGTGTTGCAGTTGTTCTTGTCCTTGACGTGTCCGTCAGGGCAAAATATCGTACATTGAAGAACAGGGCATTCGGGTGAGCATGCACATATTCCGCACCCCTCGCTGTCCCTTTCGAATCCGTTAGGGCAATTCAGTTTGCAACGAATAGAAACACAGACGGAAGAAGAGGTTGGCATGGCAATCAAGACAAATAAGAAGAAGCTTATAAGGATCATGCTGCTGCTATTCTTGGACATGATTTCTTCTTCTTGTTTGATACGTAGACTGTACTATATATGACTCTTCTTTACTTTTGGTATGATATGATGAATGTTGGATGTTGATGATCAAGTACTAGAACTAACCTCTATTTATAGGCAAGGCATGATCATCATAATACAAGTTCATTTTCTGCCAACTGTAGACTAATTAGGTAAAATGATATCCAATATAATATCCACGACGTTCCTCCCTCAACGGGTAAGAGAAATCAAAATCTTGGGGGATCCGATTTCTTAATGAATCCCCCGCGCTCGTCGTGATTATGACTCGGGAGTGTCAACGGTTCGAGTTGTCAAATTTTAATGATTCCGGTTCTAATTTTAACGGACCCAGAACCAAAACTGGAGTAAAATTTTAGTTTAATTTAGTGCCTTGGTAAAGGGGCGGTAGGAATCAGTAGAGGGGCGGCAACCTAATAAGACAAAAAGGTCATTAGAAGTAAATTCAAGTGCCCCTTATCAATAAAACCCCGAAATGACTAATTAACCCTTATTGTTAATAAACAAGTTTAGTAATGATAATCAAGATTAGTGTAGATAATCAAGATTAATTTTGATAATTAATTTTCACTTATTATAGAATCAAAAATCAGATGTTTAGAGTTATAAGAAAAAAAAAATTTGAGGAGAACTTTTGTGATATTTGTGAAACCCTAGATTTTGATTCACTCAACCAAAATGAGTGATTCAAGTGGCAAATTAGAGGTGGGTGATCAAAATTAGTTCCCATTAGCTTTTGTTGATCAAAATTATCTAAAGTATGTAAAAAGATCAAATTTTTAAAATTTTCTGAAGAACATACGGTTGGAAATAAGCTAGTTACCAACCGTAACTGGTTCAATTTGGGGAAAAACCCAATCGTAATACCAGTTACGGTTGATAGAAAATCTTTGATACGAACCGTAACTAATTACGGTTTATAAAAAAGGAATCGAAACCAACCGTAACTAAATTACGGTTGGTAAGTCAACTACAATTTCGAACCGTACATCATCACCTCAAAAATTCTTAACATTCAGGATGATATACGGTTGGTAACTTTCATTAAGTTACCAACCGAACTCAGTTACGGTTGGTAATTAAGTGCTCGAAACCAACCGTAACTCAGTTACGGTTGGTAAACTAAAATAGTTACTAATAGAACTCGATTCTGATTTGGTAATTAAGTGCTCGAAACCAATCAGTAACTCGATTCTGTTGGTAAACTAAAATAGTTACCAACCGTGAATCGAAGAAATTCTCGATATAAGAACATACGGTTGGTAATTGAACTATTACCAACCGTATATTATTCAAAATCTCGATTCTGGTTCGTAATTGAGTTATTACCAACCGTAACTCACATAAATCCAGAAATTTCAATTTCAATTTTCATACAAAACCCTAATTTTTGATACAAAATTAACTTAAATCCAACACGATAAACTAAACCCTAACTGGGTTTTTCCAAACATTTTTCAAATCGCCGATTAATCGAAGACGATAAAATTTTTAGTTTTAATGGAGGTTACGGTTGATGGAGGAGAAGAGAAGATGAAGAAGAAGATGAAGAAAAAAAACTGATTTGATTTTTTTGATTCATTAGGTTTTAAAAAAAAAATTGATTTGAATTTGGTTGATTTAAGGTGAAAAGGGTAATCTAGTCAATCTACACCCCATATAGGACACCCCCTAACCAATAAGAGGGACATTGCTATCACACTTGCCGCCCCTCTACCGATTCTTGCCGCCCCTATACCAAGATTGTTAATTTAGCGGCGCGCGGGTTATAACCCAAAGGTGTCACTATCCATGTACAAAAACCCCAACAAAACAAATTGTTCACAAAAACCCCATTTAACATAAACTGTCTATATTACCCTCTTAAAATTTAAATCACCCCAACAAAACTAAAAATCAACCCTACCTTTAATTTATATTATATTCTCACCACCAACAGCACAGCAGCACCATCGCCACCGCACCACCGCCGCCACTGCACCGCCACCGCACCGCCGCCGCCACTGCACCACCGCCGCCACCACCACCACCGTCGCCGCCACTGCACCACCGCCGCCACCACCACCGTCGCCGCCACTGCACCACCACCGGCGACCGACCGCCACCGCCGCTCAACCTCCGACCACCATCGCCGCCACTGCACCACCACCGCCACCACCACCACCGTCGCCGCCACTGCACCACTGTCGCCGCCACTGCGCCGTCGCCAACCACCACCACTGCCAACCGCCGCCGTCACCAACCGCCACCACCAGCGTCGCCAACTACCAACGAAGCCAACGACCACAACCACAGACCACCATTAATGACGACCACCACCGGCACCGAGCAACACCATCATTATCACCGACCACCACCACCAACGCGGTAGCCACCACCACAAACAATTAATTTGATTGATCAATGTTCAACAAAAATGAGAAAAAATGATGCAACCAAACTGAAAATGATAAAAAATGATGAAACCAAACTGAAAAAATGATGGAACCAAAATTTCTCGTGCAAACAATTTCTCGTGAAAAATGATGAAACCAAACTGAAAAAATGATGGAACCAAAATTGGTTTCACCAAAAATAGATGAAACCGAAATTGGTTTCATCATTTTTCCACATATTGTCATTTCACCAATAACCACCGCGACCAACACCACCGCCAACCACCGTGACCAACTACCACCACCACCGCGCCGCCACCACCACCACAGTCCGCCCCAACGCGTCATTGCACCACCTCCACCATCCACCACCACCACCAGCACCACAACCGTCCACCGCCAACACCTGCAATACCACTAACACCACCACCAACCAATCTCGGGCAATTGCATCACCACCGCTTGACCACCGCTACCAGTCAACACCACCGCCAACACCCACCGTACCGCCACCAGCACCACGACCTCCCACCACCACCCAAAAATACGATGAAACCGATTTTGGTTTCATCATAAATACGATGAAACCGATTTTGGTTTTATCATATATAAGATGAAACCATAATTGGTTTCATCACACTAACATCTGCCATTTTCCCATCCCTTCATTATTGTTACTTCAGTGTCCACAATCTTTCCCCATCCCTTCATGGACAGATACAGTTGGTAAAAAGAAAGAAACAATTCTACTTCACATATATTTGATCAGTTAAAGCCTGTTTGGATAGAGCTTCGGGCTTGTCAATCTTGTTACCCAGAACCAGCAAAGGGATACCGTTCAGCGAAGGCTTGCTCAACAGGTCATGAAGTTCACTTTTTGAGATGGTTACATTGTCGTGATCAGCAGCATCAAAAACATAACTGCAACGAGCAAATGAAGAAACAAGTAAAATTAGCACAATTATAGCTTTCCATGTTGACAAAGATAATGTAACTAGTAGTTTAGGCTTTGGAATGAAACTGTACACATCATTATAATTCGTACCAAATCTTAGAGTGTACAAAACAGACCAAAACTATAATTAAAAATGTTATCTAGTCTAAATTCAATAAGTCACTGATATTCTACACCTAATTTTCACCATGACAGTACTCTCAAAACTCTCAATGTCAAATTAGTCAAGCAACTCTAAGCAACATGGCCAAATTCAAGTTTTTGTAATAGAAAGAAAGTGTTGGGGAAAAATAGAAGCTAATTTCCCTAACTAAGAAAAATGGTTAGCTATATGCAGTTATATAATGTGTTAGGATTTTATTTAACTCGTTTTGTCTGTTAGGGAAATGAAATAGGCTAACACTTAATTTGCATTACAGTAAATATCCTAACTATTAACATTTTACACTTTATATTTACTTTGTAATGGAGAGATTATGTTATAATCTTTGCTAACTCTTTCAATAACCATTAAAATGGCCAGTAAACTACAAACGTGTGTCTTTATGTTTCAGACTTTTGTAACACTATATTCTGTTGAAGAATTAGTTAGCTTTTAGTAACTAAAAAATGATATTTTTAGGTGACCTGATTCCGGTAACCTGAAACCGGAATCCGTGAGTTTCCGGCAACCTTTCAGGTCACCTAAAGGTTTTTCTAAACCCATAAATATTGCTGTATCCATCAACAAGTGAAGTCAACAAAAAAGATTGAATACAAGAAAAATATTATATATATATATTATGTAATCATAATCATCATATACAAGGAGCACAGGGTTTCCATCAAAAAAGAGTACAGAGTTTACATCAAAGAAGCTATGCGGGACATCACAAATACAGTCTGATCCTCGAAATAAAAACAGTATGTGTGACCCCTACAAGACTTGGATTTGTGATTTGATTAGGACTCGCAACATCTGGGATTGAATTGTTGTTGGCAGGATGCTGGTTTTGTTGCTGCTTCTCGTAACTTGCAGCAAAACCTGTACCAAAAAAACAGAACATCTGTTTAATTTGCACATGAGATGTTGAGCAAAACCTCATCAGATAAATTCTAGATGACTAGTCTCATGCTTCTACAACCACAAATGCAACAGAGATACCGACAACCAAATGATTTCCCAGAGGACAAGAGAGAGCAAAAATTTGCAAATAAACCAAATAAAACTAGTTTGAATTGCAATAATGGAAATGTCCATTAACAGTGTCAAAGTAATCTGAACATAATCCATGTTATTTCTTCATAGATAGGACACCCAAAACACAGTGGTATTGAACAGTACCATGAATCATTTAATATAAAAGGTTTGCAATATGCATTGGGGTTACGCTGGCCCTGATATAAACCAAATAACCAAAATTGAAAAACAAATGTGTAGATTACATACCAAAATCTTATTCAAGATAATATCATAGTACTCTGGAACATTCCCCAAATACAAGCATGACACCGGACAATACACTCGGAAAATGCAGTCTCATCTACAGGTTCACCACCAACTTTGGCTTGGACTCATGTTTTTCTGGCATACAAAAAACAAACCAACTTAATATCAGTACTTCGTAAACATAACTCGACATCAAAGTACAAAGAATATCCTTGCTTAAATCAAATTGCAAGAGCAAGTAGCATACCTCATCTACAAAAAAACCTGTCCCCATAACGCTTTATCCTAGCAATCTACACAAAAAGTCAAAAATAATTTCATATATTCAATATCTTCTGGCTAAAAATTGGACATCAGAGGGGAACAACAAACCTGAAGAACAAGAATATACAGCAATGAGAGGACAAACTAATTTTTGGAGTTCTTGAACAGTCGAACCTCAGAATTAAACAACTTCCCAACTAACAAGCTAAGTCAATAAATAATTTAACAACGTAGACAAAATAGAAGAAAATGTAGTCCATACATGGGCATGAACAATGTGTGGTACTTAGGCCATAGACTTAGTTGGTTATCATATGAGATATGAGGATGTTCCAAAAATCATCATGTGTTTATCAATTGAGATATAATCGCAGCTACCTAATAGACTATCCTAGTTGGTTAATATGTTATGTGCAATAAAATTTAAACGAAGACAGAACTTGTAATTGAAAGCTCACATTAGTCACAAGTTCAGTATGCTTTTGCAGTAGAGTCTCGTCCATATGGTCATTCCTTGCTGCATTATTTGTTGTATTCGTTCTTGCTTACATGACTGCAGTTGCAACACTTGTGTATAAGGCTTGCTTTTTTCTATATGAGAGAGGAGTAACACAACAAACCAGAATCTTCCCCTGATTGAGACCCTGCACCGCCATTCTCTGAATGTGTAAATGAACCAGACCAACTACCCTTATCAGCTGTGTATGCTTAATTGCCTGCAAAAATCAAACAATTTCTGTGTTAGTGAAGAAACAAAATATAAAATGAAAAATGAACTTTGAAGCAAGCAAGAAAGTATTATATGAAGACCTGCAACCATATGTTTCACTGGAATACACTTGACTAGAGTTCCATAGATTTGCTCTTCTTGGCGTGAAGTATTTTATATGAAGATCTGCTCCTTGATTAGGATTTTCAGAAACTTCACTAACGCTCTGAAGTGAAGCATCTCTGCTACTGGGTGGCATGGGATCTGTTAATGGATTTGCTCTTCTTGGCGTGCTGGCTGAAGATCACCCAAAGGCAATCTATCTGTAGATCCTTGTCTTTATCCTCCATCATCATGGCCGTCAGCACTTCCAATTTCCACCTCAAGGCTACAGAGACTTTCCCCTAAACAGATAAGAATGACTCCCATATGAAATATACAAAACCAGAACAACATAGTTCAGTAGAAACTAACTTTTCAATTAACTTACATACACACAAGGGATTGAGTCAAATTTACCAAATGAAGAATTGGATCCATTTAGAGGAGAATTGTTGGCGAAACGGAGGAACTTAAAGATCACATAAACAAGCGCATTTCCATACACTATCTTCTTCCAAAATTACACGACGAAACCAACGACGAGAGGATATAAGCATCAATATACATTTTCGTCTACATGTTTTGCTATCTCGGTCCAAATATCCTCTTCAAACCTGTAATTATGAAAATCAAACAATGAGTTGATGAGAAATTGAAACATTCATGACCAAAGAAGTTAAATAGATCCGATATAAGAGGGATAATCAAAGAAGAAAACTAACTGTGAAAACTTACAATTGAAAGTTAAACTGAGATTTGGCAAAATAATCCGGTGAAACTCCAAAACCCCAAAGATTGGATGTATGATGATAAATTCAATTTGAAATTCCAAAACCCCAAAGATTTTCTAGAAAATGTCAATTCAAAAATCAGATTTCAGCTTCAAAAATTCGGAGAAGAAAATCAAAATAGGTTCACACAAACAAAACGATCTTCAATCAGTTTTATTATTGAATCAAACTTCATCCTCCAATTAAATCTTCAATCGAAGATCCAGATTCAACAAATTGAAAATACATAAAGATTGAACAAAACTGTAACATAGAACTCAAAATTGAGCTAAACCATTTTACTGAATCCAACTCAAAGCCCGAAACCAGCCTGGGTTTTGAATGAATCTAATCAAAACATAAGAAAATGAAAAAAATCAAAAATAAAACTCTGGAATCATCAAACATGGGAAAGAACAACGATTACAAGATCAGAACAAGCATGAAACAATAATGGATTGAAGATATGGATCTGAAGGACTTACCATGGCTGCGAAACTGGAGTTTGTGGAAGCCCTAAGGAAAAAAGATATTCTAGGTTTTGCAGCTCCTTCATGTTTAGAAATTTTAGATTCTAGATTTAGGGTTATTAAAACAAAACAAAGCGGCTACTGATTTCAGTCGAAGCCATGGCTGATCTGTAAGTGGAAGAAGAAGGGAAGATTTGAGATAGGGTTTTCTTCGGAGGCGCAGAAGATTTGAGAGGAAACGAAGAAAAGTGAAGTAAGTGAGAGAAATTTACTTTCATAATATTTTATATAAAATAAATTGGACGGTAGAGATTTGATAAAATGTGGTCATACGGATTAGGGATATTCTGGACGGTAGAGATTTGATTTAAGACACTCATACGGATCATGACAAGTGTGTTTTCTTTGTGCTTTTGTGCTTTCTCTTTGTGCTTCCGGTTGGAATTTCGACTAGTCACGTAGGTCATGAAATAATTTCGACTAGTCATACATGTCATAAAGTAGCTTTACTGTATGATATGTCATCGAAATCGATAAATCTGAAGCTCCGGGGGGGTTCTGACTTCAAAATAAGCATGTTACATCTCTGAAATCGATAAATACGAAGCTCAGTGTCGATTCGAACTTCAAATTTAGTAGAACGACAAACAAACTATGAACCAAGAAGCTCGGTTGATATTCACGTAGCTCCAGGAGGGTTCTGATTTCAAACTCAGTAGGATACATCATATAAATCGATAAACATGAAGCTCGGTGTCGATTCGAACTTCAAACATGGTATAACGACAAACAAACTATAAACCACGAAGCTCTGATAGGATTCTGACTTCAAAATTAGCATGATACATCATCGAAATCGATAAATATGAAGCTCACTGTCGATTCGAACTTCAAATTCGGTATAACGGCATACAAACTATGAACCACGTAGCTCCAGTAGGATTCTGATTTCAAACTTAGCAGGATACATCATATAAATCGATAAACATGAAGCTCGGTGTCGATTCGAACTTCAAACATGGTATAACGACAAACAAACTATAAACCACGAAGCTCCGAAAGGATTCTGACTTCAAAATTAGCATGATACATCATCGAAATCGATAAATATGAAGCTCATTGTCGATTCGAACTTCAAATTCGGTATAACGGCATACAAACTATGAACCACGAAGCTCCGGAAGGGTTCTGACTTCAAACTTAGCATGATACATCATCAAAATCGATAAATATGAAGCTCAGTGCCGATTCGAACTTCAAATGTGGTATAACTGCAAACAAACTATGTACCACGAAGCTCAGGGAGGGTTCTGACTTCAAACTTAGCAAGAAGTAATTTTCGGATCACCGTGGTGAATTATCATTCTAATCCGAAGTCTAAATAATGAAAACTCGATTTTGACAGACGTGAATACGTAAAATCGGGAGATTTTGGATCACTGGTCCATTTTTGAGGCGCAAATCTGATAGTGTTGCATACTATGGAATATTCGATTAGATAAAAACTAACTTGAGTCGTCATGAGGACATTATCTAATTGATTTGCGCACGTCTAGACAAAATATTAGGTTTTGGATAACAAGGTCGATCTAATTTCTCATAGGAAGTTTATAATAAAAATGAGATTGAGGAAATAGGCGTTAGTAAACAAAATCAGTAATTTCGAATCATTAATCGATTTCTGAGACAAGAATCAAATTTGTTAATCAGAGATCGGTCAAGGCATATTTTGGTCCAGACTGCACACAAAATCGAAAGATTTCGAGTCACAAGGATCCGATTATGTTATTAACTCCGGATATTTCATTGGATAACAACACAAACTTGTGTTTTCAAGACATAATCAGAATGAGATGCACTTGTCTAAACCAAATAGTAGGTTTGGAATAACAAGGCCAATCCAATTTCTATTGGGAATCCATTTTTAAAACGAGATTGAAGAAATGGAAATGGAAATAACTGCCCAAAATCAGAAGATTTCGAATCATAAATCGATTTTTGAAACACGAATACGATTGTATTACACTATAATCAATTTTTAAACCAAATAATAGGTGTCGTATGACAAGGTCAATCTATTCAGGAATCCATTTTTAAAACGAGATTGAGGAAATGGAAGTTCCGCACAAAATTGGAAGATTTCGAGTCACTGATCAATTCCTGAGACACGAATTACAAATTCATTTAAGGTTTAACCCTTAGCGGAACCAATGAAGAAGCGTATCTTCTGCAAACACGTCCTGGTCACAGAGGTTTACTTCATCATCTTGTTTTTTTTTTTTTTTTTTTTTGAGTCTTCATAGCATTAATATGAAAGAAATATTTAAGAGTTCTCTTTTCAATAATATCATACAGAACTATTGGTTGGTAACCTAGCAACAAGCTGGGCACCAACCAAAAGGCATTCATAGCATTGGATAAGACTTTGTAGATTATTTCAAACTCCAGCTTTCATTACAAAAGGCATTCAGAAGCTTAGCCCACCTTTTCACCTGTAATGAGAAAATGAAACAAATTTCAACCAATTAAAACCGGCAGTCAAAACAGGAAATCTGAAATATCCAACAAGGACAAATCCAAAGACCAAGCTTATGAAAGAAAAATTCGTGGACAAAGAATTGTAAGAAATCGCAGACGTAAAAGCGCATCCGAGCTTCATCTTAGTAACACCATTCCGAGATGTAACATTTGATTATGCAAGAATACTTGGATTACCACATAAAATCAAAGTAGAACATCTAGTGCAGGAGATCTAGAATAATGATCTTTAGAGGCCAATTCGAGAAATCATTGCCGAGCATGCCTCACATCAACTGGATTAGCAAATGATACATTACGGTGATAAGTGAGTCTCGGTTTCTCCAAGTGACAAGCATGTCCGCCTTGACTCCTAACTAATCTTGCCCAACCTTAGAACAAATATTTAGTTTCTCCAGCAGTTGCGGAACATGCAAAATGAACAGAGACACAAACCCTTTCTAATATTCGAACTAGACTTCATAACTTGTAAGTTCGAAAACAGAGGAGGTTCATCAAAAACACTGTAATTTGATTAAAAAAAAAACCACACAACGAAGCAATGGGATCATACTATATATGGAGCTTGAAACATAATTGATCCTCCCTTTCACACCATTAAGACGAAAATGAGACAAAGAACATACCAAGACAGCAAATCATGATAATATGCAGGGTTCAAACTTAGTAGTTAGGGTGGAGATATTACAAGTTCGTTGAGATAATATAAATGTGAACCGGCAGCATTATAAGTGTGAAGCGGCAACATTTTTGCAATACACCGAATAGAGCTACTTAGAGCACTATCTAGAACCATGAGCCCACGGTATAGCATGAGGAATGCACATTACATGGATGACAAGGCATCTAATTCAAACAAATCAAGAGGATTATGCCCCGTCACCATCTAATTCAACAACACCAGAGGCCGAAAGATAGTAAAAATGATAATTAACTACTCTTCCTTGGAATAATGATAGCAATCCGTGATTTAAAACAAAAATGTCTCTAAAAACAACCACTAGGTCAAACTAACACTAATACAGTCAATCGGATCGAAGGGTCCAGTTAAAAAAAATCAGTGCAGCTCCATTGGCACATGCTTCATAGTGATGAGAATATCATGACGATTTTCATGTATTGCTGTACTTGGTATCAAGATGGAATAAACAAGAAACACCTAGTAGCATGACGAATTGACAATATCCGTAACAAGTACATTTGACTACTAAACATCAAGTAATCTTTGGACTTATGGAACTTCAAATTCATTTGTATCCGGTATCCCCACTATATATACTAACCTCAAGAAAGCTTATTACCATCAAACTAGCCCCATTGTTAAGCTTAACCAAACTAACATGATGTATCATTTGTATCCAGTATCCCCACTTTTAAGTGTGAAGCGTGACATTTCAAAAGAGAGAATGCTATTAGAAGTTTGAAGCGGCATTTTTTGCAATACGTGAATAGAACTAATTATAGTACTATCTAGAACCATGAGGAACGCACATTACATGGCTGATGTGGCATCTAATTTAAACAAGTCAAGAGGATTATGCTTACGATTCAGATCACACTACTCGAAATTATAGTGACACTTAAAATTGAGACAGGGGATACCATCTATGGTTTTGCAATAAGTGAATAGCACTAATTAGAGAATGGCAGATAAATAAGTGAATGTGTGCAGAAAACATAGAAAACTGATAAAAAAAAATTACTATAAATTTTTTAAGAAGCTACGCCATCGTAGGTTAACAAAGTGCATTAGGAATCTGAATGCATGCGATGAAGAAACGGTATATATACACATTCATAATTTTTACATTACCCTCTCGGGAACTTTGTGAACACCAATGTCTTAGCAATGGGTGAACAATCAATTCCAGTGACATCCGACCAAAGCTAGCTTTGGGTTCCGGGAGATTTTAAGGGATCAAGAAACAAGATTTGCAAATTGGTGGCATTGTGACAAGTAATACGAGAGGTAAGTTCTAAATAAAAGGATCTCAATCATACCCATTTGGTGGTCTTTGTATTGAATTATATGCGCATATCTTTCTCGAGAACCCTTAATACAAAACACCGATGATAGTACTCGTATGACCACCTTCTCAAGTGCCTTTAGGAACAAATAAAGATCCATCTTATGGTTCCAAAGATTGACAATACGGTGGCCGACACGCTATAGATAAATAAAGACACTAGAGACAAAGTTCAAGCATACGGGTTTAAGCGTGGTCGATCACCAGTTAACAACTATGATGAAAGAATAAAGTTTTTGCCCAACTTAAACAAAAATCAAAACTGGGGCAAACAAACAAAAAGAAAATGTGAGTGCGGTATGCTAATACTAGTAGTTGATTAAGAGATAATGAAAATTAAGCTTATATGTAAGGAAATTAAACTCCCACTGGTTCCATCATTTTGATTATATTTTAGTTCAGTGTCAACTAAAAAGTTCCTATAATCAATCTGAACAGTGGTGTTCAATCATTTTGATGTCAAGCAGGGGCGGAGCCAGAACTTTACGAGAGGGGGTGCAAGAAAAAAACACATCAAAACACATCAACCTCAACCAGCAACAACTCTTGTATGCTTCCTTTTGGTGTACATACATACATATACCAATGTTAAAGCCCATCCATAGTCGTGAAAAAAGTGAAGTAAATGAATTTGAGAAGTAATAGGCGAAAGTCAATTGCACTCGGGAAGGATGTTAACTGTGATTGGGTCTTAAAGAGTTGGACTCTTGAGATTTTAGGGGGTGCAAAGATCAAGTGGCCCGTGATATAGGCTTGCAAAACCAACACTCGGTGTGGATATTTGACATTCAAGGGTGTGCAATTGCACACCCTTGCACTACATTGCCTCCGCCCCTGATGTCAAGTAATGGCAAGAGCTCTTCTGTTTTTAAAGGGAGGTCAAGTGTCAACCAGAAAATCAAACAAAAATGTATAGAACAAGGAAGGAGAAACAACAAAATTCCAGAAAAAAGCAGTCACTTATGATTCAATCCTCTTTTTTACGAAAATATTGAAACTTTATTATTTGGGATTCAATGCTCAAACCCGGATCAGGAAAACATAACATTATCATTCTCAAGAATGCCAAATTGTATACAAGTTAGGCTAACACTTCATAAGTACGAACAAAAACATGGTATCAAATTTGAAAAAAATATATTTGAGGTGGAAGTTCAACATAGGTAACACTAGAACCAGATCAAATTCACCTCAAAATTACTTTACCTCCCAACACCTGGCTCGGTTAATATATGAATTTTCAATCAATCGATTATTAAAAGCAAACACATTTTGGGCAATATCATGCATTTAGGTTAGTCGATGTAAATCTAATTTCTAAACCCAATGTTACAATAATCCGAGAGATCACCCGATTCACATAGAACGAAATCCGAGAGACTCGATATTAGAAACCTAAATTGCTATCACCATCTTAAAGCAACAAAATGAGGAAGAAAACCAACTCGAAATTGATAATTTTCTAGCGAGAATTAGGCAAGGCTGAGATCCAATCCTCTAATTCCTTCAACCGATAATGGAGACCAAAATTAAACGCCTTTGAGAATTTGGGAGACCAAAATTAATCGCCTTTGAGGATTTGCGAGGTTTGGAAAGGAAGGGAAGAAAGATATGGAGTTTAGCAGAGTGGTTTCGGAAGATTCGAGGAAATAGTCAAGTTAGGTTGCGGTTCCCATTTCATTTTGGTTCCAGGATGTAAGTTAATCTCGGGTTCTAGAACTTAAATTGGTTCCAAACAAAAGATTTATTAAATATTAAAACTCTATTTTGCATTTTCTAAATTCAAAAATAAATCATTGTGTTACCTATGCCTAGATGTGTTACTAAGAAAAATGATAAAGAGTTATAAATATGGGGTTCATTTTAGTCTACATCAAATTTTGGGTAGAAATAGTTGTAATAGTGATTTAGTATAAAGTGTGTTAGAAATGAATAACTAATAATATAACACCATGAATAGTTATTTAGTTTTTATGAATTAATTCCTAATTATGGTAACTATTTCTTAATTTGCTAACTTTTTATAAGGGTTACTAGAATCATAATGGATCATTTGAGTTAGCAAAATAAAACTAGTTAGGAAAGTCATTGTTACAAAAACCTAGATTTGGTGTGGGCTAATAACGGACAGCATGGGGCTCCAGTATCAATGATGCCTCAATGAAAATTTATACGCAACAAAAGGAAAAATATAAACAAGAAACCTAATCTGTTCACATTTGGCAATCATTTCTAATACAGAAGGGGGATTTTTACAATGCATACACCTTTTGAACCACACTCTCAGGATATATAGCAGTAGTCAGTAGATTGCAAAATTAAAATCTTATGCTCTCACCTAGGAAATACTAATAAGCATTCGAGTAGCAACAGCTTGCCTTATTTGCCAACAATTAGGCCTTCTAAAACGCTTAGTCTGCATCCACAATGAACATTTTAAGGGCATCAGTACACAAACTAATAAGTCATCTTGGAATTTCTTTAAACCAAATCTGGGAAACACACATCACAGGAATAACACTAGACCACTAACACTAAGAACTTAACAAAGCCAAAAACACTACAAACAAAAGTACAAAAAAAGGACATTTTTTTTCCCAAGACCACTACCATCAATGCTGATCTTGCCTTATTAAGTACCATCAACAAGTATTCACAAAACATTTTAAACCTTAACAGGTTAGTGGCAGTGCTCTGGAATATGGTGTTTGACTTACTTTCTTCCGATAAGTCTCTTGATATCAAAGACAGTTCTCCTTGGATTAGCCGCATGTTGATTCTTTGCAGCCGCACCCAAAAAAATGGGTTAAACTAAGCAATCATCCAGTTAAAAAGTATGAGTTGATGATAAATGCAACAAAGAGCCCTCAGCAACTGAACCACCAACACCTTGTTATTTCATACACAACCAACGTACCATTTAGCACTGCGGCTGCAACTCCACCAAAACCAGCCTCGCACATTCTGCAACGACAGCACCATTGTCTCAGCAAACAACAACAACTACTCTGCATTTGCAATCAGAACTCTCAACCATTGGCTGTAGCTTCCAAATACAGCTGCTCTGCATCAGCTCAAAGCCTCAATTCTGTCAATCTAGCTCTTGCATTACAGCACCTACATATCTCAGCTTTACAGTTGTGAAATCTCATCTACTGTATTACTATCACAGCATCCAACACCAAGCTGACACAACTGTAGTTTCCTATCATCCACTCTTCTCATCAATAAACCACTGCACTCCACTTCGGCCATACTTTTGTCCTTGAAGCAGCAACAACTGGAAGCATCAACAAACTTCCTGCAAGGAAAACTCCATCTCTCTTCAAATCCAGTACCGCCACTATCTGCTCATTAACCAACACCAGCTGCCACCTTATACTCTTATTTGCAGTTGCAGCTGCAATCAAAAAATCCCTTTCACAGCCATTGTATAGCTTCATGAATCACCAACATCTCCAGTCCATCCTCTTCTTCCATCTCTCTGTGTTGTTCGGTAGAAACAAACCAAACCTATCCTTCCTTCACTGCATACAACAACACAACACCACCAGAATCTAATCATAGCTGAAACTTTCATTAGTAAAAAAATCAGTAATTACAAGTTTAGCTTTACCTACAATCATCTTAATTTCAGCTGCAACTACCCTTCTTCTCAGAATTCTTCTCTTTTAATCAATCTCACGAACACCAACAAGAACCCCAAGTTCTCATTAACAGCTTCAAACTTCAATCTCAGCTTCAATCAAAACCCTAACCGTAAATCTTCAAGTATTCTTCAACCTATACTCTAATTCACGTCAAACCCACCTCCAATCAGTTCTCTAAACTCTCAATTTCATCCTCCCCAAATCTTCCAACAAACCCTAATTCTTCCCAGATCTTTATCAAACTTAAATTAAACTATTGATTTCTCTTTAAAGTCTTCATAGAAACAAAACCATCCATTATTCTTCAATTTCATACCCAAATCCTCCTTCAATTCCATCTCACAGAAACCCTAAGTTTATTCTCTGAGATTCCCTTTTTCTCTGAGACTGAATCACTCCCGTGAATCAACACCACCACTACTATATATTCTTTGATCTTACAACACTTGTTTTAGTCACGAACTCTCTGATTTATTTACTGAATTCACCAGCAGGTGAAGAACGGAGAAGAAGAACAGAGAAAGAGAGGAGGAAGAATACGAAGAAAGAGAAAAAACAAGATAAAGAAGAGAAGGTAAAAGGGTATATTTGGCTTTTTAAAAAATAACTAAAACTAAATTTACTCAAAATTATTTGACCTGGGGTTTTTGTGCCACTTTTATTTGAAACAGTTTTTATTTGGTAGAAATAATATGACGGGTTTTTTCTTATCACTAGTTTGTTCACCTAGGGGTTTTGTCACTAGTTTTGTTAATTTAGGCTATATATCAAAACATACTTCACCATTTTTTTAGTCCAACTGCGTCCATATATCATGTAGGACCTGCATGCCTAATCATGTATCAGTAAACTTGAATAAAAGATTGCCAGAACTTGCTTAATCATCGTGGCTTCTATGAAACTCATTACACTGGTCCAATTCATAATTTCTTTTGGTAATTGCTTTACATACATAACATTTAAATGATTAAAATCAACAGGTAAATCCAGATCTAAACAAGAACTTTTTAATGAGAATTTCTAAAGCAAAACAAAGATCTACAATTTGAGAGAAAAAAATCATACATATTACATGGATCTTTTCATTATTTAAAGAGTAAAATACGAGTATTCATAATTTCATTTTTCCAAAATAATTGTTTCACATACAGCTAACTTGATAGAAATCTTCCTCTATCATCACCATGTCTTTGAATTTGAATTCATCATACACCTTTTGTTACTCAACAAAAAAATCTTCAATTTCACCGTCTCATCTACCTCGCCTACCATCGGTAAGAGGAAGATATAAAGTTCAATCTACCAAGTGCCTGCTAATATAAGATTTTTGAGAGGAAAAATCAGAATGCGAATAAACATTTTGTTCTTTGGGATGCTCATCTTCTCGCCATGATTTTCTTGCTATTGATGATAATTGGAAAGTCGCTGTTGTTTGATTTGGTTTTAGGGTTTCAATTAGGTTTTTGCATTCTTTCTCTACCCACACATAGGAACAAGGAGGCACAAGTTGGTAGTGCCACCACTAGAAAACTATAGTACTTATATACCACATTTGGAAGAGAGGCTCTTCACTCTAGGGTTAACTTAAAACCGTTCATTATTGATCTAACGGCTCACATGTATTTTATGGTGACCGTGTTTTTTGACAAGCATATATCTAATGTGGACCGTCGGGATTTTGTTTTTGGGTGTATGTGGAGGTGTTAAAGGGTTAGGGTGTGGTCTTAATAAATTATGGGTATTGAGGCGGATCATCGATTAAGCAAAATCAATCAAGCATAATTAAAGAAGACAAGAGAATTAAAGTGGTTCGGCATAACGCCTACGTCCACTGACAGAACCCCGTAGGGTGAATTAGATTATTGATCTCCAGAGATTGATCATTCTGGGATCGTTTTACAGCTACATGATTGATCCTATTTATAGTTGATAGGATATGAACCTAGAAGATAAAGAAACAAACTACTCATATATCTTTGACTAGGTGCAACTTATCTATCTACATTACAGGATATTCTTCTAGCTGACTTGATCCTATAAAGTAGTAAGTGCCTTGACTGCAGCACAATATCTTGGAACTGACTTATCTTCAAGTATTGCTACCGACTTGGTCTTCTTCGCCTGGAATGCACAATATATTCCAACAGGTCTGAGTTAGATCCATTTCATGTGAAAGTGAAGCTAACCGGATTGTCATTTCGAGGATGGTATAGCCTACCGGGGAACCGCAGTATGTAGTCCATGATCTACACAAATAGCACGGCTGAAAACCAAATCTATATATATGAAATTCTTTACGTTTTATTATAGGTCAAAGCAAAATACAAAGAGCCTTATTAAGTGAATGTTTGGCACTGGAAGAGGAGGTTCATTGTTAAGGATGACAGAGTCATCACTCCGCAAGACGCTCAACAACACTGACAGATGACCGAGTATTCTCGCCAAAGTCTTGTGCTATGCATACGCTCACTTTCTGTTTAGATTTTGACTTAGTTTTGTAGTTTGTAACAAACCCTAATGTATCTCATTCAATATAAATAAAATCTCTCACCCACAGAATCACTGTGGAAGTATTCACCAAAATATCTTTACATATGAATCTCAGCAACCTTCAGAATCTACAACCCAGTCTGAAAATGCAGGTCATTCAATGGTGACTAGGGCTAAGGCTGGGATCACGAAACCAATTAACAAGTTGTGCTTGTCTGCTTCCAAGCATCCTTTGGCTGATGAAGATTTTATGGAACCAACGTCTTACACGACGCCTTCAAAGAACCCAAAATGGCGGACTGCAATGGACGTACAAATTAATGCATTAATACGGAATGGTACGTATTCTCTTGTGAAGTATGAGAAGGGAATGAACGTCGTAGGCTGCAAATGGGTGTATCGTGTCAAACAACATCCTGATGGAACTATCGACCGCAGAAAAGCACGTCTAGTAGCCAAGGGTTTCAACCAGCAGGAAGGAGTAGATTATGGCGAAACCTTCAGTCCAGTTATTAAACCGTGCACCATACGGCTGGTATTATCAATTGCAGTGATGAACAATTGGGAAATAAAACAGTTGGATGTTGAGAATGCGTTTCTGCATGGAAATCTGGAAGAGGAGGTGTATATGCAACAACCTCCTGGTTATGTTGATTCCAGTCATCCTGATCATGTCTGTAAACTCCACAAGTCCTTATATGGACTTAAACAGGCTCCACGGGCTTGGTTCTCTAAACTCAGCAACCATCTCTTATCACTTGGGTTTAAGGGTTCCATATCTGACACCTCATTGTTTGTGTTACAGACACCTACTTCAATCACGTATGTACTTGTATACGTTGATAATATAATTGTAACAGGCTCACAGCCAGCGTCTATACGGAAACTTATTGCTGATCTTGGTGCTGCCTTTGCATTGAAAGACATGGGTGATCTATCATTCTTTTTGGGAATTGAAGTTCTGAGACGTGAAAATGAGTTAGTGCTCACCCAGAGAAAGTATATTACAGACCTTTTGAAATGCACAAAGCTGGATGGTGTTAAACCTGTTAACACTCCGTTAGCCCCAAATGTTAAAATACAAAAGCAGGGTTCCGTAAGATTTCAGGATGCTACTTTATATCGCAGTGTCGTCGGAGCGCTACAATACTTGCACCTGACAAGGCCTGATATCTCAGTGGCTGTTAACAAGGTATGCCGATTCATGCATGATCCATTCATAGAGCATCGGGAGTTAGTAAAAAGAATAATCAGATATTTGAAGAGTACTGTGGACTTTGGATTACATTTGAAACGCACACAAGACTCTTCACTTCAAGCATACTCAGATGCGGACTGGGATGGCAATCTCGATGACCGGCGATCCACTAGTGGATACTGCATTTACTTTGGAGGAAATATGATTTCTTGGAGTGCCAGAAAACAAAAAACGGTGTCAAAGTCAAGTATCAAGCCGAGTACGTGGGGTGTTGCCATTGCTACCTCGTAACTTATATGGATTCGATCTCTTCTAAAAGAGTTACGGGTAAAACATTCGCTCCCATCTTGTGGTGTGACAATTTAGGGGCAACATATCTCACTTCCAATCCAGTGTTTCATGTGAGGACGAAACATATAGAGATCGATTATCATTTTGTTAGGGAGAGAGTAGCAGCAAAACAACTCCAAGTTCGTTTCATTAGCTCTCGTGATCAATTGGCAGATGTGTTCACTAAAGGACTTGCGGCACCACGGTTTCAGATTATTCGAGGAAAGTTGCACATTCGTCAACTCCGGTACAACTTGAGGGAAGGTGTTAAGGATGACAGAGTCATCACTCCGCAAGACGCTCAACAACACTGACAGATGACCGAGTATTCTGCCAAAGTCTTCAGGCTATGCATACGCTCACTTTCTGTTTAGATTTTGACTTAGTTTTGTAGTTTGTAACAAACCCTAATGTATCTCATTCAATATAAATAAAATCTCTCACCCACAGAATCACTGTGGAAGTATTCACCAAAATATCTTTACTAACTTTCATGAAGATCAAGTCTTCAAGTTTTGGCCCTCGGGAGGAATTAGAGCTTATCAAATCTGAAATCTCCCAGTGGTTTTCAGTAATGTTTAACGTAAAAGTCTACATGGAACTCGCTTCAGTTTCGTTTCATGTTGTCACGATCTTTATAAATTTTTAATAATTCTTTTTTTAAATTTTTTGTATTTACAGTTGGATTGTTAATATCGGATGTACCCACAGGTACATGAATCATTGAAGTTGACGGACTGCCTTTAAATTACATACATTTACATTTCAAGTTTCAACAATGTAAATTGTGGACTGCAAAAAGAAACACAAAATTGGTCAAAAAGACCAAAATCAACAATTTCTTAGTGAAAAAGACACTTAGGTTTTGATACTGTTTAAATAGCCAAAAATTAAAAAGATACTGTTTAAATAGACAAAAATTTAAAAATAGGAAGGATGTAACCAGGTTTCATCCTGGGTCCATTTTCAAATATTTTTTTCTTATTTTTATTTTTACGAGGATGCATCCAGTTTTATCCTTGCTATTTTTTAAGTATAAGCCAGGATGAATCCAGTTTCATCCTTGCTATTTTTTTTTTGGCTATTTCACCCGAACTTTTTTTTACTCGTCCATTTGAACCGTGTTTTAAATTTTTTTGGACAAATAACCCATTTTCTCGAAAAGAAAAACATCCTAAAAACCAACCACATAAACTGGAATGGGACTCGCCTCTCCAGTTCCCCAAAGATAACGTAGGGGCTCATTTTTGGGTGTGTTGTGTCTCTGTTATTGGGATGTTTTTATTTTGCCTTCTGCTAATCATTTTTTTTACAATATTAAAATTAAGGCAGTTATCTTGGCTGTGGAATTACATAGTGGATTGCCAAATCCATTTAAAGCAAGATAATTCTCGCCGGTGGATCCACTATGTTTTTACTTTGAAGCAAAAAAAAAAAAAAAAAATGGTCCGGTTGTAATGGATCCACCATGTTGGTAATATTGAATCTGTTAGATTTGTAATATCCGTGGAATTTAGCAACTTCTGGCGCAATTTTGAGAAAATGCTCGTGCAACTCCTCGTTCAGATGGAAAATTATTAGCAAAGATATAGAAAAAGTAAAAGCAGGTGATGATATTTTTTTAGCAGATAAGTAGATGAATGATCCAGTTGACAAAATAGAAAAAGACCAGTAATTATATGTGGAAGAGGAGGACTATAAAAAGAAAAAGAAATCTAAAACCGTGTATGTTAACTTACAATTAGAGATCTCTTTGGGGGTACAAAAACACCACAACAAAGATAATTACACGTTAAAATTCTACCTAACCTAAGAATCAAGTCTAGCAAACGCTTGTTCTTAGCTTGTTTTCCGAAACATCAAATGTTTAGCTGCAAAAAAGTAGAGCTAACAAGCAGATGATTCGGGTATAGTCGCCAACGCCGGTCTCCATCTCAAAATATCCATCTCATTGATGAATTGGCAGCTCTTACTTATCGGACCACTAAAATTTTCATTACCATGTAACGCGTCTCCGGTGCCGTTTCTGAACTGTAATAATTCCTCCAGTTGTTTCTTCGTTAAGATGATTTTGATACTCCGTTTATCACCGGAATCGTCAATCTTCTGCGACATCGGTGGAATATTAGTAATATTACAAATCAACTCCGGAAGTAATAAATAAACTTCACCAGGTATTAATTTAGTATCATCAGGCAGCGGCAGATGAGGTTGTGAATTGTGAACGAGCTTATAACCATGGTATGGTCCTGAAGTTATATCCCCAACTGATGTTGAAGATGTGAATTCTTCTTCTCCTCCATTGAAAACTAGAACCCTGACTTTCTTCTCTTCTGGAGATGAATATGATGGGTTTGACACAAATAAATCCATACAGTTCCCCATTTTTATGGCGAGTTGTGTGGATAACTGGTAATGAATAACCTAGCTATAGATGTAGTTGTTGATGAGGGTTTTTATTGATGTACTTATATGTAAGAATAACTACCGTTCAAATATTAGTATATAGATAATATATTGCCTGGTCTTTTGGTTAGTTGCTCTCACGTTTGTGTCTGAGAAACATACATACCTAACGTGCAGGCCATCTAATGGGTAAAAATATGGTAATCTTTGTGTGAATGTTGCACAAGTCAAGTGTGAACTGTATAACACAATGGTTATACTTTTTTTTTTCTTTTTTAAATAACCATTTCCTTTTGGAGTCTACCAAAGGCTGAATTATGATTTAACGACATTCATCGAGCCACCGTTTAGTTGTTTAATTATGATGAAAAGAAAAAAAAATATTAGAAGTTGGGTTGGGAATTTGAGAATGATTTATGAAAAAGTTAACGTCATTTGACTTTCGGACGTTGACTTTTGTTTCTAAAACTTTTGGGCTAATGTACAAATTTTGTGGGAAAATTGAAATTGACCGTTGGCTACATAGCCTAACTGTTTGTAAAATTTGGAAAATCCTGTATGTAAGTTGGTTGAAGTGGCTGATTGTTCTTTTGTTGTAATTGCCTAATTGGAATGAAAATTCATTAAAAACACAGACGAAGGTAAAACATTCTTCAATGCATTAAAGTACTGATTATCGACTTGCTCAATCTCTTTAATCATATTTCTAATGAATTGTATCCAATATTCCAATGAGAATGACCATTATCAGAGATTATACGATTAAGAGGAAACGGGTATCGGTTCATACCTTGAACTTGAGCTCCGATTTGGACAAACAAGGAACAGCAGCAGCTGCAGCAACAACGATCCAACACGACGATTAGCAGGTACTACAATCACCAATGATGAGCACCATCTTGTTTCACAGGCTAAGAACTTAAAACCTTTTTCTCCTAATGGTAACTCTCTTTAGGGTTAGAGTTACCACTTTTCTTATGGTAAACTTATATGTGATATTGGTGGAATCACGTCACCCTTTACACATATGCTAGAGATGTTTATATAGGTTCCAAACTCTAAGGAATATGGAACCCTACCGGGCTTGCCACATACAATATGAGGGACCATATTCGGGTCCAACCCGAATATCTAACATCTTCCACTCGCACATAGTGTGTGTGGATTGTACAGAAGAAAGAAAAGTTCATATTAGTAAATAGCCCGTGCGACCAGGTCGAGGTACCTCGCATTTTGGGAGCTCCATACTAGCGACTCAATATGAGTCAAGATACTGAGACATCAACCCTTTAAAAAAAAAATGTTTGTATCTCGTAGTATCCTAGGTCCATCAAAATCTCATTGGTCTAGACTACTCGATCCCTCGTAGAGATAGTCTAACCTCATGCTAGCTTATTGTAAATACATTCACACTTGTGTTGCAACTCCAGCAAGGCAACCCAAGTCATCGACTGTGAATATAAAACATTCATGAGTTTGATGACCTTCCTTTCTCTCTGTTGCCATGAAGTTTCAGCATCAACTGCTTTCCCAGATATGTACCCTTTAAGCCGGATCATCCATGGCCACAGGACACATACTAAAGTAGCAATTATCGAATCTTTACTTAATAACAAAGTCAAAAGTCGTAAGGTTACATGTGTATAATCTAATTATCATACGGACTCACATGGTGAGAAAAGCAGGGAACGATTTTCGCACCCCCGTAGTGGTCGCAAGCACACATAATATGAAAATGCGCTAGAGTGGAGTTTTACTTAACTAAACAAGTATATGTCACAAACTCTTACACTCTACAAATCTTGACTTAGTCGCAATTCTTGCGCCTAATCCGAAATTTCTAACTGCTCGCTTTCAACAAGCGCCGTGAAAGAGATTTCTTATTTGTCTATCCTTTAAGGTATAATGAACAGTAGGTATATTCAGCATCGATCTTCACTATATAGATCTCATCTTGGTATTGCCAAGGCGATGCATCATCTCATCTTTGCTCGCTCTCCTTAGCGCCAAAAGGTGACTGCTTATGTGGGTAAGCCAGTCCATACCAGGTGACATATTAATCAAGTTTTGACATAATGCATTCTCTATGCACCGATGTCAGCGTGTATATGCATGCCCATAAGTAAATAATAAATCATAACAATGAACCATTATCAAATTGTGTTGATTATTAATAAATATCCATAAAACATATGCATCTACGATCATCATGTCTTAGAAAAATAAATAAATAAATAGACATCCATTACCACCTACGTAAACCTAACGCCCTAACATGATACATGAAAACATCTCTTGGTATAGGTTTAGTAAGGGGATCAACAATCATCGATTCTGTAGGCATGTACTCCAAAACTATTTCTTTCTTCGCAAGAGCAGCTCTAATAAAACAACACCTCCTATCAATGTGCTTAGTCTTTCCATGGTACTTTGGGTTTTTTGCATAAGCAATCATTGATGTGCTATCAGTGTGAATTTTCACCTCATCAGTAGCGTGAGTGACAAATTCAAAACTCTCAAAGAACCTCCTCAACCAATTAGATTCTTGTACTGCAGCTTGACAAGCTACAAACTCAGATTCCATTGAAGACATAGCGACAATTGACTGTTTCTTACTACTCCATGTGATGACCCCGCCATTTAGCAAGAAAGCATACCCTGATGTGCATTTTTGCTCTCCCATTTCGCCATTCCAGTTAGCATAACAATAACCACTAAGACGTAGATCTGAACCCTTGTAGCATAGCATGAGGTCGTTCGTCCCTTTGAGATACCTTAGTATCCTCTTGACCGCTTGCCAAGGCTCAAAACCAGGATTCGACTGGTACCGACTAACTAATCCAATAGCATAGCAGATGTCAGGCCGAGTACACATCATAGCATACATCAGGCTCCCAATTGCGTTGGAATAGGGTACCCGCGACATCCTGTCTTTCTCTTCAGGGGTATTAGGGCACATCTCAAGGCTTAAGTTTTGACCTTTAAGCAAATCGGTGTGTCTATGGGCTTGCAATCTTTCATGTGAAATCGCTCAAGAACCCTTTTAATGTATGTCTCTTGTGACATACCCAAAAGTCTCTTTGAACGATCTCTTAGGATCTTAATCCCGAGCACATAGCTTGCTTCTCCCATGTCCTTCATCTCAAAAGTTGAGGACAACCACTCTTTTGTGGAGACAACAATTTCCATGTTACTTCCAGCTATAAGGATATCATCAACATATAAGGACAAGATAAGGAAACCTTTATCAGACCATTTAACGTACACACAATGGTCTTCCTCTATCATCGTAAACCCATTAGAAACAATGGCTCGATCAAATTTTAAATATCATATTCTAGATGATTGTTTTAGGCCATAAATAGATTTTTGAAGCTTGCAAACTTTGCGCTCTTGACCTTTAATCACGAAGCCCACTGGTTGCTCCATGTAAATTTCCTCATCTAGTTCTCCATTGAGAAATGCAGTTTTAACATCCATTTGATGAAGTTCCAAATCCATATGTGCGACAATAGAAAGCATAAGGCGTATCGAGGAAATTCTCACCACAAGGGAGAAAGTTTCCTCGTAGTCAACACCCTCCTGTTGGGTGTAACCTTTCGCCACAAGGCGAGCCCTATATCTTTCATCTAAACCATCCACATTGCGTTTGACTTTCAAAACCCATTTGTTTCCAATAGCCTTGCGCCCTTCTGGGAGGTCAACGTATTGCCACACACCATTTATCCTCATTGATTCTATCTCTTCTTTCGATGCAATAATCCATTTTTCCCTTTTAGGAGATGACATAGCCTCTTTGAAATTCTTAGGCTCTGCGTCATCATGTGAGCAAACCATGAAACTTTCCCCCTCAATCTGAAAACGACGACGAGGGACTTTTCCACTTTCACTTCTCCGAGATTGGGGTTCCTGATTCGATGGAGCCAATCTATTATCAGGTGGAACACTCCCACTTTCCTTAGGAGAACGAGGAATTTCTTTGCTATTCTCAACTAGAAGAATTGGTGTGTCTTCCATTGACTCTTCCACCTCAAAGAGGCTAAGATCTCCCCCTACCTCGTTCCTTCTAGAAATCTGCATCACATGACTCAATCTCAGTTACACTTCCATCAGGATGCTCACCAATGAACACATGGCCTTTTGAGTGATCAGAATATCTAATAAAGATACACTTTTTCGCTCGAGGGCCCGACTTTCCCATACCGATGAGAACTATTGTGTACATAGCGGTTGAACCCCATGGTCGCAAATTACCCAATTCGGGTTTTCACTTAGGTCCCTAATTCATATGGGGTGGAAGGTACTGACTTCCAAGGCACACGATTAAGTACATAGGCAGAAGTCAGAAACGCATCTTCCCAAAAATAAATAGGAAGATGATCTTGCGCCATCATTGACCTAACCATGTCTAACAAAGTACGATTCCTTCTCTCTGCTACACCAGTTTGTTGCGGAGTACCAGGAATAGTCAATTGTCTCAGGATCCCTTTTTCCTCACAATACCCTTTGAATAGGTCAGATAGATACTCGCGGCCACGGTCAGTTCTGAGAGCCTTAATGCTCTTATTTAGTTGATTTTCCACTTCACATACATAGCGTCTAAAGCAGTCCAATGCTTCTGACTTGTGGGATATCAAGTAAATATAACCATATCGCGTAAATTCATCTATGAAAGTGATGAAATAAGAGGCTCCATGTCTTGCCTTAACGTTCATTGGGCCACATATATCAGAATGAATTAATTGCAAAGGCTCAGAGGCTCTTTTGGCTGTCCCAAACGGTTTTCTAATGGCTTTCCCTGCAAGATAATTATCGCAGGTAGGTAAGGAGACTTTAGTGATGGGGCCTAAAAGACCTTCTCTAGCTAACCTAGTCATCCTTTCTTGCTCTATATGACCTAATCTAGCATGCCAAATCACAGAATCATTATTAACATCCGAGGAATACGCAACTAATGAAATAGATTTATTAGCATCATAAGAACTAGAATTGTCAATATCCAAAACCATAAAACCATCTGATATAAAACCAAAACCATAAAACTCAGTTGCCAAGCAAATCTTAACAGAGTTACCCTTAAAAAGAAAACTAAAGCCTAGACGCAACATACTATTAATTTGAAACTAAATTTCGTGAATATCCTGGAGCATAAAGTACATCATGGAGGATTATCGTGCGCCTTTGTCGCATGATTTAGCATATAGGTACCGATGCCAAGTACTTCTATGCTAGTTGTGTTCCCCATATAAACTCTCATGCTCCCAAAGAAGAACTCGACGATAATCTAGGAACCCTTCTCGGTCCCTCGCTACATGGTCGGTTGCTCCCGAATCTACAACCCACAAATGAGGAGAATGAGCAACTAATGCTTGACTAGAAACAAAACATTCATAGCAAGGAATAGGCTCAGAAATTACCTTCTTTTGCTCAGTGCATTCACGAGCAAAGTGTCCTTTCTTATCACAGTTAAAGCATTTCATCTCTGCTTTGTCTTTCTTACCAGCACGCTTGCCTCTTTCGCGCTTAGGAGCGTTGGTAGTGGATGACCCAGATCCATCACAAGGATTCTTAGCCGAAGAACCCTTACCCCTCTTGCGCTTAGACCCATTGGTCTTATGCGAAACAGATTCAGCAGCGAAAACAGAACTGTCAGTCTTAGCTGCTTCCAAGCGCTCGACTTCTAGTTCCACACGACGAGAAATATCCTCAAAATTGCGGACATTATCATTATGTGTCATGTTTTGCTTCATCTGCTCCCAAGAGTTAGGTAACGAACAAATAACAGCTTGTACCTGTTGTTCATCTGTCAAGTGATGACCTGCAACCTCAAGTTCGCATATCATTGACGACATTGTCCTCAAATATTGCTTCATTGTAACATTAGGCTTCTTTTGACAAGTGTCAAACTTCATAGTTAAAGCGCGAAACTTAGCCACGAGAGGTAACTCCAAATTTCGCTTTGATTTGCCTCTAGCATGTCATGAGCAAACTGGTGGTTCTCAAACTCTCCAATGAGATCATTGTGCATTAAGCTCAGGATCCCTCCTCAGGCCGAGGCATCACATGCTCAGTTATTTCCTGCAGCCCATCATCATTCAAGAGAAAAACGATCTTTCGGCGCCAAATGTTATAGTTGTCGCCATCAAGTTTTTCACCCTTGTTCAAATCAACAATGATGTTCTTGGAAGCCATTTAGTCTAACATAGCATGCGAAAAATAAGAAAAGGATATTAAACTTATGGCACTATACACATTCGAAAATAACTTTGCTGCATTAATCTAAATAAATAGTAAAACAACATTACAAGTCGCAAGATCGAAAAATCGTTAAACTCCTAATCATCTCTCGCGCCACAAGTAATATTTTCTACATCTATTTAATATATGCGCAAGTTAATGGTTTTGGGAATTAAACAAACTCAACCAAACAACCTCCCACTCAATTGTTTTAACATGTTATTCAATCAAGATTATAATTCAACCAAACATGTTATCAAACCAAGATGATTATATAATCAAAATCAACATGTTATCTATACATACAAATCAACAAGATATGAATTCAATCCAGCACCATACATGTTGTATATCAAAGAAATTAGACAATCACAACATAGAACCATTCACATGTTATCATGGATAAAACGATTAACCATATAATTTCAAAGAAACTATCATATGAATCTTATTAGATTCCGAAAATAGTTTTATTGAATTCGGAACGTCGAAAAACCATAGGGTACCAAAATTGGAGTTGATCCGACAACCACAACATAGAGAAAAATGAAAAACAAATAACCTGGTCTAAACCGCGAACCGAACCGAACCACTGGTCAGAAAAGCGAACTGAACCATGAATCGAACCATCTACCTGAACCGCGAGCTGACCCGCCGGTCTGGCCTGGACCGCGATCTGACCTACCGAGCTGGACCGTGAGCTGACCACTGGTCCGAACCGCGGGCTGAACCCCCGATCCTGGACCGAGTTAACTCGCCGATTTTTAAACAGTGTAATTCGCCGATTGTGAACAGTGTTGACTCGGTTACTGTTCATCGTCTTCTCTAAAATTCCAGCAGCGTACTGACGCGCATGACCAACTTTGGAAGACCATATCTCACTCATACGAGCTCCGATTCAAGCAAATCATATGTCAAAAGAAAGCTCTCAGAGAGCACTATCTATCTACATTAATTTTAATTAACATGGATCGACATATATACATCAAAACAATCATCAAACCACTGCTCACAAACATGATATAAAACTAGGGTTTTTGAAATATCTTTCAAACCACACGTTCAAACGATACAAAACTTTCTAGGAGATCATTTGAATCAATAATGAACATACCCAATTAAATGTTTCACAATAAAATACCCTTATCAAGATCCGAAATATTTATACATCCATTAATGATTTTTAACCCAAAAAAAAACAACAAGAACCCTAATAAGGATACTATCATGTTATCAACAACTTTCAAGCATACAAAGCATGTTATATCAAGCACGAAAACGCAGCAAACCAATATCTCATGATACCAATATCAAAGATTATACGATTAAGCGGAAGCGGGTATCTGTTCATACCTTGAACTTGAGCTCCGATTTGGACAAACAAGGAACAGCAGCAGCAACAGCAACAACAACGATCCAACACGACGATTAGCATGTACTACAATCACCAATGATGAGCACCAGCTTGTTTCACAGGCTAAGAACTTAAAACCTTTTTCTCCTAATGGTAACTCTCTTTAGGGTTAGAGTTACCACTTTTCTTATGGTAAACTTATATGTGATATTGGTGGAATCACGTCACCCTTTACACATATGCTAGAGATGTTTATATAGGTTCCAAACCCTAAGGAATATGGAACCCTACCGGGCTTGCCACATACAATATGGGAGACCATATTCGGGTCCAACCCGAATATCTAACAACCATGGTGTCCTATATCTAGTTGTCGTTCTAATGAATTGTATCCAATATTCCAATGAGAATGACCATGGTGTCCTGTATCCAGTTCTCGTGCCACAAATAGTATGTGAATGGGACTCATAGAGTCTTGACTCGGTAAATCGAACTCGTAGAGTCCTGACTCGGTTATGGATATACAACTAGATTTGAGCTGGTACATAGAGTATCCATTCTGATGTAAAGTATTGTGAAAAAAGAAACTGGCCATAAAACAAAACACAACTAAAGTACTAAAAACATTTTTCTGTGGTTTAGCATCGTCATATTATCACCATAATCTCTACCTTAAAGTTGGTGAAATATTATTTGTGCTCCATGTTGCCGTGCAAGATTCAAAACCACACCAGGTTGCATGAGTACACCAAGGTGGCAGATGGAAAGAGAGATGATGAAAGAATGACTCCTGGTAATTTACCGCAGTATTATAGGTCTAAAACAACCTTTATATATTTGTGATCCATTTACCGGAGAATTCGTGGTTCTTCCAACGATGCGTATCGACCAGCAAGAAGCTTACAACGCTCGCATTGTGCATGGATTCGGTTATCATCCTCCAACTGATGAGTACAATTTTGTAAGAATTTGCTATGTCGGGAATAAACCCAATGGACTGGTTGAGGTATATACATTTGGGAGTGGCAGCGGTTGGCGAAGTAAAGGAGAAATCAATTGCTATTTGTAGCCTCTTTTGAACAATGTTGTAAGAATGCTGCCCAAGGACAACAGATGTTGGGTGGATCCCATGTCGCACATCAATAGAATTGTTTCATTGAAAGCACATCAAAAGTTTGAAAAATATTTATTTCATCCAATCATGTTCTCTGTCATCTGCATCAGACCCACCTGACTTTAACTTGGGAGATAAATCTAATTCATGTTGTAGTTTCTCTCTCGCAACCATGTAATTCCCTAAAACCAGCTCGAATAATAACAAATCTCTTGGGCCTACAGGTTGTGTGATCAACTAAACTTTGTAATTGTCGGTATATCCTCTAGAAAGTATCACCCATTCCAAACTTGTCTGTA
Source organism: Papaver armeniacum (assembly GCA_023531295.1). Taxonomy (NCBI): domain Eukaryota; kingdom Viridiplantae; phylum Streptophyta; class Magnoliopsida; order Ranunculales; family Papaveraceae; genus Papaver; species Papaver armeniacum. The sequence continues at coordinate 263,718 of JAJJWW010002451.1, forward strand.
CCATCAGTATCTGTAACCTTGAGACATCACCAGTAGTTGGGAGACCAAAGTATACAGCCTTCGTGTAGGACTCATCTCGCCATCCTTCCACCACATTGGTCCGCCACAAGTAGTAGCTTTCGTGCTGAATTTTTCCAATACTGAACCTTTAGTTGAGATTTTCATGGTCTCATCATGCGTGGCATACTTAGGCAATGAGTCTCATTGACCTTGACTTCCTTTGACCTAACAAACTAGTATATTTAATACCACCAAACAAAGAAAACCCTAGAAAACCTATTCATCTTCTTCTACATCTAAAAACTCTCTTCCCTCAAGAACGCCGTCATAAACCAGCAATGGCATCATGTAGATCGATGATGATAGGTAGTGGTTTCGTTTGGGATTGTGGTGGAAGAATAAACAAGACCCCCATTTTTGAATTCATCACTGAAGCATAATGATATTTCCTATCAATTAAATTCCGTCAGATATGAAAAAGCCTTCAGATGTTTGCAAGAAAATTGAAGGTCCGACTCATACGGGAGAAATTTCAATTCAAAGAGACCAAATAAAGAAATTCGTTGACCCAAAAGGGTAAAGATGGTGGAGAAACTCACAAATCCCATCAGGTATTCTCCAACATAGTGTGGAGAAAAAGTTATCTTGATGAAGATTGTGCATCTGGTGCAAAATTGTGTAGGTCAAATGAAGACCCAAATCTTCTGCTGCTGAGTTGAGATGGAAAATAGCAATAGCAATAAAATTGGATGGAAAAGGTTATGAAGACAAATTTTGTTAGTTGAACAAATCTTTGTATGGTTTTGAAATAAGCACGTAAACAATGACATGAAAAATTTGATCATGTAATAATGTGTACTGGATTTAAGTTAATGAATCTGACAAGTATATTTACAAGTAACTTGTCAAGGATGCCTATGTGATTGTATGCATGTATGTTGATGATATACTTATACTTGATTCAAACATAGATGTGATTAATTCCACTAAAAACATGCACTGAATGAGAATGTTGACTTGAAATACTTAGGTCATGTTGATGTAATCTTAGGGATGAGGATTAGAAGATAATCTAACATTTATAATCTTAGTCGTTCTCATTATGTTGAGTTTTGTGCTTAAGATATACAATCAGTGTGATTGTAAGTCTGTTGTACTCCGTACGATTATTCTTGTAGACTCAAGAAAAATAAGGGTAGTGGAGTATCTTAACTTGAATACTCAAGAGTTATATGATGTCTGATAAATTTAATGAACTGTAAGAGTCCAGACATTTCCTATATTGTGAGTAAGTTAAGTAGATATACTTGTAGTCCAGAGCAAGAGCATTTGGATGCACTTAGTAGAGTATTATGGTACCTAAAATACTCTATTACCTTTTATTTGATTTATGAAAGGTATCTTGTTGTCCTTGAGGGACTTCTTGATGCAAACATGATAGTTGACTCAGAGGAGTCTAAGTCTATGAGTGGATATGTTTTCACTCTTGTAAGAGGGTTTGTTTTTGGAAGATTTCCAAACAGACATATATATTGCTCAATTCATTATGGAATCTGAGAGTATTTATTTAGATAAAGCACGAGTGGGGCTAAGTGCCTAAGATGCTTTCTAGAAGACATTCCTCTCTGGCATAGGCTTGTGCCGCCTATATTTATACATTCTGTAAGCTAAGCTATAATATCTAAAGCTAAAAATAATTAATCTCAATCGGCGTTATTTCCGTTGATTGGATAAAGGCCAAGGAGAATATCGCTCAACCTTTAACGAAAGGTTTATCAAAAGAGATAGTTAGAAATGCATTGAGGGGGATGGGGCTTAAGCTCATAAATTAAACTTGCCATGAAGGATACTCAACCTTGATGACTAGAGATCCTAAGATCAATGTTTCGAATGAGACAACTAATTTGTGGTGGGTAAAAGGTAAACACTATCAGAGAATTTTATTCTTTGTCCCTTCCCTATGGTGTAGACGTGATAGTGTAATTGCATGTGAAGGATGACTTTTAAGAAGTCTTAATGAGTTTTATAGTTTCAATTTAAGATCGAAGTGGGGTGTAGCAGTATCACTCTTCATGAAAACTCACCTATTTGAATGAGGAAGTAGGGCCGCTTCCTATGAGAATATGATCTTTGATTCTCTAAAGCATTCTGAGAAACAGGATATGTCCAGGGCCAAATTGGACAAAACGGCACGATCTTGGAAGCACCCTTGGAGATATCATCCGTGGTCGTTATCCCGAATTACATCAAACACTAGTAGTTCAAGACATAGTTCACTGTCTCTAGCAAGTAATTCCGGTTATATGTCACTAAGAAAAGGTTCAAGACCTCATGGACACCTCTGCCTAAAATGGTATTTCCTGCGCTTTTTATGTGATTTTCGTTTTGATGGTTTTGGTATTACTAAAACATAGGATTTAAGGGTCACTAAGTGTTCATTAGTTCATGCTTTTTCACTTTGGTGAAAGGAACATTTAGTCTCACTTGTGAGGAGCTAAAGATGAAAGCTCTCTATACTATATGATTTTCGAAATCCATAGTATGACCCTGGGGTCAACACATTGTTGTGTGAGGGAGAAGACGTTGGAGTGGCTAGTATGACTTCAACATGCACGATCAATCTGTCTGTATAGTCAGTTAGGGTCGTGAGATTAGGTTGTTGATTTACCAAGATGTATCTGTGTTTTCGTGTTTTATTGAGTTTTCATTCATGTGGAAGATTTTTGGAAAACGATTAATAAAATATGCTTTTTAAAGTTTTAATAAAAAATATAATTTATTGTTTTCTTTTGTGAATGAAAAATTTATTAGTCCCACACCGTGGAGTTTCCACTTTTTAGTTGTTTTAAGAGACTATATAAGCTTTTTAGTCCCACATCGGGGAATTCATCTTTTTAAGTTGTATTATTCTATTATATAAAGAAATTCACTACTTTTGTGAAATCAATGGGAAAGGGGTTTCTCTATATTTTAACCTGGCGAGATTGGGGTATACCCAGATTAATTGGGGTATACCTAATGAGACAAAACCCAAGACATTTAGAAGTAAAATAGGCCACCCCTTAACCATATATTTTCTAAATGGCTAATATACCCTTGTTTAATTAACACTAAAAATTTTGATTAGGTTAATTAATTGAGTTTAGACTAAAATTTTGAAATTATGAATTCAGTAGATTGAACCTTTTGTCTGTCTTATGAGTTCGATTTCGATCAAAAATTTTGGTTTTGAAAATATGAAAGGTCGGCAAGGTCGACGTTTGAATAAGGTGTCGGCTATGTTTCGCCGGCATGGTCGACGTTTGAATAAGATGCCGACTAAGTCTAGCCGGCATGGTCCGCGGATGAAGAAAACGCCGACCCTTTTTAGGACGGAATGGTCTTTGAATGAAGATTACGCCGACCAAATGAGTTTTCACCATCAGAAAAAGTGTTATATATGGTTCATTAGTCAGCAGGGTATACATTTCTTAACCTGCCGACGAAAACATGGTCGGCTGGGTATATATTTTCTTAACAGGCCGGCGAAAACATGGTCGACAGGGTATATTTTCTTAACGTGCCGGCGAAAACATGGTTGGCAGGGTATAATTTCTTAATGTGCCGGCGAAAACATGGCCGGTAGGGTATATTTTCTTAACATGCCGATGAAAACATGGTCGGCAGAGCAAAGATGTTTTCTCCCCTAAAATACCAATGCGCTAGTAAGAAGATCGAGCTTATCTATGTGTTGTTTGTTATACGAAGCACATAATTCCCATGCATCTGTGATAGGAAAAAATGAGTTATCATTCAGAGATGTTATCAAACTCTAGTAACCATAAAATGCATACAATGTTTGGAGTAAAGAGAAACAGACTTCTTATATATTAATAGTTAGAACTATGTCTACCACAGATAGTTAAACCAATGCCTTCGTTTTCTCAATACTCAGTGGCAGTGGTTCCATCTGAGGGCACCATGCCATCACCAAGTGAGCTAGGATGAAGTTAAAAATCGTGATAGAACTGTGTTTAGTTCCAAAACTTGCATATTAACAAAGCACATGTTGAACAAATTCCAAATCCTGACACACTAGGGACTGCAGGAGGCAACCTTGTGGTTGACAAAGATTTCAGAAAGTAACTAATGTAACACAGATAAGGGTAACAAGGATAGTGTTTAAGTTTCGTCAGAAACTTAATTAAAACCTGATTCTAGGATCAAGAATTAAGAGATTGAATAATCAAAGTTGATAATAATATTGATAAAAGAGATGTGTCATAAGATGTGTTCTTGTAAACAAGAGACCTAGCCCTTATATAGGCTTACAAGACCTGATAAAAGGAAAGAGTTTTACGTAAACTAGAAAAGGAAATACTTGCAAAGCAATCAAAGTTAAACTGACGTAAGGGATCAACTGTCATAGTTGATCCATAAGCATTGGATCAACAGTCATTGTTGATCCAGAGAAAGATGTACTACATCAGTCCCCCCTTCTTGAAAGAAACTCGTCCTCGAGTTAACGAATAGAAAGAACTTCATTCTCCCCATGAAAAGTGAAAATTTCTTGCACATTGAATATATTAGAGATGTTCCAAGTAGATGGAAGATCAATAACATATGCATTATCACTGATTTTCTTCAAAATCTTGAATGGTCCATATTTCTTCTTGGTCTTGTTGTAAGTCCCAGTAGGAAATCTTTCTTTTCTGAGATGAATCATAACCAATTCTCCTTCATCAAAAGTCTTAAGTCATCTATGCTTATTTGCATCTTCCTTGTACTTATTGTTAGAATCTGCAAGTTTTGACTTTACTTCTTGATGTATGAGTGAAGCTTTCTCAATAAAGTTATCTGCCTTAGCATTTGATTTACGCAACTTTGGAAGAACCACCAGATCCAAAATATGATTAGGAACTTTAGAATAAACAATCTCAAAAGGTGTCTTACCCGTGGATCGATTGATCAAGTGTTATAAGCAAATTCCAGGTTGGGAAGGACATTGTCCCATTGCTTCTGTTTTCCACCAATAACTTTTGCTCTAATCGGGTTCCCTAGAGATCGATTGACAACTTCGTTTGTCCATCCTGTTTGAGGATGAGCGGTTTACTATATCTTTTGAAGTTTAGTTCCCAGGACGCATCCATAAAGACTTCCAAAAGTAACTTAAAAACTTAATGTCTCGATCAGAAGTAATTGTCTTGGGAATTCCATGCAGACGTACTACTTCTTTGAAGAATAAATAGGCAACATTGGAGGCATCTGTAGTTTTCTTGCATGCTATGAAGTGAGCCATTTTTGAGTATCGATCAACAACCACCATAATAGAATAATTCTTTCTGGCAGTACATGGTAAACCAAGTACAAAGTCCATGCTAATATCCACCCAAGGTGCATCGGGAATTGGAAGTGGAGTATATAATCCGATGTTTTGAATATTACCTTTAGATTGCTGACAAACCATGCATTGTTGTACGTACTTCTGAATGTCTCTTTTTATTGAAGGCCAAAAATAACGTTCCTCAACCAAAGCAATGGTTTTATCACGTCCAAAATGTCCTCCTAAGCCACTTCCATGTAATTCTTGGATCAAATGAAGACGTAAAGAACACTGTGGTATACATAAACGATTTCCTTTAAAAAGAAAACCATCTTGAATGAGATAATCATCAACACTGCCTGTTGAAGAACCACACTTTTCCCATAAATTTTTAAAATCTTTATCTTCACCATACAGATCTTTCAAGAAATAAAAAGCTAAACTCTCATGTTTAAGAGTAACTAAAAGATGAGCTCTTCTACTCAAAGCATCAAAGAACTTGATTAAGTTTTCCACTTTGATGTTTAATGGAAAATGTATATTGATGGATAGTTGATAACCACCTATCATGCATTCTATTGACCTTTTTGAAGTTTTGAAACTTGAGAGCTTGATTATCGGTGTTGACAACGAACTCTTTGTGAATAAGATAAGGATGCCAATTCTTAAGAGCTTGAACTAGAGCAAATAATTCTAACTCATAAGTAGACCACTTTTTTTCTTGTATCTCGAATTCTTTTCACTATAATATGCAATTGGATGTCCTTCCCGAGATAACACAAAGCACTAATGCCAACAACGAAGCATCACAATGAATCTCAAAAGGTTTATCAAAATTTGGCATGGCAAGAACAGGTGCACTGCACAATTTTTCCTTAAGAAGATTAAAGCTCTTATCTGCTTCTTCAGTCCATTCAAAAGTATCACACTTCAAACAATCTGTCAAACCAGCTGCAATAGTACTAAAGTTTCTCACAAATCTTCTATAGAACGAAGCTAACCCATGAAAACTTCTTACTTCACGTATAGATGTTGGAGTAGGCCAATCCACAATTGCCTTAACTTTAGAATCATCCACAGAAATACCAATATCTGACACAACATATCCCAAGAAAGTGACTTTGTTTGTAAAGAAAGTGCACTTCTTTAGATTCACATACAAAACATTGTCTTGCAGTGCCTTAAAGACTTGAGATAAATGTGAAATATGCTCTTCTTCATTGTTGCTAAAAATCAGTATGTCATCAAAATATACGATGACAAATTTTCCAAGAAAAGGTTGCAGAACTTGATTCATAAGTCGCATAAAAGTACTAGGAGCATTAGATAATCCAAATGGCATGACCAACCACTCATACAAACCTTCTTTTGTCTTGAAAGCTGTTTTCCATTCATCACCTTCTCGAATACGTATTTGATGATAACCACTACGTAAATCAAGCTTTGTAAACACTTTAGCACCCGAAAGCATATCTATCATGTCATCAATTCTTGGTATGGGAAACCTATATGGTATAGTAACTCTGTTTAATGCTCTACAGTCTATACACATACGATGTCCGCCATCCTTTTTTTCTACTAAAAAGGCTGGACTAGCACAAGGACTCTTGCTAAGTCTTATCAAACCTTTTTGTAACAAATCATCAACCTGACCTTGTAAAATCTTATGTTCTTTAGGACTTAACCTATAATGAGGCTGATTAGGAATAGAAGTTCCAGGTATAAAGTCTATCGATGTTGTAAATCTCTCAATGGAGGTAAAACATTTGGTAACTCACAGAAATAAATCATTAAAAGAAGATAATGAGGTTGTACCTTTTCCGAATTTCCACCATTGGTTTATCAACTTCATGAGAACTCAAAGAATGATTTGGTTGTAAAGAATGAACAATGGTAGCAACTAGTGCATTTGTCTTCTTATCTGTTGGTTCCTTGGTCGAAGTAGGAGGTCAGTAAAGGCCATAAAACTTTAGTAAACCCTTCATGAACAAAGGTATAAGTATTCTCATAGCATGATTATGAACAAAGACGAATATCATACTTTGCCATGGTCGTCCCAATAATAAACTTCTTTGCAGATCATGTTAATAACATCACACAAAGCATAATCTGAATACCCCGGAAAAGAAAACTTCACCAAACATTGATGGGTGATCTGCTGAGTGGATGAACTGTTTATCCAACCAACTGAATATGGCTTTGGATGAAGAGTAACAGGTAAACCAATTTTTTCAACCAACTTTGCAGAAACATAATTTTCGGTACTTCCACTGTCAATGATCATATTGCAAAGCTTCTCTTCAATGAGATAATGAGATTTGAAAATACTATGTCGTTGAGTAGGACATGGTTCAATAATTAAAACTGGTCGAATCATTCCAAGAAAATCTGCATCATAAGTCTCATGTTCTTGAAGATAAAGTAATTCTTCGTCTTCTAGATCTTCTTCTTCCAAATTTTCGTCTTGAGTTTCATTAATGTAAGCATGAAACTTGCGACAATCACTAGAATTATGGCCAGTTTGGTTGCACTTATTACATCTATCTCCTCTAAATTTAGTATAAGGATTAGAGGATTTAGATAATGGTGGAAATTGTTGTTAAAATTGGTTACCTCTAGTATGGCGAACAACATCTCGTTGAGGATTAGTCTGAGGTGGTTTAGCGGATGGTATATGCATCATTGGAGCGCACGGAATAATGGATGTTGTTTGTTGATGCTGATATGGCTGGCTTGTACTTTTATCAGTTGGGTCAACAAAGACAGTTGATCCCTTTGAATATGGAGCAACATCGACCGTTGATCCCTTGTCACCTTGATAACCATAAGAAGAATTATATGGTCTAGAAGTTTTATAATAATGTTGATAACGAGCTTGACGAGGTGATGCAAATCTGGAAGAATTTAATACATGCCTTTCAATCTTTATAGCTTGTTGAATAGCTTCAACCATTGTAAAAGCAGATTGTGTCATTCCCTGTTGAATCAGATTGTTCAATCCATCTATAAAACGTGCAACCAAGCTCTTCTTGATTTCGTTCACTATTACGAGCAATTAATGCATAGAATTCAGCTACATATTCTTCTACTAGTCTAGCTCCTTGTCGACGATTTTTGAAGTTTGAGAAACAACTATTTTGTTTAAAATCTTGTGGTAGAAACTTAGCTCTTAATAAGTCTCGCATTCTCTTCCAAGTTCGTATAAGAGGTTTGTGATACTTACGTCGATCATCACAAAGAGTTTCCCACCAAGCTGCAGCTCCACCTTTAAGTTTATATGCAACTAGTTTCACTTTAGAAGAATCAGGGACTTCCATAAAGGTGAAAAACGATTCTACTTCATATAACCAATCCAGCATATCTTCAATATGTAAACCACCATGAAAACTAGGAATATCAGCCTTTAATTTGTATTCTGGAAGATTTCCATAAGAATTCATATTAGACTTCAATAGTTTTTCGTCTTTCCATTGTTGTTCTAAGACATCTTCATGTTTGTCTTCGTCGTCACTGTTGATCGTTACTGTTGTAAATTTTTTATGAATATAGCCTTCTAATGGTTCTGTTCGATGAACAACATGTGAAACATGCCCAGGAATAGACGTATTTTGAGTAAAAAAAGGTTTAAGTTTCTTTGTTTCATCATCTGTGGTTTCTCTTGTCTTCTTTTCTCCTTCTTCTTCATCATCAGTTAACTTCGGCATCTCCAAATCACCAAGACCAACATGTTTCCATATTTTGTCTATACACTCTCCATGCAAATCAAGTCTTGTTTTTGGGCGAACTTGTAGCTGAATCAATCTTGGTGTCAAGCTTGGTTTCTAGAGAATGAATGGAAGTTTTAATCTCGTCAAATTTGTTTCCAAACTTGGTTTCGAAAAGCTTTTCAATTTCAGCATAGGTGATAGGTTTATCTGCCATTGAAAAGAAAACTAATATAGCTTTGTGAAGAAAATTTTAGGGTTTTGAGTTGTGCGGAAGCTATGTAAGGATCTGTTTCTAGGTAAAAACTAAAAACGCTGTATCTGATACCAACTAATGTAACACAGATAAGGGTAACAAGGATAGTGTTTAAGTTTCGTCGAAACTTAATTAAAACCTGATTCTAGGATCAAGAATTAAGAGATTGAATAATCAAAGTTGATAATAATATTGATAAAAGAGATGTGTCATAAGATGTGTTCTTGTAAACAAGAGACCTAGCCCTTATATAGGCTTACAAGACCTGATAAAAGGAAAGAGTTTTACGTAAACTAGAAAAGGAAATACTTGCAAAGCAATCAAAGTTAAACTGACGTAAGGGATCAACTGTCATAGTTGATCCATAAGCATTGGATCAACAGTCATTGTTGATCCAGAGAAAGATGTACTACATCAGTAACCATAAACAGAGATTTTACAAAGTAACCATAATGGTTATAGTTAGACAATAAAAACAAATATAGGTGTTTTATCGATGAGGAATAGACACAAACTAGTGCAATGCACAGAACGCAACAAAGATGTATCTACACATGAGAAAAAAGAGAGGAATTGCCATCTCAAGGAGATACTCGTTCAAAGATGACAGACCATTGTAGTCTCGTTGTTTATGAGATTTGAGGATTTCTCCTCATTCATTACAATGTCACCTTTCTCATTGAATGAACTGGAGAGAGCCAATGACAGAACAAGAATGTTGAGCTCTTCCATGTGCTTCAAATAGGTTAAGCTGAGCAAGTGTACGAGAACAATACAGAGACAAAATCAATTAGCCGGCTGTTGATGGTGGTTTTTAAACAAAGGGTAAAATCGTCAAACCCAAAATAACCTAATGTCACCAGTGACACATTTATTAGAACATTTAATGCTTGTAGTCAGTAATTAATAAGGGGTATTTTTTCAAATTAGGGTTACAACGAACAAAACCCTAATTCACCTCCGTGCCAATGGCAAATCATGCCGACCACACCTAGCCCGAGCTAGCCGCATCTCTATGCCAATGGCAAATCATGCCAGCCCATACCAAATGCGCCGAAGCATGCCGACCATGCTAGCCGCACCTCCGTGCCAATGGCAAATCATGTCACCACACCTAGCCTCGAGCTAGCCGCATCTCTATGCCAATGGCAAATCATTCGACCATACCAAACGCCGCCAAGCATGCCAACCATGCTAGCCGCACCTCAGTGCCAATGGCAAATCATGCCAGCCCACACCTAGCCGAGCTAGCCGCATCTCTATGCCAATGGCAAATCATGCCAGCCATACCAAACGCGCCGAAGCATGCCAACCATGCTAGCCGCACCTCCGTGCCAATGGCAAATCATGCCGCCCACACTCTAGCCCGAGCTAGCCGCATCTCTATGCCAATGGCAAATCATGCCATCCATACCAAACGCGCAAGAAGCATGCCAACCATGCTAGCCGCACCTCCGTGCTAATGGCAAATCATGCCGACCACACCTAGCCCGAGCTAGCCGCATCTCTATGCCAATGGCAAATCATGCCAGCCATACCAAACGGCCGAAGCATGCCAACCATGCTAGCCGCACCTCCGTGCCAATGGCAAATCATGGCAGCCACACCTAGCCCGAGCTAGCGCATTCTATGCCAATGGCAAATCATGCCATCCATACCAAACGCGAAGCATGCCAACCATGCTAGCCGCACCTCCGTACTAATGGCAAATCATGCCGACCCACACCCTAGCCCGGGAGAAGCGCATCTCTATGCCAATGGCAAATCATGCCAGCCATACCAAACGCGCCGAAGCATGCCAACCATGCTAGCCGCACCTCCGTGCCAATGGCAAATCATGCCAGCCACACCTAGCCCGAGCTAGCCGCATCTCTATGCCAATGGCAAATCATGCCATCCATACCAAACGCGCCGAAGCATGCCAACCATGCTAGCCGCACCTCCGTGCTAATGGCAAATCATGCCAGCCACACCTAGCCCGAGCTAGCCGCATCTCTATGCCAATAGCAAATCATGCCAGCCATACCAAACGCGCCTAAGCATGCCAACCATGCTAGCCGCACCTCCGTGCCAATGGCAAATCATGCCAGCCACACCTAGCCCGAGCTAGCCGCGCCATGCCAAACACACTCTGCCTTGGCCCTAGCTACACTGTTCACGCCACGCCAAGCCAAACACCCTTACCTTGGCCCTAGCCGCGCCATGCCAAAGTAGCGCCCGCACCTAGGATTGCAAACCATGCAACCTAGGCCAAATTGGCCACGCATGCCATTGGCACATGCCAAAACGCTCGTTGGGAGCTTTTTCTACCAAGGCGCGACCCAAATGGCCGAGCATGCCATTGGCACATGCCAACATACGTCACTGGTAGCTTTTTCTACCAAGGCGCGACCCAAATGGCCGAGCATGCCATTGGCACATGCCAACATGCGTCACTGGTAGCCTTTCTTACCAAACCGTGGCCCTAATGGCCGAGCATGCCATTGGCACATGCCAACACGCTCGCTGGTAGCTTTTTCTACCAAGGCGCGACCCTAATGGCCGAGCATGCCATTGGCACATGCCAACACGCTCGCGGGTAGATTTTTCTACCAAGGCGCGACCCAAATGACCGAGCATGCCATTGGCACATGCCAACATGCGTCACTGGTAGCCTTTCTTACCAAACCGTGGCCCTAATGGCCGAGCATGCCATTGGCGCATGCCAACACGCTCGCTGGTAGCTTTTTCTACCAAGGCGCGACCCAAATTGGCCAAGCATGCCGTTGGCACATGCCAACATGCGTCACTGGTAGCTTTTCTTACCAGGCCGTGACCTTATTGGCCACGCATGCCATTGTCACATGCCAACATGCGTCGCTGGTAGCTTTTCTAACCAGGCCGTGACCCTATTGGCCATGCATGCCATTGGCACATGCCAACACGCTCGCTGGTAGCTTTCATTAACTAGCTGTGGCCCTAATACACGCTGGTAGCCTAACTTTCAAGCCGTGCAACCTAGGCCAACTTGGCCGTACGCGCCATTGGCACATGCCAAAACCCACGCTGGTATCCACTTACACCCAACGTGCAACCTACTACCAAGGCATTCCGCACATGCCATTGGCACATGCCACACGCGCCACTAGCAGCTCTATGCATTGCCACTTACACTCAACGTACAAGGCATTCCACATGTCATTGGCACATGCCACACATGTCACTAGCAGCTCTGGCATTGCCACTTGCGCTCGAGGTGCAACTCGCAACAAAGGCATTCCGCACATGCCATTGGCACATGCCACATGCGCCCTTAGCAGCACCACTTGCACTCAAGATGCAACCAACACTCGATACATCAACACAACCTGGGGGATGCTTTCCAGCGTTTTGGTTTTGGCGGTCCTGACTTACGGCGTACACTACGCTCACATTAAGAAAGCGTGAAAAGGAATAAAGTGGTCAAATAAATGAGGAAATAATGGTGAAAACGTTTTCACCCATTAACACCATGCGGTTACCACCTCCTCCCATTATTTCACCCTTTACTCTTTTCCTTCATGAGGCCGAGTACGTTTAAATCTCGACTTGTATAAATAGGTCTTACCTATTTCCACCGGACAACAAGTCTCGGTCGGGAGAAAAATACTACACTCTCGAGAAAAGGCAACTTTGCAAGCTCTCCAAAAGCTTTCATCTCTTGCAAGCTTACGAAGCTTCCACTTTCGATACAAGTCGAGACACTACTCTCCCCACTATTCTCGGTCTCAACACCTTTCTTTGCTTCCCTCCCGAATCAACCCTTCTCCTCCACTTTGTGACCGAAGCAAAGTCTGGAACGGCCATTTCATGGTTTAGGCCGGACTTGTACAGATTGATCTCTCGAATCTATAAAGTGCTCACGTGCAGCACATTTGTTTAGGGGTTTGAACAGTTTCTCACTCACCTACCGAATTTACCGAAATCGGCAGTAAACGATTTTTACCCATAAACAATTGGCGACCACAGCGGGAGGATTGATCTTTCGGTTACAATATCAAATTCTAGCTTAGTCCTCAAATCTCGCTAAGCATGGCAGTTATCAGCGATCTCCACAAACATTGATCCCGCTCAAGGTCATGATAACTCCTCAATTTCTAGAAGCAATACGACCAATGAAGAGGTCCCAAGACTGGTTGACCTAATGCGTGCTCAGGACATCCACGCCAAAAACATGGACCTAATGAAGGATGCGATTAACAACATACTCGATTTCCTCATCAATCTAACATCGGAGCTAAGTGATTCATGTTCCCCAGGAGATCAAGAGCAGGGGACTAACATCCCGAATGAGCATTCTCAAATCAACGGTTTCGTCACTGACTGGAAGCCAGCGGACCATGAGGCGACCATGTTGGTAGAAAACTTATGGGAATTGCTGCACCTCTCCAAGGACCAGCGAATAAAAACGTTCTCTTCTATCAACCGAATAGCACTGAACGCATCACTAGTTCCTGCACCCACGGGGACTCCAAGGATCCCGGGAAGATCCGCCAATAATATTGTTTTCACCGATGATGACATGATGGTAGAAGACGGTCACAAGGCCTTGCATGTTACGGCTCTCGTCGGGGAGCATAGAGTTTCCAAGAGCGCTCATTGACACGGGTGCATCTTCCAATGTCATCACTCTCAAGACACTTAAAGTGCGGTGCGACCTCGCGAGATCGCAGACGACAACCCACTACGATGACAGATTTCGAAGGCAACCAAACAAGCACATACGGCTACATCAACTTGGAGTTGGCAGTAGGGACAATCCAATCAAGCGTGAAGTTTGAAGTGATTGAAAAAGAACCAGACTACCACATGATACTCGGAAGGCCGTGGCTGCACAATTTCAAAATCGTCCCTTCAACATACCACCAATGCCACGAAAAACAAGATCGAACGGAGAAGTTGTCCGCATCCCGCGTCCATTGTCCCCCTATGCACCAAGCCATCGCGTAGAAGCACATGGGACGAAGGAGGGTTCAAAAGGCGTGGCGACCAAGATTCACGAGTTTTCTACTACCAAAATGGACATCGCTCGAGATAGCGACAACCGGAGATACCCGCGAGAGACCGCCCTTCCACCATCTCCTCGGAAAGGAAGACCACGGTCTCCCGCCACCGGGTGTAACCGTGCCGCACTAAGCGATAGTGCACCCTTCACCGCAGACGAAGCTAAAAAGGGAAACTCACACATTATCATCATTATTAGCAATTAGCAGGGGAGACCATGACCCGGTCTCTCCGCCCGAAAGAATGTTTTCACAATAACCGGGAAGAAGTTCCAGACGCCCCTCAGAAGCTGCAAGATGGGACTGACTTAACCACCGGCGAACTCGAAACTGTCAATATAGGGAATGAGGAATTTCCACTACCCATTTTGATCAGTTCGACTCTACATCCTGCGGAACGCTCAAAGCTAGTCGACCTACTCAAAGAATACGGGACGTCTTCGCATGGACTTACGAAGAAATGCGGGCTTGGATGGAAAATCTGGTCACCCACCATCCGCACGTGATACCGGATCCAAACCGGTCAAGCGACCTCCCAAGACAATTCAGACATGACGTAGAAGAACAAATCAAGGCGGAGGTCCAGAAATTACTAGCCGCTGGTTTTGTCAAACCTATTCACCATCCTAATTGGTTGGCCAATATCGTTCCCGTTAAAAAGAAGAATGGTCAGATCAGATGTTGTATCGATTTCAGAGACCGAACAAGTGCGCGCCCTAAAGACGATTTCAGCTCCCTAACATTGACATGTGCCGGTAGACGCTTACCAAGTGGACATGGTATGTTCTCTTTCATGGATGGATATAAGCGCTCTGACCGGATAAAGATGTATGAGCACGACGCGAGTAAGATCAAGCCATGGAACCCCTCCTAAACACACCGTAATTCCTTTCTTGCTCGAAGAACGCCGGCGCTAGCTTACCCATGACTACTTCATCTTCACGATATGATTAACAAGCAAGTCGAAGATTACGTAGATGATGTGGTGGTTAAATCGAAGACTTCGAGCGGATCATCAGAAACGGCTGCACAAGTGTTCGAAAGATGCCGCGAATACAAGTCAAGATGAATCCTTTGAAATGCGCCTTTGAGTGTCTCTTGGGAAATTCTTGGGGATTCAAATAATTCACCAGAATAAAAGTTGATCCAGTCAAACGCAAGATATCCTCGCGTCGCCGCCACCACGAACCGTAAAGGAGCTCCGTAGTTTACCGTGGGCAAGGTAAACTACATTCGTCACTTCATACCGGGCTGGCACGACTCACTACTACTTTTGCCTCTCTCGCTAAAAAAGGAGCGACTTCACATGGACTCGTCACCGGCCAAAAGCGTACGTAAGATCCGGAAATCTCGTCTCCCCCGTCGGCCATGAAGCCTCCTATGCGAGGGAACGGCTATGTCTTTACCGCCTTTAGCGAATCGCCATCGGAGCTCTCTCGCCCAAGAGATCTGACAAAGGAATGGAATATCCTATACTACTTGATCGAACGTTGAGACGCCGAACTCGAGATACCCCAAGGCGGAAAAGGCGTGTTTAGCACTAATTTATTCCATCCCGAAGTTCGGGCACTGCCTCCTCTCCAACAAAGTGGTATCGAGTTCGACATAACGTCGTTTTCCCCAGAGGCCATAAAAGGACAGAGGCATGCACTGCGAGACTGTGCGCATTCCCATGAGAAAACACCGAGAGTTCACGAGAAGATCTCGGGAGACCTTCGGATATCTTCTTAGTCAAAGAATAAACATGGTCTGCTTTGTTCTTGGCGCTCTTCCACCCCCAAAGACTAATACCGGGAAGAGAGGTGTTGTACTAGTATCTCCTGTGGAGAAGTCTTCGCACTCTTTCAAGCTAGACTTTCCATGCAACTAAATAACTCGGCTGAATACGAACCTTCCTCATTGGACTATCACTACAAACAAGTCGGGGCCACGCGTTTGGAGATATGAGGAGATTCCAAACTACTTATCAACTTGAGTAAACTAGGATTTATGCATTGAAAGAACCGACGCTGGCACCATACAATTTGAAGCACAAAAACTACTAAATTATTTCGACGAAGCAACCATCATGTCGGCCGTGGCGACAACAAGCATGCGGACTTCTTAGCTACACTAGCATCAAAGCTGGGATTCGAATGAGCCGAGGAAACCTGACAAGAAACGGCGAACCATAAGCTTCAACGTGGCTTTCCAACCAGAAAGCCGAAGATGATGATTTGGGGAGAACTCTATCATTCAAGAACTCAAAACTCACTTTTCCAAGGGAAGGTCACCTCAAGACTTTCGCGGAATTTCTTTATGCTTCAAGGTGTTTTGTATCATCGAAATCTAGACAGCTCTATGTCAAGGTGTCTCTCGGAAAAGAGAAAGCACAACAACGACTTGAACATGTTCATACCGAAGTCTCATGGAATAACATGTTAGTAACCCTCTCTTATCCGTTTACAACGACTTGAATCATTAGCCGGAGATGGAAACCCAATCGATTACTCCGGGAAAGCGTGCCCAAATTGCCGGGCGCCCCCGCGCCGAGACCCGGTAGTCCTCAACATCGGTCACACCGGGACCGGCGGGAGCCGTACATCGTTTTCCTTCGCGATGGCATTCTTCCTCTTGACAAAAGGATGCGTCAAGCTAAAACAAAAGTCCAAAAGATTCGTGTTCCATGATGGGGTTTTATATCGCAAGAGTTTCGGAGAAGTCTACCGCGGTGTTTAGCTGTCTGAGAAATTCCCGGTTATGTTAAGAGAAATGCACGAGGCGAACACCAAGGGAAACATAAACTATTCCCTGCGAGATACACGTAGAGGTACTACTTTGGACAACCATGGAAGACGACGCGGCTACTTTCGTTAAATGCCAAGAATGCCAGTATTCACTTGAAACCTCATCCACGGGCCTCCAACACCCCCACGCGATAGGCAAACGTGGCCCTTTATAGCCGGGACTCACATCATTGGGAAGATCAACCCACCATCCTCAAAACAGCATGAGTACATAATAACCGCGACCGAGTACTTTACCAAGTGCGTTGAAGCCATCCCTGACCAAAGGAACCACCTGAGCCACAATCGCGGCATTCATCAGGAACACGTCATCTCGCCATTTTGGCGCACCTAAACACATCACCGACAACGGCACTTTTGCTAACAAGCAAGTACAGGAACTGCTTGAGAAGTACGGAATCAAACAAGTCTTCTCCGTCTATTATCCCCGGAACGGCAAGACGAAAGTACCAACAAGACGATCAAATCCTCGGCAAGAGCATTACCCGACAATCGAAGGAATCTCGGCACAAGCAATTGCCAATGGATCTCTGGGCGTCACGAGAACATCTCCAGAAGCTCCACGGCATGTCTCCTTACTCCCTCGTTTACGGTACAAACGCGATCCTCCCGGTAGAAATCAAGATCCCGTCCCATTGAGTGCACTTTGACAAGCCCGGATTTGAGTGGAATGGCCCAGAATCACTCAATGCCGAGTGCGGAACTAGATACTATGGACTCCAGAAGATCCCGGCGGAGGAACATGCACAAGCATCGAGAACAGAGGATTTCCGGGCGTACCATGACCATGTAAAACCTAGGGTTTTCAAGGAAGGAGATGCGGTGCTAAAACCGCCAAACACATCCAAAGAAGATGCATCGGCCACCGAAGTTTTCTCCCAAATGGGAAGGGCCGTACATAATCACTAAAGCATATAACGGTGGTTACTACAAGATTATCAAAGAAGATGGGGTAAGATAGGCGGTCATCAGCGGAAAGTGGATTAAGGCATACTACGCCTAATCTTTCCCCGCAACATACTACATCAAAAGTGTGAACGTCAGGCACTCTCTCTTGCTTTTACTTTCTTTCTTGCCAATTATCGAATTTCAATACAATCCATCAGTTAACGAGAATCTCTTTATTTCTTCAAAAAAAAAAAAAGCCTTTAAATCTCATGATGCAAATCGAAAAGCCCATCTAGTAAATTATAATCCCTACAAAATATCATCTTCAATCGGCCATGATATCTTTCGGTCCCTCTACTCTTCAAGTCTCGAGTTAAATCTTCAATCCTCCGAGACTCAGGCCAAAACTTCCTCCTCTTCCAGCCATGGCTTTTGTGGCGGGAACCACACACCCCGGCAAGAATACCGGCTCTGTCGACCTTCCACAATATTGAGGCAAGCGCATGACCTTGGTGATATTAAACTCCAAGGATTCACAGTGGACACCATATTCTCCCACCTTTGAATGGTCGACTGCAGCTGAAGCACGGATGGACACATTCTCCATCTCAAAGCAATCATTGGCAAATGACGGTTCCTACGGAAACCAAGGCGGTGAGACAGCACTTCACTACGCTCCACAGTAACGATATGGCCGTATGTCTTCCATATACTCACATAAAGGACCAAGAATTCTTTCCGCACCAGGAAACCACCAACATTCCAATAATTGGAGGAGAGACACCTCATACGAGTCCCAAACGACAAACCTGCGAGAAGGGTATTCATGACAAGAGAGCTCTAAATTAGCGTCCTCCAAGTGACAACAAGGTCGGATTTGAAGGAAGGGGAGCGACTAGGTCATCCTCGTCGATAATGGTGACGCATGCTCAAACGGATATCTCTGCACAAAGGGAAATTTTCCATTTATACAACAAGCGCGGTAAAGTGTATGCGTCGGTCAAAGAAGAAGAAAACATACCTCGGTATGATTTTCTTAACCCGAATAACCTTTGTTGGGATGCTCATGCAAGAGTTAGACCTCGCACCTTCATCCTGGAGAACCCGAGTGGTTAGAAGATGATTCGAATCGCGTGACATGACAAAGAGAGAAATTCAACAAGAAGAACCTTTTTCTCAAGCGAGGGAGATGATGCGGTTGCGTTGGGTTTGAATCGGAGAACCTTTAAAAGGAAAGGAAGCAATGAGGGACATAACGCTTCCTGATTTTTGGCATGAGCGATGCCCTAATTGAAGCAGCGTGAAGGAAAGGCAAAATAAGGAAACTTTGATATTCGTAGAAACACCTACTCCCTCCTTGTTCACACTGGATACCATCAAGTCACGTCGGCAAATACGCACAACTTCCCTACCTTGCCACCTGGTCCCCACCAAGTTAGCACGCCCTTGATTTCTAACTTTCGCATCAACTTCTCAAATGCCGCTGACTTCATCTCTCAACAATGCCGACTCCCGATTCGCCAACCTCCCGATTTAATGCAAACTGCCCGGAGGCAAGGATTCCAAATCCTATTTATAAAAAGGTCGGACAAATTTTCTCAATTCTCTTTACGATTTGTGGCTGATAGTCTTGTCACCATCTTATGCTTACCTGCAACAAAGCTCCTGTTAAAGGGATAAAGCGAGGGACTTAATGTTGATGGTGGTTTTTAAACAAAGGGTAAAATCATAAAACCCCAATTAACCTAATGTACAAAGGTGACACATTTATTAGAACATTTAATGCTTGTAGTCGATGTAATTAATAGGGGTATTTTTCAAATTAGGGTTACAACGAGACAAAACCCTAATTCACCTCGTGCCAATGGCAAATCATGCCGCCCACACCTAGCTCCGAGCTAGCCGCATCTCTATGCCAATGGCAAATCATGCGGTATACCAAACGCGCCGAAGCATGCCAACCATGCTAGCCGCACCTCGTGCCACAATGGAAAATCATGCCCGCCCACCCCTAGCCGAGCTAGCCGCATCTCTCGTGCCAATGGAAAATCATGCCGCCATACCAAACGCGCCAAACATGCCAACTATGCTAGCCGCACCTCGCGTGCCAATGGAAAATCTTCCACCACACCTAGGCCGAGGCTAGCCGCATCTACATGCCAATGGAAAATCATGCCCCCATACCAAGCGGGCCAAGTATGCCCAACCATGCTAGCCGCACCTCGGGTGCCAATGGCAAATCATGCTGCCCACACCTAGCCCGAGCTAGCCGCATCTCTATGTCAATGGCAAATCATGCCGCCCATACCAAACGCGGCGAAGCATGCCAACCATGCTAGCCGCACCTCCGTACCAATGAAAAATCATACCAAACACACCTAGCAGGGCTGGCCGCATCTCTATGCAATGGAAAATCATACCCGGCCATACCAAACGCGCGAAGCATGCCAACCATGCTAGCCGCACCTCCAGTGCCAATAGAAAATCATGCCGCCCACACCTAGCCCGAGCTAGCCGCTATGCCAAACACACTCTGCCTTGGCCCTAGCTACAATGTTCACGCCACGCTAAGCCAAACACCCTTACCTTGGCCCTAGCCGCACCATGCCAAAGTAGCGCCCCCCACCTAGGCTTGCAAACCATGCAACCTAGGCCAAATTGGCCACACATGCCATTGGCACATGCCAACACGCTCGCTGGTAGCTTTTTCTACCAAGACGTGACCCGAATGGCCGAGCAAGCCATTGGCACATGCCAACATAATCACTGGTAGCTTTTTCTACCAAGGCGCGACCCAAATGGCCGAGCATGCCATTGGCACATGCCAACATGCGTCACTGGTAGCCTTTCTTATCAAACTGTGGCCCTAATGGCCGAGCATGCCATTGGCACATGCCAACACTCTCGCTGGTAGCTTTTTCTACCAAGGCGCGACCCTAATGGCCGAGCATGCCATTAGCACATGCCAACACGCTCGTTGGTAGCTTTTTCTACCAAGGCGCGACCCAAATGGCCGAGCATGCCATTGGCACATGCCAACATGCGTCACTGGTAGCCTTTTTTACCAAACCGTGGCCCTAATGGCCGAGCATGCCATTGGCGCATGCAACCACGCTCGCTGGTAGCTTTTTCTACCAAGGCGCGACCCAAATTGGCCAAGCATGCCATTGGCACATGCCAACATGCGTCACTTGGTAGCTTTCTTACGGTAGTGACCATTGTGCCATGCCATTGGCACATGCTGACATCGTCGGGTAGCTTTTCTAACCGGTCGTGACACTATTGGCTCGCATGCCATTGGCACATGCCAACACGCTCATTGGTAGCTTTCATTAACTAGTTGTGGCCCTAATACCTGTATTTGGTAGCCTAACTTTCAAGCCGTGCAACCTAGGCCAACTTGGCGTCACGCGCCATTGGAACATGCCAAACCCAGCTGGTAGCCAATTACACCCAACGTGCAACCTACTACCAAGGCATTCCGCACATGCCACACACACCACTAGCAGCTCTATGCATTGCCACTTACACCCAACGTGCGACCTACTACCAAGGCATTCCACATGCCATTGGCACATGCCACACGCGCCACTAAGCGGCTCTATGCATTGCCACTTACACTCAACGTACAAGGCATTCCACACATGCCATTGGCACATCACCACACATGCCACTGCGGCTCTGGCATTGCCACTTGCGCTCGAGTGCAACTCGCAGCAAGGCATTCGCACATGCCACATGCGCCCCTAGCAGCACCACTTGCACTCAAGATGCAACCAACACTCGAGACATCAACACAAGGCGGGGATGCTTTCCGGGGTTTTGGTTTGGCGGTCACGGCTTACGGCGTACACTACGCTCACATTAAGAAAGCGTGAAAAGGAATAAAGCGGTCAAATAAATGAGGAAATAGTGGTGAAAACGTTTTCACCCATTAACACCATGCGGTTACCACCTCCTCCCATTATTTCACCCTTTACTCTCTTCCTTCATGAGGCCGGGCACGTTTCAATCTCGACTTGTATAAATAGGTCTTACCTATTTCCACCAGGACAACAAGTCTCGGTCGGGATAAAAATACTACACTCTCGAGAAAGGCAACTTTGCAAGCTCTCCAAAAAGCTTTCATCTCTTGCAAGCTTACGAAGCTTCCACTTTCCGATACAAGTCGAGACACTACTCTCCCGGACTTATTCTCGGGTCTCAACACCTTTCTTTGCTTCCCTCCCCAAATCAACCCTTCTCCTCCACTTTGTGACCGAAACAAATCAGGAACGGCCATTTCTTGGTTTTAGGACTTGACTGCAGATTGATCTCTTGAATCTATAAAGTGCTCACGTGCAGCACATTTGTTTAGGGTTTGAACCAGTTTCTCACTCAACTACCGAATTTACCGAAATCCGCAGAAACGATTTTTACCCCTAAACACCGGCAAGGTCGCAAATTGAGAACAGTGCCGACCAAAGACAACGACCAATAAAAAGCCGGCAAGGTAGTTAGAATACCATGCCGACCTTATAAATGTCGCATCCAGGTATGAAAGGTCGGCACGATATTTAACTTCGAACCGTGCCGGGCAAATACCTTCAGATTTTTCTTGAGTTTGAGTTGAGCGGTTCTTCCAATTTGGGAGTGACTTTTTTTGTTAGGTTTTCTTTGCTTGAAGTGATTCTGCATGTTTGAAAATTTATCGACGATGGGATTTTCGCATCGATAATCGACGACTTTTTTTGGGTTTGATGATGAATGTTGATGGGAGGTGGGTATGGTGGTAAGAGGAGGAGAGGAAGAAGAGAAGATGAAGTGAAATCAGATTATTAGGTTAACTTTTAATTATAATTATGAAGGGTATATTCGTAACTTTAGCACATTTCACCACCCCTTAGCAAGGACACCAGGTCCATTTAAATTTGGGTATAACCCAATTAATCTGGGTATACCCCAATCAAGCCAGGTATTTAAAAGGGACCCCCAAGGGAAGATATTTTATATTGTTTTCTTATGCGTTCGCGATTTTCCTTAAGGGTTTTTTCGGAGTTGCCAAGCTCAAGTTGAGCATCTACTACATATGCTAGTAGTAGATGTAGTAGGGTGTTTTATCCTGGAGATATTCGTCCTGTGAGGGCTATAACACCACTCTTGAGTGTAGCCGGGCGCTAATGTCTTAAGGGCAACGTGTTGAACACGTGACTCACTCTGTTTTTCCAACATTTTTATCTTGTTGCTATTGCGGAGATCTGGGGAGCTCGTCCGTTTCATCAAATCGATCACTTGCATTATAAAGGAGCTAAGTATTAATAACTTTTGCTTATTTGATTTTTCCTTGTTTTTGATTATTGCACCGAACAAATTCTCCTTTACATCAATTTTTTTTTTACGTTGATTCCTTCCCATGAAGAGATCAAAGTATAGGGCCTTCGTATAGGACTCATCCTCCCACCACATTGATCCGCATCAGTGATGAATGTTGCCGATACTGAACCTTTAGTTGAGATTTTGATGGTCTCATCATGCGTGGCATACCTTAGGCTAGGGGTCTCATTGACCTTGACTTCCTTTGACCCAACAAACTAGTATTTAATTTCACCGAGCAAAGATAACCCTAAGAAACATATTCCTCTTCTTCTCCATCTAAAACTCTCTTCTCTCAAGAACGCCGTCATAAACCAGCAATGGCATCATGTAGATCTATGATGATAGGTGGTAGTTTCGTATGGGAATGTGGTGGAAGAACAAAAAAGACCCCCATTTTTGAATTCATCACAGAAGCATCATGGTATTTCCTCTCAATTAAATTCCGTCCGAGATGAAGAGGCCTTCAGATGTTTGCCAAAAATTGAAGGTCCTACGGAAGAAATTTCAATTCAAAAGGGTAAAGCGGGTGGAGAAAACTCACAAATCCCGTCAGGTATTCTCCAACATAGTGTGGAGAAAAAGTTGTCTTGATGAAGATTGTGGATCTGGTGGAAAATTGTGTAGGTCAAATGAAGACCCAAATCTTCTGCTGCTGAGGGTAAAGGCAATGATTTCGGTGTGTAATTGTTGCCTAAAGACCACAAAGTTGTGTAGACAGTCAAATGTTGGAAATGCTCATCAAGACCTCTCAGGCCAGCAGCATAGTCAGATTCAGTAATATCAGTGGTTCTTTACTCATTTAGGTCACGAATTAAGCAGAGTACCTCTTTTATACATGGATGCACCACTACGAGTCCCAATTCCAGTTATAGTTTTTGGAAATCTCCATCATTAACGCAACTATGATTTTTCCTCTCAAAATGATTCCTCTGGACAGCGAAAATTTGGTATGCTAAACACACCACATTTAATTTATATAATTTCGGTAGGGATTTCAAATACAGGTTCATTTGTTCCTTTTCGCTATATTTGAAGTGTCTGTTAAACAAATTTTTTCGGCTTGAATGAAAATGAACTAGATGACAAAACCATGGTATTTTTCTTTTTTTCAGAGTCTGTGGTTTGTATATTTTCTTGCGGTTTGTAAATTTTCTTGATACGGCCTGTGGTTTGTATATTTTAATTAATTGCATGAGCTTGCCGAATCATGTTGCATATAAAATCAGCCAACCTCACTTCGTGTTCATCATGTTTAAATTGGGTGTCACTGGTTAATAGACTAGTATATTAATTGTCAATGGTTAATAGACCTATCATTATTGTTCATTACATGATTTGATTACAACTTATGCGAGTTTTGTTGCCTGGTCGTTAATTTTTTGTTGCAATTGAATCACATTACAAAGTACGTTCTTCTCCATTTATATGCCTTCAAATCTGTGTCATAAATACTTGGTACCATAAAAAAAATAAGTAGAGTCACCTTAACTGGATCCAATGTGAAGTAACCAATATCTATTTATATAATGTCAATTGGACTCTGCAGAAACCTTCTAAAAACTCATCAATAAGTCCCTGCAACCACACAAACATCTGTTGCATGTAGCCAGCATGCAAACGGATCTTATAGCTTTCATTTTGGTTGTTATGCTGAAATTTTAGTGGTTCATTAGGTTATTGCAAATGTTTGAATTCAGTGGAGGATCTCTTTTACATGTATGGAGGCACTAAGAGTCCATTATTAAATCGAATATGATTTTTCTTATCAAAAATAAAAGCAAAGAATCCCCCCGACAGTGAATGAAATTTGGTATGCTAAAACACAAATTTGAGTTTATATGGTTTTGCAGTTTGTTTTAAATGTGAAAATTTTACTTACTTCTCAGTATTGATTGTGAATAACTGTATTTGTCAGTTTGTTCGGCGGAGATGCTGCTGAGTTGGGGTGTTACCATTTTGGATTGACATTACTAGTCTGTCCACATTGGAGGTTATCCTAAGTAAATCAGTTTATAATCAGCTAGCATCTCAGTCTATGCTTAGGGATGCTAGTGTAGGATGATTTGATGTTCATTCATATTAGGTTATCTGAGTGTCTTGTAATAGGGATGCTAGTGTAGGAAAAGCTCTGCATCGTCATATTTGGTTTTGAGTGATGACAATGATTGTACTTTTATGGGTTTGTTGGTGAACAGATGGAGATGAATATACCTTCTAGAGATTTCCTCCTTAAGGTCTCAGAGCTAGCTGCATCGTGCATTAACTAAGCTAGGGACGGTGTGCTAGAAAAAGACTTGTTTGCTTTAGTGCGTGGATTCTGGTTACTTATATGTTGTAGTCCACAGTTGTGCGCGGCTACTTGTTACTTATATGTTTACGGAAGAGAATGATCCCGCGAATGATTGAGATGCCTACAGTTTGATATGATACTTCCTAGCCTGTTTTAAAGAAAACATTAAGCAAAAAAGTTCATGGATGGAAGAATCAGTGAACCAGCAGGTCAGTTGCATTATTCTCATTTCTCTTTCTTACCATCTTGGCATACTTTTTTTTTTTCTTTTTGATCGGTAAAGAATTTGATGCTAGCGAGTTTCGAACTCAGGTCAGTAGTATCAACACAGTGACTTTACCACTGTACTACAGTGGCACCTGCCTTGGCATACTTCTTTAATGGGTTTTGAAACTAAGTCGCATCATGACACAGCATTTCCTTTGAAATTAGCTCTAGTTGGCATCATGACACAGCATTGCCATCAAATATGCTATGTGAATCCTTAAATTTATAAGCTTTATAACTTCAGGGATTATATCTAGATGGTTAACCGGAAATGTTAATGCTGATGTTATGTGACAGGTGCACCAAGAACTCCGTGATCAACTATTTGGTGTCGATTGGAACAACAAAAGTATAATGAGCCATAACAGACCTAAAGCATCGGAGCATTCATCAAATTCTGAGTTACCATAGAATTTTGGCAGTTCATCTTGGTGTAAATCTAGTTGAGGGTTGGGAATGAAATACTGTGGAACCTCACGTACACGGTTCCACGTACACGATTACAGACACTGCAATCATGTTTGTTATCCGCCTTATGATTTCTCCTCTTTAAAGTGAAGTCTCGTTTTCTTTACTTGTTTACACTTCCACATTGTTCATCTTAATTTTATCTGTTCAATTGATTCCTGTGAATATTATGTTTATTAATATGTCTAATCTGTTTTCAACAGGTGAGTGGCAAATGAGCACAACGATCCAATGAGATTCTGCTCCAAACAAGCCGACAATATGGTGGTCGCTTACAGACATGAGTGCTAGATGTGATAAATGAAGGTCGGAACTAGGTTGGATATCATTTCACTACTATTCTAGTCACTCATGTTTCATCCCGGTACTGTTAATCTATTTTTTCTAAAGCCTGTAAAACATCCTCCTTGAATTAGAAGCGATTGTAATTGGAAATATTATGAATCACCTTTTGTTTCTTCTTTCTGTCATATGCATTTACATGCCAACCGGGTAGTAATGATCAAGACATCTTTTGTACACCGACTAGTCCTTTGGCTTCGTTGAGGTTAGAAATCTGACGTGAAATTGTTAAGATTACAAGTTCACAATGCACATGGGAACTATGAAATTGATTGACAAAACCTCAAGATCTTGCCCTTCAATGAGTAGTCGAAATTGCCCTTCAAGGTACATTGTTCATAATTTAGGATTCAGTGTTTAAAATTCAGGTTTCAGGGCTTAGGGTTCAGGGTTTCGTGTTCAAGATTTAGGATTCAGGTGGTGGTGGTGGTGCGGTGGTATTGGTGGTGGCAGCGATGGTGATAGTGGCGGCGGTGGCGGCGGTGATGGTGGTGGTGGCAGCTATGGTGATAGTAGCGGTGGTGATGGCGTTGATGGTGGTTGTGGCGGCGGTAGTGTTGGTGGTGGTGGTGGAGGAGGCGGTGGCGGTGGTGTTGGTGGTGGTTGTTCTAGTGGTAGTGGTGGGGATGGTGGTGGTAGTGGTGGCGGTGGTGGTGGTGGTGGTGGTGGCGGGGATGATCCCAATTACTCATCCTAAGTGATTTCTAACGCCAAAATGTAGTTGCGAGAAATTTCACAACTACACCCTTAGTAAAATCTATGGAATAATCTAACAAATGATGAAATACTCGAGAAGTTTTATTAAAATCTTAGAACAAGTAAAAAGTTATGAAAAAACCCTAACTTGGGGAGCAAATAACTTTCTCACTCCTAAATATCTTGTCTAAGCTCACCAAAAAGATCTCCCCCTTCTACAAAGGCGTTGGGCTCCTTATATAGGAGTTTACATAGTGGAGGACAGCTAATAAAGCCTCTAATTTCGGATCTGACGTGCGTTAATGACGCATAGACTTTATCATTACCGCATGGTTTCTTCACTGCCGCATAGATCTTCACATTTTTCTCGTGACTAGGTGACGTCATCCGGTTCGTCATTCTGGATATATCGTATGCGTTCGTGTTCGTTTACTACTAAAAGAATTACTTCGCATACTAAAATGAGTGTGCGATATTTTGTATCCACACAGTGGTACGGAGTAAAACCAAAATTCGAAGTATATTTGGCCTGAAATTCGGACTAAAACTATATTTAGTCAACCGGATGTTAAAAATACGTTTGATACCAGGCACAGATTAAAAAATAGTTCGTTTGTAGTGGGACAGATGTATAAACTACACACGTAATCCATGCTCCATGCGCAGATTAAAAGTCCGTTGGAATGGTGCGAGGAGGATATAAACAACGCCTAATGGGGCGAACATTTGGGCCAAACGAACATTAAATTCAAGCCCCATCAGGCGTTTCTAATATGTTCGCCCCACTTCAAAAGAAGTTTATACTAACTAATCTGGAGGTAGCCAGTAGCTCCCCATCGGTTGCAACTTTGACTAATTTCAGATAACAAATTACTAGGTTATTATCGGATAAGTTGATATCAAATCGAAACCAATCACCACTTAATGCTTTTGATTGAACGAACCCATATTGACTATTGAGGGTTAACATGAGGCCTGCAGCTCGGAATTAATAACAAGATTCAGGGTTCATAAGGCTTAGTCCTATGGGCTAGATATTTAGCTGCTAGATTGGCCATCCACGTCAGATAGGGCAACCTCCTAAGTCCTATGGGATGGCGAATCTAGCAGAGAAACACTGATCCGTGCAGCGTCCGACGCTGAACAAAACAGCGCTCAATAATTTACCAATTAAATCAACTTCACTAGTCAGTGTGCATTGATCATGTCAATCCCATCCCATCCCATCATTGTTGCAAGACGGCAGTACATCTTATTGCACAGACGGGTCAGTGTGCTTGATAATTTACCAATTAAAATGAAATGCTAGCTAGCTAGCTCTCAGAGATATAGACGGGTCAGTGTAATTAATAGTGACTTGTCATCTTATTGCACAGACGGGTCAGTGTAATTAATAGTGAAATAAGATGTACTATCAATGGATAGTGTAACAATCAATGGTCAGTGTAATCAATCAATGTACTATCAATGGTCAGTGTAATCAATCAATGTACTATCAATGGTCAGTGTAATTATTTTCTTCTCAATGGATAATAATATGTACTATCAAACGCCGTTTGGTTCGGCGTTTTTTGGCGGATCCCTTAGAATATTCCTCCAACGCTGAACCGTTCAGCATAATTTTTACTTTTTGAGCGCCGCACCATTCAGCGTTTCAATCTCGCCGATATTGCATTGCGGCAACCGCTAGAGAGAGAAGTAGCCTTGATTGAGTGTTAACTTTTTTCCCACACTTTTTTCATGATTTGCAACACTTTTTGGCCAATCTAGCAATCCAATCTAGCCCATAGGACTTAGCCTAACAAGTTACCTACAGCTTACTGATAGTAACATTGTAGTAGTCTCCGTCTCTTTTATTCATGCATTTTTTTATTCATGACACACGAATGGTACATGTGCAGCAGGAGAATGGACGAACTATATATAGACTTCGACCGTGACAAACGGGTTTAAAATCTCCGTCTAATGGGGTGAAGTTTAAATTAACATCTGAAAATCAGACCCACTTGTCGAGTCCGTTTGATTTCAGACGGATATATAGAGTTCGCCCGTTGACAGGCATAGTTATAATGTGTGTCCGGTTCAGGTGTAGCTGTCATCTTCTCCTGTGAGGCTGTGAGTGAGATCCAGATTGTACGTTCGTTCCGTTTCAGTCATAGATTATACGTGCGCTCGAATATAATTTGCTCGTCACCCGGATCGCGTGATTGTGGACGCTCTTACCTCAAATAGCTTATGTGTGTAGAGCTGACTTTAAAAGTATTTTATTTTGTTTTGTTGCTTCCCTCCCGTGAATTGAAGAGGTTTAGTTGGGACACCAAAGTAGCTGAGTTGAGATTTTGATGGTCTCATGGCATACCCAGGCTATAAGTCCCATTGACCTTGACTTCCTTTGACCCAACATACTAGTATTCAATACCACCGAACAAAAAGAAAACCCTAAAAATCCTATTCCTCTTCTTCTCCATCTAAAAACTCTCTTCCCTCAAGAACGCCGTCATAAACCAGCAATGGCATCATGTAGATCTATGATTATAGGTGGTGGTTTCGTATGGGAGTGTGGTGGAAGAGAACAAACAAGACCCCCATTTTTGAATTCATTGCAGCAACATTATGATATTTCCTCTCAACTAAATTCCATCGGACAAATGAAGACCCAAATCTTCTGCAGTTGAGCGTGAAGGCATTGATTTCGGTGAGTACTTTTTTAGCTAAAGACCACAAAGCTGTGTAGAAGGTCATATGTTGGAAATGCTCATCAGGATCTCTCTGGCCAGCATCGTCAGATTTAGTAATTTTTGTGGTTCATTTACTCAATAGGTCACGGATTTAGCAGAGACTATGAGTCCATTATTACAGCAACTATGATTTTTCCTCTCAAAATGCAAAGCAATGATTCTCTGGACATCAAAATTTTGTAAGCTAAACACACCACATTCAATTTATATAATTTCCGTAGTGATTTGGAATACAGGTTCAGGTTCATTTGTTCGTTTTAGTATATTTGAAGTGTGTGTATGAACTATTTTGTCAAACAAATTTTCCAACTTGAATGAAAATGAACTGGATGGCAAAACCATGGTATTTTTCTTATATTCAGAGTCTGAGGTTTGTATACTTTGATGAATTGCATGAGCTTGCCGAATCATGTTGGGTGTGCAACTTGGGTGTCAGTGGTTAATAGACTAATATCAGCCAACCTCATAGACTAATATACTAATTGTCCATGGTCACAGACCTGTAGTTGTTGTTCATTACAGGATTTGATTACAAATTATGTGAGTTTTGCTGCCTCTTCATTAATTTTCTGTTCCAACTGAATCACATTACATAGTATGTTCTGCTCCATGTACATGCTTGAATCACATTGACTGGGAAGTGAATGAAATTTGGTACGCTAAAACACAAATTTGAGTTTATATGGTTTTGCAGTTTGTTTTGAATGTGATAATTTTACTTACTTCTCAGTATTGATAGTGAACAACTGTATTTGTCAAACTTGGGTCTGCAGAGATGTTGCTGTGTTGGGGTGTTACTATTTTCGATTGACATTAGTAGTCTGTCCACATCGGAAGTTATCCCAAGTAAATCAGTTTGGGATCAACTAGCATCTCTAGCAATGCTTAGGGATGCTAGGTGTAGGATGATTTGATGTTGGTTATCTGAATGTCTTGTAATGGGTTTATAAGCTCTGCATTGTCATATTTGGTTGTGAGTGATGACAAAGATTGTACTTATATGGGTTTGTTGGTGAACAGTTTGAGGTGAATATACCTTCCGGAGATTTCCTCGAGCTCTCAGAACCTGCATCCTGCATTAACTGAGCTAGGGACGATGTGCTAGAAAAAGACTTGTTCGCTTTAGTTGCAGTTATATGTTGCAGTCCACAGTTGTCCGTGGCTACTTGTTACTTGTATGTTTACTGAAGAGAATGAGCTTCGTATGTGGCGATGAAAATAGGGTAAATTAGAAGATATGAGAGTTGCATTATGCTCATTTCTCTTTGTTACCATCTTGGCATGCTTTTTTAATTGGTTTTCAAACTAACTCGCAGCATTTCCCTTGAACTTACCTGTTGTCGGCATCATGACACAGCATTGCCATCATAAATGCTATGTGAATCCCAAAGTTTCGAAGCCTTAAATTTATCATCTTTATAATATTATTTCGTAATCTAACTTCAGAGCTTATATCTAGATGGTTAACCGGAAGTGTTAAAGTCTAATGAGCCCTAACAGACGTATAGCATCAGGGCATTCATCAGATTCTGAGTTATCACATATAATTTTGGTAGTCAGATTTGTAATTCATCTTGGTGTAAATGCATTCTTGCATTGTAGGGAGTTGTTGGTTTGGCTGTTCAGGCAGGAAAATGGTGCATTTTACTCTAACTATCATGGAATTCAGACGTAGCCAGGGAAGCAAACTTCCACAGTTTGAAT
The DNA here is from genome assembly GCA_023531295.1 of Papaver armeniacum. NCBI lineage: Eukaryota > Viridiplantae > Streptophyta > Magnoliopsida > Ranunculales > Papaveraceae > Papaver > Papaver armeniacum. The sequence continues at coordinate 295,535 of JAJJWW010002451.1, forward strand.
ATCAATGTTATCTTTTCAAGAACATACATTAGCTAGCTGCTAGTGGTTAGTTGTTTATCCTTTGTTGTCAAAGTGATTTTTATAGTAATAAGTTGAGGAACATGCATCTTACAATAATTCCCGCAAGTGACGAAGTTTGTGATGCTTTTCTCACAAGTCATGGCATTAATTTACTTGTAGAACAACTACGGCTTCTGCTCTGAACAATAATGTTACCTATTATTAGCTAGCGATAGTTTATTTTGCTAAGTGTCAGAGTGTAATCAGTTGAGAAACAACTTATACCATCGTTTTTGTTTAATCAATTAGACGATTGATTTTTGATTTCTCTCAACAACTACCTCAATGTGTGGTTCCTTGTGTATTACTGGTGACAGTGAGGAGAATGCCGTGCGATGGGTAATCCAATTACTGAAACTCAATGCTTAGGGCAATCAATTGCTTAGGGTTATGAGGTACCTTCACTAAAACTCATGGTTGGCAACACAATTTCAAAAGCATCTGCAAGATCTAGAGCGAGTTCCAGAATCACCATCTTCTACAGCATCTGGTGATGCTCAACTGAATTCAGCATTCATTGTCAGAGATACATCTAATATTGCACACGGGACATTTTCAAATTCGCATCCTCAAGACTCAAGTTTATCCTCATTCCTAATTGATGGTTGAACACCGCTTTGCCTCAAACTTCTCATCTTAACTAACTAAAAAGCAGAAACGGATCCAGAAAGACTGAAAAAAATAGGGAAAAATATCGTTCGGTCCCTTTTTAGGTGGTCCCATGTCTGTTTAGTCCTTTGAGAAAACGCCTTTATTGTTTGGTCCATAATTATTTGAAAATATAAAACAGACAAAAATACCCTTCTGTGTTATTTTTTACTTATTTTCTTGTAGCAGTTCATTCGTCAAAAATGAACTCTTGTTAATTTCTACTTATTTTTTCAGAAATCACCTACATAAACCAGAGTTCATTCCATAAATGAACTCCATATAAAAACCTAAAAAAAACAGAGTTCATTCCAGAAATGAACTCCATATAAAAACCTAAATAAACAGAATTCCTTCTAGAAATGAACTCCATATAAAAACCTAAAAAAAACAGAGTTCATTCCAGAAATGAACTCCATATAAAAACCTAAAAAAAACAGATTTCATTCCAGAAATGAACTCCATATAAAAACCTAAAAAAACAGAGTTCATTCCAGAAAATGAACTCCATATAGAAACCTAAAAAAACGAGTTCATTCGAAATGAACTCCATATAGAAACCTAAAAGCGAGTTCATTCGGAAATGAACTCCATAAAAACGTCATCTTCATCTTCTTCGACTTCTTCAACAGCAGCAGCGACAACAACAACATCAATCATCAAAAGCAAGATAAAGATGAGTTCGTCTTCATCTTCATCATCATCTCAATCGCAACAACATCAAGGAAACAAAACTTAATTAAATCTTCAACAACAGCAGATCTATCTTTGAGTTCGTCTTCATCTTCATCACCATCTCCAGTCGCAGCAACATCAAGAAAACAAAACCTAATTAAATCTTCAATAGCGGCAGATCTATCTTTGACAACAACAACAATAGCAGAAGATGAGTTCGTCTTCATCTTCATCATATTCAATATCATCACCAACATCAAGCTTCGCCGTTCATCATCTTCTTCATGTGATTCATCGTCTTCATCATCATCTCTAATCGCAGCAACATCAACATCAACATCAAAACGTCGTCTTCATCATTTAATCAACAATAGCAGTTTATTTCTTCTTCATCATCTTTACAGTAGCAGAGAAAATTTGTTGTACATAAAAAATTGAGGAGAGAGAAAGTAGATCGAAAATATGGAGGTGAGAGAAGGAGAATCTGAAAATAATATCTTCTCTCTTGATAATTGACTATATATATCCTAGGGTGACGTCATGGATTATGTAATGGTCCCAAAAGGGTATTTCTGCCACTACAAGATGACAATTACATCATCCATGACATCACCCTAGGACCAAACTATAATTTCTAGGACCAAACTATAATTTATATTTTAAAAAAGGACCAAAAAGACAGTTGACCGGGTCAACTGGACTAGACTCATCCTAATTTATTATTTCTAGGACCATATGGTATTTCCTACAAAAAAATAAGAATATATCAAATCCGAGCTAGAGGCTTGACCAAAGCCCAACATTTCTGTAACATATCTTTTAGAACCGTTTTTTGGGCACCACTCTTTTTTTTGGAGGGGACCATCATTTCATTTTGGGCAAGTTATTTGAAGTAGTATGAGGACACCCCGTATCCATATATTTATATCCATATATTTATTTTAATACCAAAACTATCTTCTTGATTATTTTTCTGTAATGATTAGTATAATTAACCATTGATTAAGGTTAAATTAATAGATGATTTTTTTTTTTAAAAAAAGAAGTAGAATTATTGAGTGATTAAAGTAGTAGAAGAAGAAGAAGAAGATGGAGATTTTCTTTTTTCTTTTTTTGAGATCGGTGAATATGGAGAAAAACATCCTTTTGGTATTGAGGTATGCTTTTAACTTAGTTAATGTTGCTATAAATGGCCTAAAATATCTTCAAAATGAAAATCGTAAGAAAAAATTTCAACTAGGTCAACATAGTTCGGTTACATGTCCCGGAACCTGTTATTCCAGAGTATACAGAGTAATGTTCGGTTTCTAATATTAATTTTCGACTGAACCGAACTCAATATTAGAGTGAAGTTCGGTTAGAAAACTTTTTTTTTGCGAACTAACCGAACTAACATATTAATTTTCAGAGAAGGGTTCAGTTAGCAATTTTTTTTTTTTTTTGCTAACCAACCGAACTCAACATATTGATTTTTAGAGAAGGATTCGGTTTGGTTAGCATTTTTTTTTTGCGAACCAGCAGAACTCAGCATTTGTTGTTCGAATACAAGTATTTGGCTAAAGGAAAAATAATTCCAATTAACCTAACCAACCGAACACAATATATAAGTTTTCAATGAGGAGTTCGGTTAAAACTATTTTTTGGTGTTACAACCATGTAACGTAATGATTGCAACCATGAACTACTGATTAAAGTCTTAACTAAATTTCCGGTATATAACTATGAAAACTAGTTATTATGGTAATTAAAATTGTGGGATCCAGGTAAGATTTTGATCAGACGTACTAGCCACTTAAACTTGTAGCGAGGAACGTATCAGACTTACTTCAATATCGTACATTACTTTTCAAGTTCTCAATCATCCCTTTGGTGGGTCCTAAATGACTAGACCCAAGTTGCAGGAATCTTGGATATTTTTGTAAATGGACGCAAGTACAGTGTGGTGTCCTTTAATCTGAACTATAAGGCTACAGGGCTTTGGAGCCTAGCTAGCACTGCCTTGTTCTGTGTCTTAGCATGACTTGTAGATATATAATGTCCATTTATCTAATGATGTGCATGTTTCATAATGTGTAAACTCTTGTATGGTGAGCAATGCACATATGAACTTCATTTTTTCTACCTTGCGAAATTTCTGATTACCTCTTTTTTGTATTATTGGTGATGTAAGGTTAAGTTATTTGCTAAGAATATAGATGAGATTTGAGTGGTGTTGTTCAGAGAGTTGAATAAATCAAATTCTCGGATATTTTAGGATCACTAATTTGCACATCTTGATGGTCGAAACTAGCACAGTCTTGTTATGTCAGGCTAACACTGTGCGGTCTTCTTATATCAGTCAAATGGTGCCTTTGGTTATGTATTTGAGTTTTTTCTTTCTAGTTGTTCTAGGCAAATAATTTTTTGATGAATCAGTTTCGGAAAACACGTTAATCAGAAGATTCAGACCCTTGCATACTTTTATAGGAAGTATGGCGGCAATATCCAGTTCAACATTGTCATGTTAGGGCCTACAACTAGAAAAGAAAGACTGAATTTATGTTAAGGTAGCCTAGAGACGGACTGAATAGAAAGACCAGAGTAGATAATAAACTGAAATGAAGATATTGATAAAGCTGTACGTTGTGAATTAGGTGGTACTCAATTATGATTTATCAACTTGAAAAGAGTTTCACACCTTGTTTGTTTGAAGCTGACTCATCTGAGTCGTCCGGATCTGAGTGAAATCACCTGACTCATTTGGATCTGACTCACTAAGGTCTTAGTAAGAAAATATGTTTGTTTTGTGAGTCAGACCTGACTCAGCTGACTAGATTTTTGTGGACAGAAAATGTCCTTGTGCACATTTCAAACCATAACATTTATCACTACCGAAACATCACAAATTGTTCCATTCCAGTCTAAACAACTTCCCTTTTTGATGGAATTAAACATTACCAAACAATAAAATCTAAAGATTTCATTCCTACAAACATAAAAGAAGCAACAAAATCTAAAGGAGACTAGCTATCTCATCATGTAAGTTGTTCATATATATCTGCTCTTGTCGTCCAAACAGACGAGGTGCATTTTCTTCCGTTTCCGCTTCCACTTCCACTTCCACCTGTGTCTCATTCATATCAAATGTCTCATTCTCATATTCTTTAAATAGCCAATCATCCAATGCATTACGACGTAGAAAGTTATGTATTGACATGCAAGCAATAACGATATTTCTTTGCGTCTCAAATGAGTATGAAGGCATTTTACTTAGAACGAGAAATCTTACTTTCAATACCCCGAATGCTCTCTCAATCACATTCCTCAATCGAGCATGGGCTTGATTAAACTTCTCCTCTTTTGTTGTTGGAGGTACTGTTCGGTACTATTATGTTTTTGTTGCTCGTCCGGCTCCGTGCTTTTGTCTGCAGCGTCCGGCTCATCTTCATCATTTTTTAGCGGTGGTAGAGCAAGCATTAAAAACAACAAAGCAATCTCCGGCAGTTATAATCAGCAGAAAGGTGAGCCAGGAGAACTCAAGATAGTTTCTCTTTTTCATTTTGCGCATGTAGCCACTTAACAGTACCATCGATCTTCTCCAGAATGTGTAATAAGGTTCTGACTCCAGAAGAATGAGTATCTGACCTCTCCAGTAGATTTCAAAATTTACCAAACTCCATTACACTCTTGGGATGGATGGATGAAATATATGCTTGGCAATGATCATGTCAGGGGTAATCTTGGAGATTGTGGTTGCGTTGCTGGTCTGTCCTTGACTTTAGGTTGGTGCCTGGACTTTCTGATTGCGACGATGATATGATGTGGATGCTTGCCTGGTCGAAATCTTCTGGAGCTATTGGGTGAAGTAGACGAGCTGAGAGCATTCTATTGCCGATGTGCTGCTATCAAGTCTTCAAGGTCTTCGTTCCAAGCGACATCCTTTGAACCATCTTCTGAATCTTGAACTGTTGAATGAAATGGGATGCGGTGAGCAGACCCCAGTTATACTTTTGTTAGACCCAATGGCGTGGCCGGATATGTGAATATATCTCTGTGGCGTGCTTTTGGAGTCTTTGATGCACGTGTACGGCTTTATGTTGAGGAATTCCTGCGGATCGTAAAACTTCGACGGTGATGGTGTTGAAATAAGAAATAACCTGGTTGAGGGGAGTGAAAACCATCCAATGTTGGTAGTCCCCATGTGTAATTATCCTCAACCTATTTTCTCGTGGAAGATGTGCTTCTACTGCAGTCACTGGTAAGGTGGTGACTGTGTTCAAACCTCTAAACCTGAAGGAGGCTTAAGTCCCCAACTGTAGCCTACTTTAATTGCATTGCCTTGAATCTACGCTTATGGGATTTGATACAAGCTTATTGTACTCTTCTAGATGTGATGCTTGGATTCTTGGAATCATCTAATGGATGAAAAATTCTGGATAACGAAGAGGTAGCAGTGAGAGAGTTTAATCGTGGCTTCCTCTGTCTCTTCAAGAAAATGTTTCAGCCGTGTCTCTGGAGTTATCTCATGAATGCTTGATTGTTGTCGGGGATGGACCGCGATGAGCAGTCCCCAGTCGCAATTCTCTTTGGTTACTGAAGTTGTTTCCTCGGAGTAGGATTGGGATCCGTCGTGGGCCTCGTAAAGTGTTTCACACGCCTTCTGGGCATAGAGGTGATGATATCCTTACGCTACACCATTAAAGAGTAGATGACCTTGTCGTGTATATGACTTTTAGGTTGACCGTGTCTCCTTTGTAGTGGTTGTTGCTATGGTAAAGCTCTGGTCGGTATCAACAAAATGAACAACAACAGTTCTTGGCAGCAGATATGATCAGAAGAGACTAAATTATCGTGGGAACCAAAATAGGTTGACTGGAATTGCATGGGAGTCCACGGAAGCAAAGGGATTGACTGGATGCGTAATCGAGTAAAATTGTCCACGACCACGAGCTTTGGAGGGATGAGACAAAAGGTGGCCAAAACTATGAACCTTGGCTGGCTGCGATCACGATCCTTGATAGGAAGGAGTGTGGTGGCTACAGGCACGAACCTTGGAAGTAATTGGAGTGTCGTTGCTCCTGGAGAGGACACTGAAGCGGCTCCTGAAGCGAACATTGAAGTGGCTGCTGGAGCGAACGTTGAAACGGCTTCTCGAGGGAACGTTGAAGCGGCTCAAATAGTGCTGGTCCGCAAGTCGTGGTTTCTCCTCATTGACGGTTACAATGTTGAAGTTGGAGGCCGCGTCAATTAGCGTGCTGTCAAACTCGACATCCTTCGAGTGAGCAGTGGTTAGGAGTCCCCAGTTTCATCTATCAACCACGCAAGAGAGGTTGGGGTTTGGGAACGGCTTCCCTGGCTGGAAACAGTTGCTTTCGATTTTGTGGACGGTGTCCCCAGAAATAATGCTGCTCCTGACGGGAAGAGGGTCTCTGTGAACTCAGGAGGATTCCTGATTTCCTTTGCCTCGATTTTGGAGAAGTTGTTCCTAATCCTCACATGTGATGAAATTGGATTGCTGATTTCTCTCCAACGAACGTTCAGGAGCAAAACGGGCCTCTTTATCTATAAAGGTGTGTCCTGCTGAAGTACTGACGCCGGGAGTATTAAAAGTACTCCTCATTGGCTCCATTTGGGGTTGGCGTGTTTTTTGTGGTAACCGCTTTGTTAGTGTCTTGAGGAAAGTAGGTACCTGTTTCTGAGTTGAAGCCATGTCCGTCTGAGCCTTAGCAAGAATTTCTTGTCTTTCCATCAAATCAACAATGTTAATAGGGGGTTGGCTTCCTATGGCTCATCCAGTATCTCGTCCTGATGGGGGAGTGGCAGCAGCTCTAGTGACAACCGGGGGCGTCACACTTAAAGAAACATTGGGGGTGGCGGCAACGGCTCTGGCTCTATTGATCGGAGATGTAATGCCTTAGGGAACGTTTACTACGCCGGTGGTGGTGGCGATAGATTTTGCGGTACCGCAGGTGTTGATCATGCTTGGTCTTGGTCATTCCCTTTCTCTCTCGTTGGATACGTCCACATACTCTGTTTGCATCGTCGTTGGCGGGGTACAAACCTCAAACAAGGATTCAATATTTTTGTTCCATCTCTGAGATTCTTGAATTCTATGGTTGTGAAGGAGCCAAACGTGCATCTAGGGCTATTTGATTGAAGCAAATGTCTCTGCTCGCTGATCCTTTGAAAGGTGTATAAGTTCACATAAACTTTCTACTAAAGAGGCCGCTTCCTGGTCCACCGGCCTCTGGTTGGTGGTGAAACTGTCGATTTGAGGACGATCATCCGTGGCGTGAGTCCCCAGCGCTAGAATTTTTGGAGCAGGTGAGCCGCTCCAATCTGACGTTAGCCTGACAAGAAAACTGAGTATGTTGTTTATTGCTTCATTTATCAGTTCCATGTTCCTTGTGTGGATCTCCTGGACTCGTGCCAACTCGACCAATCTTAGGATTTCTTCATTAGCTGCACCATTAGGTATAACATTGGTAGGAGGGATGTCGCCATTCGCCAGGTTTTGAACGGAACTTGGATTTTTAGAATCAGTTCTAAGACCGACCATCTTTTTAAAAATTGGAATTGCAATCGAGAGATTAATCTCCCACTATGGTCGCTAATTGTTCGTGGGTGAAAACTGTTTTTGCTGATTTTGGTAATTTTAGGTGTGTGGATGAGAAACGAATCTAAACCCTAAACAATGCAATGCATGGGAGTACTTTTGATTCGAGAGATCAATCTGTACAATCCTAGCCTAAACCAAGAAATGGCTGTTTCAGGCTTTCTTCGGTCACGAAGTGAAGGAGAAGGGTTGGTCTTAGGGAGGGAAGCGAAGAAAGTGTTGAGACCAGAATAGTTGATTCTGAAGATGTGACTTGTTTTATGACTTGTATCAGAAAGTGGAGCTGGAATGTAAGGTATCAGTTCTTTGCTTATTTCTGGATAGTGTGATGTTGCCGACCAAAAACTTGTTTTTGGTGGAAATAGGTGAAGCCTATTTATACAAGTCATATTGAAACATACCCTGGTCTCGTAAGAAGTGGAAACGATTGAGTGGTGGAAGAATTGAGTAACATATAACCGTCAGAAACCCATGCTTCCATGATGAAGGAAGTGGATCCGTTTACACCTGTTACTTCTTGCCACCATTAATTGTCCTACTTCATGACACTTTCCTATAACGAGCGTATTTCACGCCGCATGCTATAAACCCCTAGACCAATACCCTGATGAGTATCCCCCAGTTTTGATATATTTGATGTCTCGAGTGTTTTCGTGGAAAACATGTAGCATTTTGCTACGTGTGGCAAGTTAAAATCAAGAAGCTTGCCATAGGAAAATAACATGTGATACTATTAGGCTCGTCTGGTACGGTCTCCTAAAATTTACCACAAGTCTGTTAGTTCGGTGGCGAACTTGGATGGATGAGATTACATCTCATGAGGAAGGGTAGTTGTTGATTATGGCTACCTTGTGTTGGCGCCTGATAATGGCGCAGTGGCGTTTTGGTGTCGCATGCCTAGCATGGCTCGTGCATGCCAGTGGCACAGTGGTGTAAGTGGCGCCTGGAGTAGCCATGGCCACTAGATTTAGGCAGTTGGTCTCCTAAAACTTTCCATAAGTCTGTCAGCTCGGTGGGGAACTTGGATGGCTGAGATTGCATCTCATGAGGAAGGGTAGCCGTTGATTATGGCCACATTCTGTTTGCACCTGTTAATGGCATAATGGCACAGCCGCGGCGTAGTGGCATGCGCCTACAACATTGTGGCATAGCCTCGTCTGTGGCATTGTGGCATAGCCACGCTTGTGGCTTGGCGGCATGGCCAAGGCTAGGTTTTGGCACCGTGGACAAAGTTAGGGCTCAGCGACATGGCCAAGGTTACGATTTGGCGCCGTAACAAATTTAGGGCTTGGCGGCGTGGCCAAGGCTAGATTTGGCACCATGGCCAAATTTAGGGCTTGGCGGTGTGGCCAAGGCTAGGATTTGGCGTCGTGACCAAAGTTAGGGCTTGGCGGCGAGGCCAAGGCTAGGATTTGGCATCGTGGCCAAAGTTAGGGCTTGGCAGCGTGGCCAGGGCCAGGATTTGGCGTCGTGGACAAAGTTAGGGCTTGACAGCGTGGCCAAGGCTAGGATTTGGCGTTGTGGCCAAAGTTAGGTCTTGGTGGCGTGTCCAAGGCTAGGATTTAGCACCGTGGCCAAGGCTAGGATTTGGCTCCGTGGCCAAAGTTAGGGCTTGGAGGCATGGCCAAGGCTAAATTGGCTCATGGCATGTTGTGGACTATGACCAAAAATTAGGGTTTCGGCTAAAAAGTCTTTGTTTCGATCACGAGATCCTAATTGGAGTCCGTTATGGCATTGACCACGAGTAGAAAGTGGATTAGCACGTAGTGGCGTCATTTGTGGCACATTGGCATGTTATTGTGGCAGAGTGGCATGTTGGCATGTTACTGCGGTAGAGTAGCATGTTGGTATGATGATTAATATGTTGTTGTGGAAGGGCGCGTTTGGCTTGTTAGTATGGTGGCGCGGCAGGGTGTGTTTGGCCTTTAATGTATGGTGGAGAGTTTAGAGAGACTTGATTGGTCAAGAAAAGGGGTCGGCCAAACATAAGGTACGGCCACACCTCTAGTGCTCGTGGCGCATTTTAAAGTGACATGATTGGTGGGTAGGAAGGAGAGGGGCCGGCCAATCATGGGAGTGGCTACACTTCTTGTGTGAGTGTGGCGGCTTTAGAGCAACCTGATTGGTCGAGGGAGATGGGGTCGGTTTAGGATGGGGCGTGGCCAATGGCGTTGGTTGGCCTAAGGCATGGCCACGCCTCCCTTTGCTGCTGCTCCTTGTTTTCTGATTCTGGGAAAGATTTTGCACCTGCTAATCTATGGCGGATTAATTACTTAGTTTGTAAATTAGTCAGGATAATTGATTGAATTCTATGTATTGACACAGAGTTCTTTTAAGTTCATTGCCAGAGAGCAGCATTCTTTCTGATTGAATACCTTATGCAAAGACCTTATCCTTGATACTTGGAATTTCGTGCTACTCTGCTGCGAGTGAACACAAATTGTCATGCCATATAAACATTAAGGGTTCTGCCGGGGAACATAGCACAGAAAGTATTCAAAGGAACTTATATTAAGTGAATATAGGCAAGGCGCCGAAATTTACAGAACATCTGGGATGGTTGCTACATGCGCCAGTCTGGGTAAATTTCATGAGAAAATATTGAGTTGCTCAATAAATGTGCCAGTGAAGAGGTTGACACTCACAGCTGCGTTCCCTTACAGAGTGACGTCACATCAGATGCAAGGTTTTACAATTTCAACCCTAAGCTAAAAACCACCGTCAATAACAACATGCTTTGTTTTGTATGTTAGAAACTTAGTGGAATAATTTAGTGAAGAGAGGAAATTGTCTCACAGTAAGAGTTAGCAACTTTGAGTATTCATGTATATTTGAGCATTTACTTTGTGGTTGTCTTGTTATGGGTGCTTCAGAAATCAAAAATTCAGCTATAGCATAGTTTTAATTATTTCAACATAAGTGTACTCTATTTAGGAGGACCCAGCAAACAACAATGTTAAATCTGAGATTTGTAGTATGTCGGATGCAACTGGATTTCTAACTAAATTTGTTTGATTGAAGTCCTTTGTACCCTTTTTTTTGTTCAATTATATCATGAAAAGTATCTTCCTGAAACTGTTCGGTGAACATATACTTATCATGGATTTTATTGTGTGCAGAGATGCATAACAACATGGATATGCAATAGCTTCAAAATACCTTACAGATGGTTCTTTCTTCTTCTGCAGGTGAACATAAGGAGATCGAATTTCAGTTGAAAAGACAGTGCTTGTGAAGCTGATGACATCGTGGATGAATTCTCTCATGAAACACCTTGCCTCTGAACCGATAGAGGAAGTTGGAAGCAAATGTGATTTCGTTTCAAGGAGATATTTACAAAAAATCAGTGGCTCCGTCAATGATATTTTTCAAGCTGGCTAAACCTCTTATGAATCCCCTTGTGTCCGCCATACTGACATCTCTCATCCGTAAGTCTTGGTATTCTGAATTCCGTTGATTTTTTTCTAAGTTTTGGAAGATAGTGATGAAAGGAGAGAATTCTTATGAATTTCTCGTTATCTTTATCCTGCCAAGTGCGAATAAACGGTCACCCTAGACATTCTCCCTTCAACTGGTTTGCTTCTGAAATTATGCTTGTATTACAAGATAATAAAATTATCAGTTTCTCTTTGCAACGAACCTAATATCCATTAAGAAGGCTTAGATTATAAGGCTTTTGCCCTTCATAACTCTTGCAGTCGAGCATTGCTCAGCATTTAGAAGGGTACGTCACTTAGGGGACTTTGGCTTTGCTCCGGTTCCAAATATGATGTGAACCGAGGTATAAGTAAAACTTGTGTTTGAAAAAGTGAGTAAATCGTCTTTATATAAATTTCACAATTTCTATGAACAACTGGGACCGAAAACTGGACCAAGAGCAACTCCAAGTCTATACTTGCACATCTTGGTCTCTCAAAAACAAACTTTTCTCAAATGCTTGTTGGATGAATCACTTAATTTATGTTGTTAACAAACTTACACTTAATTCTCTTTATAAACCCCAAGTCTGTGATTTTACATTTTTAGTGATAAAACTTTGAATATTTGATGCTAAGTTTAATTTTTGTCTTATTTTTACTTTTTCAGGTACCTTTGTTAGAGCAACTGCAGTGGTGCGAGTATAACCAAAGACCAAAGAGGGAAAAAAAGATCAAAATTTGGGTTTAATCTGGTGTGTTACGCTACGGGTGGAAGACTAAATTTGGTGGAGCGTATACTATATGTTCGCCTGGTGTGGGGCGTGGAATTTACGTTCGCCCGATCGGGGGAGATTCCAAAAATAAAATTAAAAAAAAAAAAAAAAAATGGGGCGAAGGTATAAAGTTCGCCCCACTATAAAGAGTGTAAAAAAAGAATGGGGCGGAGGTTCCCCACACAAAATTAAAAAAAATAAAAAATAAAAAAAAAAATGGGGCGGAGGCTATATGTTCGCCTGGTGTGGGGCGTACACTATATGTTCGCCTGGTGTAGGCGTACAATAACGTTTCGCTTTGGTGTGGGCGTTAACTATACGTTCGCTCGACTATAATTTGGGTTTAGTCTTTGGTCCCGACCAAATATAGTCTGGGATTTGGGTTTAATCTGGGATTTGGTCGATAGTACGTCCCACTACGTCTCGTTCTCAACCCAAATATTTGAGTTTAGTCGCCCACTGCGGTTGCTCTTAGCCTGCTAAATTTACCTTTCTGACAATAACTGTGTGTCTCTGATTTCTACGAGACTATAACGTTGGAATTGGACTCTGTTTGAAGAACTAATAAAGAATAGAAGGATTTATGTAACAAGCTGGTGATGGTACGGCACTACATGTAGGGGTTCAGCGAAGGATGCCCATTCCTATAATGCCACATAATGCTGTATACAAAAGCCAGTATCAGTAACGGGAGGAATTTCCTTAGAATCGTCTTTTGGAGTCTCTTCTTTTCTTATGTACATTTTACTACTTGACCAAAGACTAGTATGGGATTTTGATTTTATGCCCACAACAATGTGGATTTTCTTATTTTGTAGTACTAAAACGATAGCTAGTTTGCTGGCAAAAGTGCTATTTTAGACAACTCCTTTCTGTTTAGAACTAACAGCAATGTGAATTGTTAATTTCAGCTGCGATTTTGTTACGTAAACTCATCATGTCATTACTTCAGGCTTTCGGCATTCTCAGAGGAACTGTATGTGGTAAATAAGTTGGCGTGAGTAGTTTGTGCAAACTTCATTGATAGTTTCAAATTGGTGGTTGTATCTGGTGTAGACTAGGTATTATTGCGCTGTAATGGAGCCATTAGCCATTGGTTCACGAACAGGCCTAACATTTTGCATTTTGCTGTAAGCTTATTGTGTAATGAACCGCAGGATTGTATTGGACATGCAAATGGACAGAGCCAGGAACTCCACAGAATTTCAAATGATGCTAATTATTCCATTTTTTCATAAATCAGAACATGGTACTTAAAAAAACTATTTTAGTGAGAGAACAAGCACATAGATGCAAATAACAATTAAAATTAATCTTACATTACGATGATCACTCATTAGCCTGCCTTTTCACGTACAAACTGAAAGGATCTTTGATCAAGATGGCTTAATTAAAACATTAAAAACAAATCTCACTTGCGAAGATAATGAAAAAACAAAACCCAGAACTTGTTTAACATTTTAGCCGGATTCTGCCGCTTAGCACTCGTGCACATGCACCTATTTAGACACGCACCTTCCGTTTCACCTAGGGTTCAATAACCGAATTCTTCTATCAGAAGTGATGACATTAGAAAATAATCTAAGAAAAAGGTAGAATATGCAGTTGATGCTATCATAGTTTTTTGAGAGGAAAAATCATTGTGAGCGTCCTGTTGTTGTAGTATTTGACGCTTTTCTTTCCATTGATGATGGATCATGAAGATGAACATTAGAGATATCTGTCTGGTATGTTAATTTTCAGGGTTAGGGTTTGGAAATTTTTTTCCTTCACTACTCAACAGAATGGACGAGGCGGAATAAACTTTGAGAAGAACTATTCAACCTCTTATACGTCCAGCTTGAAGGCTTAATCTTGATCGTTGATTTTATTTTAATTTAACACAAAATTGGTCAAAAAAGGCCAAAATCAACAATTCTTGGGTGAAAAAGACACTTAGGTTTTGATACCGTTTAAATAGCCAAAATTTAAAAAGATATTGTTTAAATGGACAAAAATTTAAAAATAGGCAGGATGTAACCAGTTTCATCATGTCCATTTTCAAATATTTTTTCTTATTTTTATTTTACAGGATGCATTCAGTTTCATCCTTCCTATTTTTTTAAGTATAAGCCAGGATGAATCCAGTTTCATCCTTACTATTTTTTTTTTGGCTATTTCACCCGTACTTTTTTTTACTCGTCCATTGAACCGTGTTTTAAATTTTTTTGGACAAAATATTTTATTACTGACCGTAATTGCTGCCCATACGCGTTACATGCCAACCGGCTAGTAAGGCTTCCCCTGTGATAAAGGCATTTTTACGCGAATTCCGAAAAGTGTTTTCGGTCTTCATTTCTTTGAAGTCGGACATTACTGTTCTTCAAGACCCCAAGAGGGTTTTACTCCTCTTTCTTCTTCTTAGATATGAACTTCTCCAGATTGCAGAAGAAAAGAAGCTCAAGATCAGCTTTGAAATAATCAACAAAGACACAGATGGATGTAAAAGTAGTTCTGTATGGGAATCTGGTAGATCGAAGAAGAAGAACGGAACAATTCTATTTCATCTTTTCAATTCAATTGTTGAGCATTATGATATCTCCTCTCAAAACAATTCTATTTCATCAGCAGTCACAACCACCATAGATCTAATCAAAACAATTCTACTTAATTCTATACATATGTGATTAACCATAGATCTGATCAGTCCCATTGTTGTTTCCTTCATGATTTTGCACTTCCTTCCACTTCCCCGCAGTTGGAAGATTGTGTTTCTTTGTAGATGTAACCTTATTCTCGATCATTCTATCTTGGTGTTGTGTTTCAACGTTCTATTTCCTGTTCTGCTGAATCGGAAATTTCGACCAAACAAACCAAAGGTAGTTCAACAAATCTGCTAGTCTAAAAGAACTTGGGCATCTACTACCTGTTGTCTTGGAGTATCAGCTTGTTAACTTATCTGATGGACTAATATCTTCACTTTCCCCAGGGGTAGGAATCAAAATCATTGCTGAAGTTCCTTTTTGTGTTGGCTTTGGATTCATGATGAATTTCTCATTCTTGTTGATACAACTTTGTTAAATCTGAAGGATTAGGTTGATGCTCATGCTATGGAAGTTGAAAGCCCCTTTCTACACCAAATTCTAAGTAAAGAGGAAAATCAAGTTTGGTTATTTTCAACAGTCAAGAGAGTAAAATTTCTTTGGTTATTTTAAACAGTCAAGAGAGTAAAGTTTGAAAGACATATATAATCTCAGTTAAGCATAGAAGAGATATGACTATGGGTAGTGATGCCAAAGTCATGGTTAAAATCCTTTGGAAACACTAATGGAGAAGGGTGTAGAAGCAAAGGGCATGAAAAGACAGTAATTTGGATTTCTACAAGTACTAGTTGAAGAAGAAAATGGTAACTTAACTGCCGAAGTATAAGACATCGGCATTCTCTTTTTGGAACGAATTAGCCTTGTTAGTGTTGTGCACTTGTTCAGTACTAATACTATGCCAATGCCCTGTAATTATCAAATGATTAAGCTATTTGAGATCTTGGTTTCAATTTTTTTTTTTTTTAAATCTAGGTTTAGATACAAAACGTGAAAACATGTCCTTTAGGTGGTCGTTAGTGTGAAATTAACTGAGTTTTAGTAGCAGATTTTTCAGAACTAATATTTCAAATGTGAAGAATGTGACTAAAGTCTTGAATTGAATTGAATTAAGGATGACTGAAAAGTTGATATTTCGTGTAAATGCGAACATTTACCAATCGTGCTAGGTGACCCGCCGTGTAACCGCAGAGTACCCGCAAATTAAACGTGGCTACTGATGTGGCTTAAATGAGAGATTACTCCTTAACACGTCATATACATTAAAAAACTAATTAACAAGGAAGGAACTGTATGTTCTATTTACTCCTCAAATTTTCATACTGATTCCTCAAATCTTCACAATAATTTTAATTCACTGTATACTAAGATTTTTAGTCTTACACAGCCTTTAAGTACCACTTCGCCATTTTATCAATCAATTTAAGATCTCATATCTAGAATGAACAATTGAATATGAATAACAATTTGTAGTTTATTCGATCGATGATTTCACTTCTTTTTCCAGTAATTAGAAATTTTGTTTTAATATAATCTTTCTACTTATCTTAAATCAATCAAGTGATCAATTTTCTTTAGATCTTTTATTTGGATATTCTCTAATTAGGTTTTTGAAATTGAGAAAACGTTTTGAATAAATTAAGGGTTTTGATAGTTTTCCTTAAACGGAATTTTGGTACGCTTTGTTTTATGTGAAGAATCATCACAATGGAAAAAAAGAAGAAGAAAAGTTTTATTCATTCGCTGAGGAGCCTTAGATGTTTCTCGGATGTTGCATGATACGAAAGATGATATTCACGTTATGTGATGATCACGTAACTGTACTAACGAGTTAATGTTTGATTGTTCAGATAAAAACAACGAAGGTAAATCAAACTTGTAATTTAGAAGCAGACTAATGATGAGGTGGATAAAAAGAAAATCACCTCTTTCCTCCACATCTTCTGCCACGCAAGACTCCGCTGGTATTCAGCTGTTACCCAGCGGGTCATATAGGGTTGCCTAGTAACATATCTATGGACACTAAATTAAAAGACGGAAAAAATATTAATGTTATCCTTAAAAGAGAAGGCAATATTATGTCCCTTAACAACCACCCCAGAATGGAGTGCAAATCAATACCAATAACTAAGAAAATAAAAACATAACCAAACATCACTGGCATGTTTTAGTAGATCAGACCAACAAAACATCTCTAACACACTCCCACACAGCAATGGAAGAATGCATCGTGCCTTTAAATTAACATTATCCTTCCCAATTTAGTTGCCTAATACCAAGTACCAAACTTACTCAATTGTTGCTCAGGTTGTCTAATACTACCCAAGATCAAATTTGTGCACGGGTTGTCTAACATGTAATACACTTAATTGTCCAATTTAGAACCAACAAACCCAAGATCAAATTTGTGCACGGAATCTCAATTCTTATTATATCCAACAGATATACCCAAAAATGGAGATTCAGATCAAACACATATACATACTAAAAATTGAGATCGAAATATAAAACTCTGAAAATTGAGATCGAAACCGAGTAGTTCAGTATAACTTGTCGTGCTAAAAAATTGAGATATTATTCCCAATCGAAACTAAGTTCAATAAAAGTGTCTGACTATTTCCAGGCGCCAGCTAATTCCACGAGATCAGACGGGAAGACTTAGCAAATATAACTAGTCGTACGTGCTCTACATTCGAAGTCGAGAGGTCTTAATATTGCATCTATAGCTCCCTAGCTGATCAACCTACACGGAGATCTGAATTGAACCTGGTGCATGGAGATCAAAAATTTAAACTGCTGCAGAATGTCGAATTTCATGTCCACCACTCCACCATTCAAAACCTTATTTTGAGAGAAGAAATCATAGTGCAGGTTGAACCTTGATTGTTTATATCGATCGTGTGAGGATCAAAATGAAAAGAGAGAATCAAAATGAAAAGAGATTTTGAGTTCCAATGATGCAAGATTCAGATTAGACAGAGACGAAGGGCCGAAGGCGGCGTTTTAGTTTTGGTTCAGTGAGAGTAGGAATAGATAAAGAGACAAACTTTCTCTTTGGAGTAGTAGTTTATAAAACACATCCTAAACCCTAATGTGCGCCCCTGTCCCCAATGTCCTCGAATAGGTCTTTGACGGTCCGCAAGTATAGGTTATTTGGCCATGGGCCGTTTTTTTTTTTTGTGAACCGTTTTTTTGGGGACTACTCAAAAATGGTGGGGGACTACTTTGTGATAGACATGTCTACCCTATACTTATAAGGGGTGTCCTAAAGTGTGGAAATGACTAATCTACCATTTACCTATATATATAATCACCTCCTCCCATCACCACCACCTATATATATATAACCAACTCCTCCCATCACCACCACCGACCACCTCAAATCACCACCAACGCCACCTCTATATATAGTTTAATTTATTCGTTTACCAAGGAGTATTAGGTTTAAACCAGCGTCACTTGAAGTTTTAGGGTGACACAAATTCGTCGGCAACGACAGTTTCAGGTGCGACTTTTGGACTGTGGAAAAACGAACAGTCCAGCTAGTTGGTGGACAGATATACTTTTTCTTCTAATGACATACCATCTTGATTCTTCAGCTAACTCAATTGGCCATAAAATGTAGAAACTTACGTACATCACATCACAAATGAGAATCCAGTTAGCAAAATGGAAAAAAAGAAAACACACGCTGACTAGACCAATTTTATAGACATTTTTAGATCGAAAGAGATAGATTTTATTGATGAAGAGAATTTACAAACAAGCTACAAGTTGTAGCAAAGAAATTCGTTGCTGTAAAAGGGTAAACCTGGTGGAGGAAACTTATATATGCCGGAAAACTTAGATACTCCGTCAGGAATTCTTGAAGATACTTGATGAAGATTGTGGATCTGGTGCAAAATTGTGTAGCAAAAATGAAGACCCAAAATCTTCTGCTGATGAGGGTGAAGGCATTGATTTCGGTGTGTACTTCTTGCCTAAAGACCACAAAGTTGTGTAGACGGTCAAATGTTGGAAATTCTCGACAAGACCTCTCTGTCCAGCAGAGTCAGATTTATTAATTTCAGTGGTTTTATTACTCATGATTCACGGATTTAGAAGAGTACCACTTTTGCACTATCAGTCCATCAATACCCCCACAATGATTTTTCGTCTCAAAATGCAAAGCAATGACTTCTCTGGACAGCGAAATTTGGTATGCTAAACACACTACATTCAATTTATATAATTTCGGTAGGGATTTCAAATACCAGTTCATTTGTTCCTTTTTACCATATTTGAAGTGTCTGTATGAACTATTTTGTTAAACAAATTTTTCGGCTTGAATGAAAATGAAATGGATGACAAAACCATGGTATTTTTATTTTGTTCACATTCTGCAGTTTGTAATTTTTTTTGATACGGCCTGCGGTTTGTGTATTTTGATTATGCGCTTGCCGAATCCTGTTGCTTATAAATATGATGTTTAACTTGGGTGTCAGTGGTTAATAGACTAGTATGTTAATTGTCAATGGTCACAGACCTGTAATTATTGTTAATTACAGGATTTGATTACTAACTATACGAGTTTTGCTGCCTGGTCGTTAATTTTCTGTTGCAATTGAATCACATTATAAAGCATGTTCTGCTCCATGTATATGCCTTCAAATCTGTGTCATAAATACTTAGTCTATGTTGTAAAAGGCGCTAGGCAAGGCGAGGCGCCAAGCCCAGCGCCTAGCGCCTAAGGCGCCCCAGGCGAGGGCCTTTTTTTTAGAAAAAAACAGAATTAGGTATAATTTGGCGCCTGGGCACCTTTTTTTGCCAGGCGCCAGCATTGCGCCTAGTGCGCCTTAAGCGCCAAAGGCGCTCGCCTTTTACAACATAGTACTTAGTTACCAAAAAAGTGCTTGAATCACATTTACTGGATCCAATAGCTAATATCTAGTTATATAATGTCAACTGGACTCTGCAGAAACCTTCCAAAAACTCATCAATACGATCCTGCAACTACACAAACATCTCTTGCATGTAGCCAGCATGCAAATGAATCTTATAGGATTTGTTTTGTTGAACGATTGGATATGCAAAATACATCAGGTCAGTTTATTGGCTTAGCATCTTATTTGGCTTCACCTTAGGCACATGACAGCTGTGGGCACAATGACCTATGTTATCTGTTGTTGATCATCTAAAGCCAGACATAACTGTCTCTTAGTTGGTGTTACAACCATGTAATGGTTGCAAGGATGAACTGCTGATCAAAGTCTTAGCTATATTTCCCAAATGTAACTATTAAAACTAGTTATCACAGTAATTAAAAATGTGCAATCCAACTAAGCTTTAGTTATGGATCAAATGTGGTAGGCACTTAAACTTTAGTAAGGAACATATCAGAGACTGACTTCAATATTCTATATTGCTTTTCAAGTTTTCATTTATCCCATCAACGGGTTCTAAATGACTAGACCCAAGTTGCAGGAATCTTGGGGACTTTTATAGATTGACGCAAATACAATGTGGTGCCCTTTTATCTGGTCCCTAGGGCTAGATGGTTTGGAGCCTAGCTAGCAGTGCCTTGTTTATTTGTTCTATGGGTTAGCATGACTTGTAGATGCATAATGTCCATTTATCTATCGGTGGTGCATGTTTCATAATAAGACAAGTCTTTTATGGTGAATCGACGCCCTTATGAACTTCATTTTATTTACCTTGTCATAGTCTGTTTACCTCTTTTTTGTATTATTGGTGATGTATGGTTAAGATATTTGCTAACACTATGGATGAGATTGGAGTGATGTTGTTCAGAGAGTTTAACTAATCAAATCCTTGGATATTATAGGATCACTAATTTGCACGCCTTGATAGTCGAAATTTGTGCAGTCTTGTTATGTCAGGCTAACATTGTGTTCAGGACTCATATATATATATATATATATATGTTGTCGATCATCTAAACCCAGTCATAACTGTCTCTTAGTTGGTGTTAGAACCATGTAACGGTTGCAAGGATGAATTAAAGTCTTAACTATATTTCCCGTATGTAACTCTTAAAACTAACTAGTTATCATTGTAATTAAAAAGGTGCATCCAGCATCCAAGCAAGCTTTAGATATGGATCAGCCGGTCAGATGGGATAGCCACTTCAACTTTTAGTGAGGAGCGTATCAGAGATTGACTTCAATAATGTAAATTACTTTTTCAAGTTTTCGATTATCAACTAGAAAAGTGGTCTTGTATAAGGTAGCAGCTTAGTACCACCCAACCTCAGTTCCTGGTGATACGATTCTAAGCAAGGTTGAAATAAATAAGGAGGACACTAGATTGTTTTGCAAGACAAATCAAGGCACTGTAAAGATGATGATAGCAATAAATTCTTAGTTATTATCATATCTTCTTGTGGAATCACAAGTAAGTCCATGACACAAATTTAGTTAAAATTTATAACTTTATGTAATGCTTTTTTAGTGATGAAAACTTAGAATATTTGATGCCAAAGTTGGTATATTTGGCATCACACATCGAGTGGTCCCCTCCAACTCGTGTCGTTGCGCCTTCTGGGGACATTGTTACAACAGGAAAGAGCAATATTACAAGTCTCCAAGTTGAATTAGAGGGTTTAGTCCATCGGGTTTTCCTTGCATGATCCATGGATTATTTTCCCTTACGGAAATGGGTGAAGTTTTGTCTTTTGTTATAACCTCAAAACAAAAACTTCAAAAATAAATTGGATGCCGTCTAAGCAGAACAGATTTTGGGTGGAGCCCATATCGTGTAGGAAATAGTCGTGCACTACTATCCCAAGTTGTTGCAGAAAGTAGATCGGTGAGAAAAATACACCTAACGGAATAGAAACACTCAATAGAAAAGAAGAAGCTTACGTGGTTCGGCAAGTTTGCTACATCCACGTATAGAGAAAATTGTTTCATTATAATAATTCAGGAAGATTACAACACTCTGATTCCTCACACACCAAGACCTTTTTAATTAAAGTCTCACTCACAACTCTGAAGACTATAAGAGAATATGGCTAACTCTCTTTCTCATATTTAGTATAAATGTGAGCCTATCTCTCTCGCTCACTTTCGCAGCTACCAGAGTTGTGAACTCTGCGATGCTTAAACAAACCAATGAAGAACCCATTTTATAGGGTCTTTCCACGCGACATAGGTCCTTAAATTAAGGCCAATTCCTGTTGTACCAAAGAACACCTCCATACTTTCACATTACAAAAGTCTGATATGTAGGCACATTTATTGCAAGGCTGCTAATGGGGGACCGAATTTTGTGGGGGTGTACCAAATTTCAAATAAAACAAAACAATTTTATATATAAAACAAAACAGCTTTTGCCTTGGGCTTGGTACACCCCCAGAATTTGGTCACCCCTATTAACAATCTTGAATTATTGTGTTCATATCATGTGTACTTTTGTTTTGGTAAGCAAAAGCAACTTGTGTTCATATGTTGTAGTTTTGTTTTGGTAAACAAAAGATACCCCACATGAAAATTGAGACAATGAAACTTCTGAACAGTACATTACTATTATCTCAATAATTGATATTATGTAGTGGAAACGTTTCCACAAATCTCCACCTTGTCTCAATTTTTCAGACCAATGATCTTGAAGAACTAGCTCCACCTTGGCATGATAAATTATACTAGTTTAGTTCTACAAACTTTAATGTCTCTGCGCCATAAAACGCCTTGCACCCAAAGGTGCTTAATTTCTGAAGATGTTTATCAAATTTGAGCAATGCTCAAACTTGATTGCGGGTACCGTCTTGGTCATCAAGAGGGATGGATTGTCGTGAGTGCTTATTTTTTGAAGACAAATTTCACCATCGTTGACAATTTCTCGTATAAGATGAAAACGAATGTCGATGTGCTTGGTCCGCGCATGATGCACTTGATTCTTGCTAAATGTGTATCACTTTGATTGTCACAATAAATTTCCACATTTTCTTGAGAAATTCCCAAGTCACCAACCAGTCCTTGTAACCACAAAGCTTCCTTGACAGCCTCTGTAACTTCCGTATATTCCGCTTCTATAGTAGACAAAGCAATTGTTGACTGTAACATAAAACGCCAACTAACAGGACCGTCAACTAAAGTAAACACGTAGCCTATTGTAGACCGGCTTTTATCCAAGTCACCCGTGTAATCTGAATCCACGTAACCTTTGACATAAGAACCCAAATTTGCATCTCTCTGGTACACCAAACCAACATCCAATGTGAAGCACAAAAACCTCAAAATCTATTTCACAGCATTTAATTGCTCTTTTCCTGGATTAGCCATATACATACTAACCACACTAACTGCCTGTGAAATATTTGGCAGAGTGCAAACCATCGCATACATGAGATTACTAACCGCACTCGCATAAGAAACCTCTTTCATGGAATCGCGTTCCTCATTTGTTGATGGAGACATACTTGCTGCCAGTTGCATATGATATGCTAAAGGAGTAGCAACATGCTTTGAGTTTTGCATCCCAAAATGTTCTACAACCTTTTTTAAAGGCGGAGACATCCTCTACTTCTGTCTATAACAATCTCCATCCCAGTAATTTTCTGTGTTGGACCCATATCTTTCATTTCAAACTCTCTACCCAATTCAAACTTGATCTTATTAATTTCTCTCATGCTTTTAGCAGAAATAAGCATGCCATTAACATAGACGTAAGAAAATAGAAGAGCCATATTGTAGTTGTGGTTGCAGACACCCTCCAAGATTATACAATGCTCTAATCAAATTCCATGATCAATTAACAAAGTTTTATTTATTTTTCTGAAAATCTTATAAGAGAAATAAGAATACAAGGAAATCAAAATAGCTCTAGACTTTTTCTCTCCTATTTGTTCTCCTCTAACTCTCTAATAAGATCTCCCTCATCTCGACTCTACTTGGTCCTTTATATAGGATATTACATAGTGTATGAAAGCTAAGTCGGCCTTTATTTTCGGATCTGATCTACGTCATTCTCGCAAGATTACAAGGGTTTTCTTCGCAAGTTAATCTCGATCTTCCCAGAATCTTCATACTCTCCTCATGATTAAGCTGACATCATTTGCTACATCACTTCTCTAACACTCTGCGATGGTCTTTGCAACCATCTTTTAGTTAAAACTTCACTGAGACATAACTATTGCGAGGTTCTGCTCCTACAGTAGTCTCCTGAAGTATACACAATGATCAAATTTACTTCGTGTAAATCCCCAAACAAGCATGAAGATATCAAATCTTAAGTACTATTTTCGAGGCGACTGTTTTAGTCCGTATAAAGATTTCTTCAACTTGCATACCAAATTTTCTTTACCAACAACTTTAAATCCCTCAAGCTGTGAAATATGTATGTCTTCCTCCAAGTCTTCGTGTAAGAACGCAGTTTTGACGTCAAGTTGTTCTATCTCGAGATCAAAATAACCCACCATAGACCAAAGGACCCGAATAGAAGTATGTTTTACTACCGAAGAGAAGATTTCATGGTAGTCAACGCCTTCCAATTGTGCATAACCTTTTGCTACTAATCGCGCCTTATATCCGACACCACTTTTGGAGCCCGGAACACCATCTTTCTTGGTAAAAACCCTTTTGATGCCGATAGACTTCTTTCCATTAGGTAATGGTAC
Organism: Papaver armeniacum; assembly: GCA_023531295.1. Classification (NCBI taxonomy): domain Eukaryota; kingdom Viridiplantae; phylum Streptophyta; class Magnoliopsida; order Ranunculales; family Papaveraceae; genus Papaver; species Papaver armeniacum. Next base: position 319,900 of record JAJJWW010002451.1, read on the forward strand.
CAATTCCCAACTTTGATTTTTGCGAAGAGATTGCATTTTCTATTCCATAGAAAATTTCCAATCCTCCACCCAAGGATCCTTTAACGCTTCTTTGAAACTAGAAGGCGCTTCATCAAACATTGTTAATGCAAAAGCCATTGTGTCTTGGAACCTTGCTGGATTCATAATTTCTCTTATTGGTTTGTCGCGTACAATTGATGGTTGTTTTTTTTGTTGTTGTAGGTTCTCTTCATTTATAACCTCTTCATCTATAAATGTATTTTCTTGTGTTTCTTAATTTATAGAATCATCTAAAGTATCAATCTCCAAAAGTTGAGATCCACCATCCCTACTTGGCTCCACCTGAGAGTCAACCACACCGGAGGATAACATCGGTGACTCATCAAATGTAACATCTTTGCTCACCACAAATTTACCCAATTCTGGGCACCACAACCTGTATCCCTTAACACCTTTTTGGTATCCCAAGAAAATACCCTTCTTGGCTCTTGGCTCAAGTTTGTTATTCTGCACATGATAATATGCAGCACACCCAAAGATTTTTAGAGAATTCAACATTATAGGCTTCCCAGACCATAACTCATATGGAATCTTGCAGTCTAAAGCCCTTGATAGTGATCTATTGATGATAAAACATGTCGTGTTTAACGCCTCTGCCCAAAACTGTCCATCCAATTTAGCATTGGATAACATGCACCGTGTTCTCTTCAATAGGTGTGTCATTCATTCCGCCACCCCGTTCTATTGCGGTGTCCCTTTAATTGTAAAATTCCTTGCGATACCTTTCTTATGATAATACTCTATAAACTGATCATATTTATATTCCTCGCCATTATCCGAACGAAGACACTTGAGTTTCCTGCCAGTCTACTATTTTGTCATCACTTTCCACTTCAAGAAAATGTCAAAGACTTGATCTTTAGAAGCCATGGGATAAATCCACACTATCCGTGTATAATCATCAATGGAAGAGGCAAAATATCTTGTGCCTCCAAATAAAGTAAACCTTGAAGGTCCCCACACATCAATGTGAACATAATCAACTAGTTCCTTAGTGTTATGAACTGCACTTCCAAATTTGGTTCGATGTTGCTTTCCAAAAATACAGTGCTCGCAAAACCCCAGTTTAACGGACTTCACACTAGTAAGAAGTCCTCGCTTGATTAATACAGTCATATCCTTTTCACTCATATGGCCTAACCACATATGCCACAGTCTTTTGTTAGATAACTCCGACTCTGCTGCTTGTGTTATGGCAGCTCCTCCTGTTACTGTGCTTCCATTAAGAAAGTACAGATTTCCTTGTTTGTTGCCGCGAATTAAAATGACCGCTCCACGAAGAACTTGAAGAAATCCATCTTGGATAATTCGATTCCATTGACAGAAAACCATAAATACGATGACTCAACTTACACATCTTGTTCTCTCATAAATGACCACAAATAAATGACTCAACTTACACATCTTGTTCTCTCATAAATGACCACAAATAAATGGCCAAGTATGGTCCTCCAATCGGCTTACCAATATGGTGGTCATGGTATGAAATTAGTTGCAAAACCTACATTATGTTTTTTTGTGGTTAGGATTTTGGAAATCATCTAGAAATTTTATGGACATGAGTGCTAGTTGTGACAAATGGAGGTTGGATTTTATTTCGCCACTATTCTTGTCACTCATGTTTCCTCCAGGTACTGTCAATCTATCAGTCACTTACAAAGCTATTAGTTCTCTGCGTATAGGGAAGATAGTTGAAATTCAACACAGGTGTATGAGAAACACTTCTAATTTCTTTTGTTGCTAAATTGCTAGACAATCAATATGGTGGTCATGGTATGAAATTAGTTGCAAAACCTACATTATGTGTTTTTGTGGTTAGGATTTAGGAAATCATCTAGAAATTTTATGGACATGAGTGCTTGTTGTGACAAATGGAGGTTGGATTTTATTTCGCCACTATTCTTGTCACTCATGTTTCCTCCAGGTACTGTCAATCTATCAGTCACTTACAAAGCTATTAGTTCTCTGCGTATAGGGAAGATAGTTGAAATTCAACACAGGTGTATGAGAAACACTTCTAATTTCTTCTATAGTTCGTTATCTATAGAAGATTTTTTCACCTTCCTCTTGACGTTTGAACTACGTATAGATCAACAGACAAAGCTGTCCAACTCTCAGCCAGTTGCTAATCTTGCTGCCCAGAATCGACAGTCCTCATCTCGTGTTTCTTCACCAATTGGATCTTCTACAACGTCCAACTCTCAGTTCTCTTCATCTCGTTCTCTACTGGTAATCAAAGAAATCAGACTCAACCTGTTCGGTTTAATAATCAAGGTGGGCTTGACAATCAACATGGGCTTGACAATCAACATGGGCCTAAATCGTGGACTATAAATCTTTTGTTGTTGTTGGTTCTCTCCATTTATAACCTCTTCATCTATAAATGTATTTTCTTGTGTTTCTTAATTTATAGAATCATCTAAAGTATCAATCTCCAAAAGTTGAGATCCACCATCCCTACTTGGCTCCACCTCGAGAGTCAACCACAGGAGGATAACATCGGTGACTCATCAAATGTAACATCTCTCGCTCACCACAAATTTACCCATTCTCGGGCACCACAACCTGTATCCCTTAACACCTTTTTGGTATCCCAAGAAAATACCCTTCTTGGCTCTTGGCTCAAGTTTGTTATTCGCACATGATAATATGCAAAGACACCCAAAGATTTTTAGAGAATTCAACATTATAGGCTTCCTGCACCATAACTCATATGGAATCTTGCAGCCTAAAGCCCTTGATAGTGATCTATTGATGAGAAAACCTGTCGTGTTTAACGCCTCTGCCCAAAACTGTCCATCCAATTTAGCATTGGATAACATGCACCGTGTTCTCTTCAATAGGTGTGTCATTCATTCCGCCACCCCGTTCTATTGCGGTGTCCCTTTAATTGTAAAATTCCTTGCGATACCTTTCTTATGATAATACTCTATAAACTGATCATATTTATATTCCTCGCCATTATCCGAACGAAGACAATTGAGTTTCCGCCGCCTACTTTTTGTCATCACTTTCCACTTCAAGAAAATGTCAAAGACTTGATCTTTAGAAGCCATGGGATAAATCCACACTATCCGTGTATAATCATCAATGAAAGAGGCCAAATATCTTGTGCCTCCAAATAAAGTAAACCTTGAAGGTCCCCACACATCAATGTGAACATAATCAACTAGTTCCTTAGTGTTATGAACTGCACTTCCAAATTTGGTTCGATGTTGCTTTCCAAAAATACAGTGCTCGCAAAACCCCAGTTTAACGAACTTAATACTAGTAATAAGTCCTCGCTTGATTAATACAGTCATATCCTTTTCACTCATATGGCCTAACCACATATGCCACAGTCTTGTGTTAGATAACTCCGACTCTGCTGCTTGTGTTATGGCAGTTCCTCCTGTTACTGTGCTTCCATTAAGAAAGTATAGATTTCCTTGTTTGTTGCCGCGAATTAAAATGACCGCTCCACGAAGAACTTGAAGAACTCCATCTTGGATAATTCGATTCCATTGACAGAAAACCATAAATACGATGACTCAACTTACACATCTTGTTCTCTCAAAAACAATTTTTTTTCTCAAATGCTTGTTGGATTGCTCTTGAAGCACTTAATTGATGTTGCTAACAAACTTACACTTAATTCTCTTTATAAACCATAATCCTGTGATTTTACATTTTTAATAATCATATTTGATGCTAAGTTTGTTTTTTTGTCTTATTTTTACCTTTTTAGATGCCTTCGTTTGCCTGATTTCTATGATATTATGACGTTGGAATTGGACTCTATCTGAAGAAAAGAATGGTAGAATTAATGAAACAAGCTGGTGATGGTAGTGCATGTAGGATGAGTGAAGCATCCCCATCTCTACAAAAACTCATATTGAATCTAATAAGAGACCATAATTGTGTAAGATCAAGTGTTAAATTTATTATTTTGTAGGAGGGGTGGTAATACATTTACAAGTTTAATTTGGAAGCCATCAAAAACAACAAACCCAACCCAAGATCAATTTGGGCATCAAATCTGAATTCTTATCAAAAAGGAATCATTATAATATTTCCAAATCTAAGAATAATGCCAAGTTCACGTCAAATTGATAGTGTTGATTAGAAACATAGAGATCTCACAAATACAATCGCTTGTTTGATAAGACCGAAATAAAGATAACTCTATTTTTCTCATTCGGTTCTAATTATCCATGTAACTTAGACCTTTCACTTTTAAACCATACAAGTACTAGGTTAGTTAACTAGCAATTCTTGTTAAGGCATTCGATTAGACTTGAATAATCGAAACCTCCACTTTGTTAAGTCTAACTAAGATCTGAATTAACTTAGTTTCTCTTATCCGGAATCGAATTAGACTAAACAATTCATCCAGAAAACCTTTTATTTCATTAAGCCATAAAGAATTCATACAAACCAAATAAATCAACTTGTATAATTATTTACCTCAAACGGAAGCAACTGAAACAACATAGACAATAAAGCACCGCAATTGCACCGAAATTTTGTAAGCCTAAACGATTGTAATCATTCATGCTTCGCAGTTATGTTTTCAATATGCACCACTTGAAAGATACGTTAGGGAAAGAAACAATTCAAGTCAAATATCACTAACCTCAAGTGGAAGGATGATGTTGTCGTTGTAGCTCCTTACTTCTTCACTTCTTCAAGTCTTCGTAATACTTGTAATGTCTCATATCCTAATACTTTCAATCTAACCTATGCGAAGTTGACTCTAGTACATAATCAAGCGACTCTTTAAATGTGTTTTGGTTCACTAAAATATGATAACCAAAATTGACATTCCAACGCTTGGTGGGTTCAACCGAGCTATGCTGTAACATTACGTATGTTATTTAGTATCATATACGTGTAAGTCTATCATATGTACATTCACATATATCCTTCATGCAACAAAATTATTTAGTATTATACCTGAATGACTTCTTATTTATTTTACCTTATGACTGTATCTTTGCTTTCTGCCTCAGCTATGTCTTGTATTGTTATTGTCGTGTCTATACATAATCCTACCTTTTAACTTTATTTTATATATGAGAGTTAATCTTTGAGCTCCTTCTTTTCTCCAAAACAATATTAATTTTAATTTTGTTTTTCTCATGAGGTCTTATTGCGCCTTCCTAATTAGAGGTCTTATTTTTCTTAAAGGTATTATTTGTTTTTGTGCGGTGAAATCGCATGACGTCTTTACATTTTCATGTAATGACCTATTGATTTCGCCTTATCATCTATCGTATTATTGCCTCTGCAGGATATATTGACGCGTAAATACGGCCTATGGTCTCCTTTGAGTCATATCCCCATGATATTTACGTCTTTTGACACAATTCAACTCCCTAATGGAGGGTGACGTCCTTATATTCCCCCTGACTGCCCCTTGAAGGAAGCTTTCCCCTCTAGGGTTAGGGTGGGCTTTTCCCATCCATTGATGCAACAATCAGTTGTGTTCATAGTCAGGACTTATCCCTCCGCTGATATGTTTTATGGTTACGAGACCGCACCCTAAGTAGGGTTTCTTGAGGACCGAGTGCATCATATTCAGGACTTTCCAAGAGCGGCCAAGTACGCTCCAGACGCCCCAGGAACTCTTGACTCAACCGTGTACCTCGGTTCCCTGATCGAGTTTCTGCACTCCTTAAGAGAAATTCTTACCTTAGTCTTTAGACTAAGGTGCTCTGCTGGATGGGCTTTTATTTCATTATTTCACCCCAAATCTCCATACTCAGGTTCCATGGACGATGTAGATTTCACCTGAGTCATGCTAACTAGGTTTTCCCCAATTATGACGCGCGTTAGGTCTTATTATTACCTCTTGCTGTTATGCGAACTAGGGTGCACGCCACAATTGGATGCCTAGCCTCCCTAGTTAGAGGTTTTACTTTTGATGCCTTCTATTAAGGTCTTATTTTTGCCTTTTTTTTATATGAAATTTCTGGATATATATAAAGAAGAAGAATTTTTCATTTTCATTCATACGCTTGATTAGTACAATTCTAATGTCTTCTTTCTTCATTTATTCGCTTACATAATAACTACTTATTGTAAAATACCCTAAAACTTGTTCACTTTCTTCATCCCTTGTGCTTTATTAGGTTTGCATACAAACTATTACTTCTATTGTGTTTCAATTGTCGCATGGATCATACTTATTAAAATACACTTGGTTCCAAGATTGGTTAACTTGTCCTACCTCATTATTTTCCATCAGCTCATACGTTCCATTTCCAATAACTCTCTTAACGATGTATGGTCCATCCCATGCATCCGTCGATTTCCTTTCTCATTTTTCTAGTATGGCGGTTGTTTTCTCAACAATATCTCTCCTATCTGGAATTTATTCTTTTTGGCGCACTTGTTATGTTGCTGGTGGTGTGCCAATGGAAACGATGATAAGCACAAAATTCTCTGCTTCTTCTTCCTGGTGGTGGTTCATGACCCATATTTGGTGGTTCCGGTATATCTTCCATTAAGATCACCGCCTCCCAGATTTTGTCTATTGCGTTATTTAGGTGCGGCATTTTTATTTCTTCCCATACTATTCTATTTCCTCCTGGGCCTTGATTATATTATCTATTTTGCCCTCCATAACCATCTTGGTTATCAATCCTTGGAATCTTGTTATTACCTACATTGTTATTGTATTGTATTTCTCTATATTCTTTTTCATACATCTCTTGATCTCTACTTCCCATGGCTACTAGCTTTTGCTAATCTTGCATCACCATATTTTCTTGACTTCCTTGGAATGTGCTTGCAACTGTGTTTGTTATCTTTGGAAGTAGGCTTGCGTTCCCATATTTTGTAATCGCAACAGGGTAAGATTCCATTTCTTTCTTTTTTTCTTCAAGAGCGATGTACTCTTCTTGGTACTCGCGCAACTTTGTCATTGATATGGTATCCTTCATCATTAATATATGCGTATACAATAAATCTATTGGAAAGAGTGTGTTAATAAAATCTAGTATAAGATTTCTTTCATCTACTCTTACAACCATTTCACTACACATTGTTCTCCAACGCGTGGTTAAGTTACGCAAGCCCTCATTGATCCTTCTCCGTAAGCTGAATACTTTCTCTATTCCTAGTCGTAACATGTTATTACTGATGTATGCCCCTAAGAATATGGTATGTAGATGATTGAATGATGTGATTGTTCCCATGGGTAATCCCTCAAACAATTATAAATCTTCTCCTGTTAGACTGGTGGGAAAATACTTGCATAGTACCGCATCATTATCCTCCCACTAAAATAAAGATCTGATGTATGCCTTTATGTGCTGCACTGCGCATGTTGTTCCATCAAAAATATTAGTGAATACGGGTAAGGTGAATTTAGTTGGCACTCCTCCCATTTGTATCTACCTTGCGAATGGTATTTTTCCGGCTTCTTCTATTGCCTCATCCTATTGTCACCTACCTCCATCTCTTCGCGTTGTCATCATTTCTCTTACTTATGCTAATTCTCTTATGATTGTTTCATTCATGATTTGATCTGCATCTTGTTGCATTGGTGTTTTCAAACTTGCTTGTCTGTCTCTATTGTCGTGTTTATTTTGACGCATAGCCTCTTGCAGTAATCGTTCTTCCGCCTCTTCTCTTTTTCTCCTTCGCATGTCCCTTTAATTCCTTGCGTTATTAAGCGCGTCATTATGTCTTTCATCTTCTTCTGTGCGGTCGTGTCAATTTCGCAACATCTCCCTTCCTTGCATTATTATCCTCCCTTGCTCTTCATCAGTTTCATCTTCTTGATCATAATTTATGTGATTATGTTCGCCTTTTTGCTCGTGTCGGTTGTTTCTGGGACTTCCTTGCATGCGATGATGACCGCGCTCCTCCAATATATTGTGTCTGCTCTCCTCCAATATATTATGTCCGCGCTCCTCCTGTATATTGTTGACGCGCCCCTCCTGCATGTCATCGCCTACCTGGAAATTCTCAGTATTGTCTAAAGGCTGCTCTTGTCTAATATCCCTGCGGATAGATCGGCTACGCCTGGACGTGCTCCTGCTTGTTCTTAATCTTGAGCTCGCACGTGTTGTTCTTGATGTTGTTCTTGATCTCTGTTCTTGCAACCTATAATTCTATTCTCTTAGCTCCTCGTTCTGACGCGTTAAATTCCCACGCGTTTTCCTCCAACTTATTTGTATCTGTAGTATGGACACTTACCTCATCATAGTTGCGGTTGTTGTTTTCCTCCTGAACGTGCTGGGTCCGAGGTTGGACTTGCTTTCCTCGATTGTTTCTTTCTCCCATCCTTGATGATTCTGCAATTTCGCTTCTTCTTCTTCCGACGATTCTTCTACTCCTGCTAGTTGCTATCACTTGTTCTGCCGCAGATGTTTTCCTTACCATCTTTTGTTCCTGAAATAATATTTTCTCTTGGCAGAGAAAAAGGTATCTCTCAAAGATCTAAGAAATTTTAACAACAAAATTAGCTTCCTTAAGTGAAGATATCAATAGCATAATACATCAGTAATTTTGACTGTATCCACTAGCTTTCAATTTGCCACAGTCTTTGCATCCCCGAATTCCTATGGCCTTCCTCTTCACGGCATACTGCACAAGGAACAGAGGAACATAATTGATTACTAACTCGATTTTAAAAGGGAAAACAAAGCATAATAAAGATACTACACTGAAAATGGTGTAACAAAGAGAAAACAACTATGAACAAACTCATGTAGATCAAAAGGAAATATCAAAAGCATAATAATTATGAAGTTTTATGATATTCTACAAGCGTTAATAGTCTGAAGATTTCAACCGTAAAAACTCGATAAAAGAATTTAACGTAGGAATACAATTTCTCAGAACAAGTTGAACCTCGTTTCACAGGAGCACCAAGGTTCAATGCTCTATGCTCAGCTAAACAACATAGACTCAAATAAGACTTTTGAATTGAAGAGGGCGAAGAGGCAATATTAATATGCATTCGGATAGCAACAACTTACCTTATTTGCCAACGATTCCGGCCTTCTTCATACGCTTAGTCTCGCATCCACAATAAAAACATCTTAAGGGCATCGACACAAACTAATAAATCATCTTGGAATTTCTTTAAGGGAACCATATGGAAGTAGCATAACCAGTATCAAGATTAAAGAGGTTTAAGTAACCCCTTCTAGAATGCAGTTCCACTTCTGTGTCCCCCTATACAACTCATATTTTACAGTTATACGTGTCCTACAATTCCCCCTGCAAGCCCTGCATATGCACATCTAAGAACTGTCAAAAACCAAAAAATGACTTTGGTGATAAAGTTATGAAAATATTAAGAACACTTCTAAAGGAAGTAAGAGCTTTAATCTCTTAATACCTTCTCTACACCCAATCTTCTCCAGTCAAAGTTCTTTTTAACTTGACCTTAAATTGAGGCTCCACATAATCCGTGGTTCACCGAGACTCACTTGAAATGGATGGGGTAGAAACTTGGAGAATTCAATTCTTTGATGCATAGAGCGACCTCCCCCTCATCTTTGGCACTGAAAAACAAACCCAAATTCATTTCAGTGTGTATATCAAAAAAGGAAGCTTCAAGCAAACTTATCATAAGTAACCTTCTCTAGCTGATATAATATATAAGACAACGAAATTCTTTCCTGTCTAGATATTATAATCAACATGAATGGTTATGAGTAGGTATAACAATATGCTCCTGACAATCAATATTAAACAACAACTGCGCCTTTTTTCACACTAAACTTCTAACCGGACAGACCAGTAAATAACTGTCACCACATAATTCTCAAAACATAGATTTTTTAAGCCTAACAAATAACTACATCATAACTCACAAGTGGAAAACAAATATGGGAAACAAAAGAAGAAAACTTATGAAATCTAGAAAGTCTACACAACAACCAACAAGTGGATTTTCAGAAATGCATTATGTGAAAAAACTGGATTGAACCTTACCAGAAGGAAAAAGATTTAATAATGACAAGCAATGAAACGGTAAACACGAAGTTTAAGTGAATAGACTCACATTGGGGAAGCTATATAAACTGGACACTTTGATCTCTTCTTCGCATTAGGACTTGTAGCCTTCCCATTTGGAGTCTGAGTTAAGTTTTTGAGCAGTAGCAATGTCTAGGAGTGCTGGGATTGCTCCTTTCTGAGTTGTACAGATTGATCCACAAGCATTTGCAAGTGTGAGCGTCTCTTTCAATTTCCCTTCATTTTGTGATATTTATATTAAGAAAATATGACATTAGCATGGAGTTTTTCATAGAAAATTAGTTGCCTAAGGAGACCTACATATAAGTAGAGAAAGGATATGAAACAGACCTTGTAAAGTGATGGATATTTGGCTAGTGTGCAAAGAAGTGATCCAACAAAAGCATCACCAACACCTGTAGTATCTACTATATTCACTGAGGAATCCTTTCACAGACCCCTTGAATTTCTGTTCCAAATGTAACACAAATGAGCCAATCAGATTCATTCTAAAACAATGTTAGAAAGATGCAGAAGTTAAGCAAAGGTATGAAACCTTAGTGAAATATCTGTAACCCTTGTCTCCATCAGTGACGACGAAGCTGTAATCGAGAGAAAATTCTTTAGCTCAGAAAAGAAGCTGTAGTTTTCAATTAGCCGTAGATTTAGCCAACAAACATAAAAACCAAAAATTATTGAATCAAATCTAAACATACATCTATTGCAGCTTCAAATCAATTTCATTTGTAGATCCTTACCCAGCTGATGCTAACTGCAATGTCACCGCCACTTCCCTCAACTGTTGTGACTCAACCACCATCACCAAAGATCGGCCACCGTAAACTCAACTATCATCATCAAAGAATCGCTCTGTTTCAAAGATCAAAGATTACCGTGATCCCTTTCTCAAACCGGGATCTTGCTCAATCTCTCCACAACTCGTTTGTAAAGTCGAATCTCAACTGATTTCTTCTCAATCTGGTTCCCAACAATCACTGGCTTCGGAAAACTCAAAATTGAGCTAAACCCTTTTACCGAATCCAACTCAAAAACCGAATCTAGTCTGGGTTTTGAATGAATCTAATCAAACATAAGAAAATGAAAATAATCTCGTTTCAGTACAGATCTAATCAAAATAAAACTCTGGAATCATCAAACATGGGAAAGAATAACGATTACAAGATCAAAACAAGCATGAAACAATAATTAATGGAGCGAAGAGATGGATCCGAAGGACTTACCATGGCTGCGAAACTGGAGTTTGTGGAAGCGGCATGATTTTTTTTTCTAGGGTTTCAATTTCTCTCGAGGAAAGATATTCTAGGGTTTGTACAAAGAGAGTAAGAAAGAAAGGGATTCACAGGAACGTCTGATCAAAAAAAAAAAAGTGAACATTTGAGAGTTAAAGTTTTCTGTGTGAGAGAGGCTGATGATAGGAGATGAGAGGAAATGAGTGAATGTGAAGGAAAGGGAGGAAAATATCTTTTGGTGTTTATGAACGGTGTATATTTAGTTAGGGAATGTCATACAGATTTGGATATCTTTGGACGATAGAGATATGATTTAAGACTATCATGCGGATCAAGGAAATTGTGTTTTCTTTGTGTTTTCTTTGTGCTTTCTCTATGTGCTTCCGAGTTGAATTTCGACTACTCACATAGGCCGTGAAGTAATTTCGACTAGTCATACAGGTCATGAAGTAGCTTCAGTACACACTGAAAGATGCGGGTTAGCAGGATACACCATTGAAATCGATAAATATGAAGCTCTTTGTATTTTCTTTTTGCTTTTTTGTGCTTTCTCTTTGTGTCTTTGTTCTTTCTTTTTTTACTTTCGGTTTGAATTTCAACTAGTCACATAGGTCATGAAGTAATTTCGACTAGTCATACAGGTCATGAAGTAGCTTTAGTTCACACTAGTAGACTCGGGTCATAAGATTACTAGACTAGAGATAGACCAAGAAGCTCTCGGTGGGTTCTGACTTCAAAGTTGGTAGGATACATCATCGAAATCGATAAATGTGAAGCTCATTGTCAATTCGAACTTCAAATGTGGTATACCGTCATATAAACTATGAACCAATGAAGCTCAGTGTCGATTCAAACTTCAAATGTGGTATACCGTCAAACAAACTATGAACCAAGAAGCTCTGGGAGGGTTCAGACTTCAAACTTAGCAAGATACATCATCGAAATCGATAAAAATGAAGCTCAATGTCGATTCGAACTTCAAATGTGGTATACCATCATACAATCTTTATTACACCTATTTTCAGTAAGGGTAGTATGGTCATTTTCACTGTCTATAATATTCACTTTACTTATTTCCTATAAGGAAACTCTAGTCATTTTTGACAGTCTCCATATAATTTGTTACACTAATTTCCATTAAGGGTAATATGGTCATTTTCATAGTTTGTAATATTTACTTTACTTATTTTCGATAAAGGTAGTTTGGTCATTTTCACAATCTCTATTACATTTATTAACCTTATTTCCAATAAGGGTAAAATGGTCATTTTCACAGACTATAATATTACTTGACTTATTTTTGATAAGGGCAGCTTGGACATTCAATAGTCTCCATGATGTTTATTGCATTAATTTCTAGTAGGGGTAATATGGTCATTTTCACAGTCTGAAATATTAACTTTACTTATTTTTAGTAAGGGTAGTCTGGTCATTTTCACACTCTAAATAATATTTATTGCACTAATTTACAGTAAGGGTAATATGGTCATTTTCACAGTCTGTAATATTTACTTTAGTTATTTTGAATAAAGGTAATGTGGTCATTTTCACAGTCTCCATAATATTTATTGCATATGTTTCCAATAAGGGTAAAGTGGTCATTTTCATAGTCTGTAATATCTACTTTACTTATATTTGATAAGGGTAGTTTGGTAAGTTTCATAGTCTCCATGATATTTATTGCACTTATTTCCAGTAAGGGTAATATGGTCATTTTCAGTCTGTAATATTTACTTTACTTATTTTTGGTAAGGGTAGTTTGGTCATTTTCATTGTCTCCATAATATTTATTGGATTTATTTCCAGTAATGGTAATATGGTCATTTTTACAGTCTATAATATTTTACTTTACTTATTTCTGATAAGGGAGTCCGGTCATTTTCATAGTCTCCAGAATATTTATTAAACTTATTTCCAGTAAGGGTAAAATAGTCATTTTCATAGTATGTTATATTTACCTTACTTATTTCTGATAAGGGTAGTTTGGTCATTTCATAGTCTCCATGATATTTATTGCACTTATTTCTTGTAAGTGTAATATAGTCATTTTCATAGTCTCCATGATATTTATTGCACTACTTTCTAGTAAGGGTAATATGGTCGTTTTCAAAATGTGTAATATTTCCTTATTTCCGATAAGGGTAGTTTGGTCATTTTCACAATATCCATTATTTCTAGTAATGGTAAAATGGTCATTTTCACAGTCTGTAATATTTTCTTTACTTATTTCTTATAAGGGTTGTATCGTTATTTTCACAGTCTGTAATATTTGCTTTACTTATTTCCGATAAGGATAGTATGGTCATTTTCACAGTTCCCATAATATTTATTGCACTAATTTCATTAAGGGTAATATGGTCATTTTCACAGTCTGTAATATTTACTTCACTTATTTCTGATAAGGGTAGTTTGGTCATTTTCACAGTCTGCATAATATTTTGTTGTACTTTTTCCATTAAGGGTAATATGGTCATTTTAACAGTCTGTAATATTTACTTTACTTATTTCCGATAAGGGTAGTCTGGTCATTTTCACAATCTACGAAATTTTTATGACACTTATTAGGATAAGGTTAGTCTGGTAATTTTCACCGTCTTCGGAAGAAGCAGATATGTCAAAGTCAAATTTCTATAAAGTCATGACTTGTTGACTTGGTCTTGATCCTGTTTTCTAATATTAAGAAAATTAAAAAGAAAAAGTAAAATGTATTTTGATTTATAGAAATGAAATATAATTGTTAGTTTGTACAAATGTGAGAAAATTAGTGACAAGTAAAATTCAAAGTGTTATAATTTTGGGGTTGTTTTTGATGTTGTGAAATATTTAGGTGGAATCATCACTTGGAATTATAATTGTGATTGTCTGTAAAATTGTCAACAAATATTATTGTGACTAATAAAAAAATTTAATATTCCTAATTATTATCGCGAATACCAAATTTAATAACAGTTATAAATGTTGCAGGACTTATCACAGGTATATCTGTGACTGAAAAATAAACTGTGACAGATTGCACTGTACAAAATCCTGGTTTTGGTGTAGTGTTGACCACATAACAATTGTATTCATTATCGATTAACATGAGGCCTGCAGCTCGGAATTAATAACAAGATTCAGGGTTCATAACAAGTTACCTACAGCTTATTGATAAGTAACATTGTAGTCTCCGTCTCTTTTATTCACGCAATTTTTTATTCATGACACACGAATGGTACGTGTGCAGCAGGAGAATGGATGAACTATAGACTTCGCCCGTGACAAACGGGTTTAAAATCTCCGTCTAATGGGGTGAAGTTTAAATTAACATTTGAAAATCAGACGTACTTGTCGAGTCCGTTTGATTTCAGACGGATATATAGAGTTCGCCCGTTGACAGGCATAGTTATAATGTGGTTGACAGGCATAGTTATAATGTGTGTCCGGTTCAGGCGTAGCTGTCATCTTCGCCTATGAGGCTGTGAGTGAGATGCAGATTATACGTTCGTTCCGTTTCAGTCGTTGATTATATGTGCGCTCGAATATAATTTGCTCGTCACCCGGATCGCGTGATTATGGACGCTCTTACCTCAAATAGCTTATGTGTGTAGAGCTGACTTTAAAAGTGGTCCTTGTGCAAAAGTTTTTTATTTTGTTTTGTTGCTTCCATCCCGTGAATTGAAGAGGTTTAGTTGGGACACCAAAGTAGCTGAGTTGAGATTTTGATGGTCTCATGGCATACCCAGGCTATAAGTCCCATTGACCTTGACTTCCTTTGACCCAACATGCTAGTATTTAATACCACCGAACAAAAAGAAAACCCTAAAAATCCTATCCCTCTTCTTCTCCATCTAAAAACTCTCTTCCCTCAAGAACGCCGTCATAAACCAGCAATGTCATCATGTAGATCTATGATTATCGCTGGTGGTTTCGTATGGGAGTGTGGTGGAAGAGAACAAACAAGACCCCCATTTTTGAATTCATTGCAGCAACATTATGGTATTTCCTCTCAACTAAATTCCATCAGCATTGATTTCGGTGGATACTTTTTTGGCTAAAGACCACAAAGCTGTGTAGACGGTCAAATGTTGGAAATGCTCATCAGGATCTCTCTGGCCAGCATAGTCGGATTTAATAATTTTTGTGGTTCATTTACTCAATACGTCACGGATTTAGCAGAGACTATGAGTCCATCATTACGGCAATTATGATTTTTCCTCTCAAAATGCAAAGCAATGATTCTCTAGACATCAAAAATTTGTAAGCTAAACACACCACATTCAATTTATATAATTTCGGTAGTGATTTGGAATACAGGTTCAGGTTCATTTGTTCGTTTTAGTATATTTGAAGTGTCTGTATGAACTGTTTTGTTAAACAAATTTTCCAGCTTGAATGAAAATGAACTGGATGGCAAAACCATGGTATTTTTCTTATATTCAGAGTCTGCGGTTTGTATATTTTGATGAATTGCATGAGCTTGCCGAAACATGTTGGGTGTGCAACTTGGGTGTCAGTGGTTAATAGACTAATATCAGCCAACCTCATAGACTAATATACTAATTGTCCATGGTCACAGACCTGTAGTTGTTGTTCATTACAGGATTTGATTACAAATTATGTGAGTTTTGCTGCCTCTTCATTAATTTTCTGTTCCAACTGAATCACATTACATAGTATGTATGAAAGAAGTTACAAAGCTACATTATCCTTTTTTGTGGTTAGGATTTAGGAAATAATATAGCAAGCTAACATAGATGTGATAAATGAAGGTCAAAACTAGGTTGGATGTCATTTCACTACTATTTTTGTAACTCATGTTTCCTTCGGGTACTGTTAATCTATCATTATAGTCACTTACAAAGCATATTTCGTCTTGGTATAATGAAGATAGTTGAATTCAGGTGTACGAGAAACACGTCAAATTTCTCCTTGTAACTACCAATTTTCCTCTCAATTCTTTTTTTTTTTTTTTGAAAAAGGCAAAGTTAAAATAAATAAGAAAGGGTGCTAAGATAGTACCCTCAAAAGATACAAGAAGAGAAGAGCAAAGAGTATAGAGAGCTTACAACAACATTACTCTCTAAACAAACTTGCCCAATCGAATACAAAATCCTCAAACTTAATATTCCTAAACGAATCAACATTGATGGACCAACTAAATAACAACGATTTAATGTCTATAACAAGAGAGTTCATCGATTTTCTCACTTGTTTCTTCGCAATTAGAATGTCATTTCTTTCCAACCACACAATCCACCATATAGCAAACGGCACACAATATCTAAGAAAAACTAGATGCTTGATAGCTATCTTCAATTTCCACTTCCATAAGAACTCGAGTACCGTCGTCGGATGAACCCAATTTCCTCTCAATTCTTTTTTGTGAAGCCTGTTTTTATTCATCCTCATTGAATTAGAAGCGAATGTAATTGCAATATATGAATCACCTTTGAGTTAATTAGTGTTTGGGTCCTAAGTTTTGGTTCGTCTTTGTGTTTGGATCTTAAGTTTGTCCATTTTAGGATTTGGGTCGTAGATCCGTTAGTCCAACAAAGTCAACTGGCGGTTTGGTCACACCGTTAGTCATAGTTAACTATGGGAAAAATAAACAGTGCAGGAAGAAAAAAATGCACACCCCGCCGTATGCCTTCTTCCTCTTCTCCTCCACCAAAATTCTTCCTCCCCTGTTACGGAATCCACCATATACCTACATCACTCAAACCCGTACTTGCTAGATATATCCTAAGTAAATTGATGGAGAAATAAACCGTTACACCCACCTCTTGATTACTCCAAATAGAAATCATTGCTTCTATCAATTGGCCGATAGCGTGAATAATTTGTCGATGCTACATGGAATCACTGTTATTAACCTGTTCATGATCATGGTCTGCTAGAATTCACAATTAATAGAGTGTTTCAATGGAGTGGATTACATGGGAAATTACATCTCTCGGTGAAGGATTTTCTCAAGCAGCTTGTGTGCAATTGATATTTCTGTTTTATGCATAATGAATTCTCTTTTAAACTCAACATTCTTCTGCAATTTCAAAATCGATACAAACCCATGTTTTCTAATCCTAATAAAACTCTGAAATAGCTCTAAATCGGCTACCGCTAATCTTTAATATTAACGGCAGCAACAACAACACATATTTATGATTTCTCGGGAAAGATAGTTTGTACAAATCCTTTATTACTTTGAATTACAGTTCCATATCCTACTCAACTTAATCTCGTCGAACCCCCTCGTATATAACCCATCCGACCAAAGTAAGCAGCTACTGAACCTTATGCAGCGACGATTCTCGAGTGCAGATACTTTACTGATGATGATGATAATATAAATGAAAAATGTAAAAGACTACCACCACTTTCATCAAAAATGTAACAACTGATGATTGGGTTTTGTATTCCGATTTTCATAAAGAGTATATTAGTTTTCCCCTGTGAAGATCAGTACTGAAAATTGATTACAACTTGATTATTAAAAGGATGAAATCCAGTAAGGATCAAAGTGAGATAAAAGTTACAGATCAATGGTTGGGATGGAGTCGATGGCAAACATGTAAATATTATTAGTAATGGATGTTAACTCTGTTAACGGTTGACCGGTTGACTAACGGGTCAACGACCCAAACACTAAAATGGACAAACTTAGGACCCAAACGCAAAGACGTACCAAAACTTAGGACCCAAACACTAATTAACTCATCACCTTTTGTTTTGCACTTGAAACTCTATATATTGCAACATTATACCAACAGTTTTTCATTCTCTTTGGATAAACATACCAAACTCACAGCTTCAATTCTTACTCAGGTTGTCTAACAAGTACTACACTTGATTGTCCAATTTAGAAAACAATCCCAAGATCAAATTTGTGCATGAAATCTCAACTCTTATTAAACTGACACCAAACAAAAATCTAACTGCTACCAGGATTTTTTTTTTAATATAAATGTAACAGAGATACCCGAAAATGGAGATTCAGATCAAACAGATATTATTACTTTGGAACAGGAGTCTTACATACTTAAAATTACTGAAATAGAATATACCGAATCACTGACCTGCAATTGAATCTATTGAAACTCAAAAGTTGAGATCGAAAATTGTAAGTTTATATTAAATCTAAACCGAGGATCAAACAATTAGTTCCACGAGATCAGATGTGAAGACTTTACAAAGATAACTTGCATCTATTCCTCCCTAGTTCTACCTACACGGAGTCAACAATATTTTTTCAAGGGATCTGACTTGAGCCTGGTAGGTGGAAGCGTGCGCAAAAATTCAAACCGCTAGACACTGGAATTTCCTGCCCACCTTGCTTGGATTGAAGACGAGATTCAAAACCTTATTTTTGAGAGGAGAAATCATAGTGCAGGTTGATCTTTGATTGTATATATGGAGCATGTGAAAATCATTCCAATCATCCATTTCCAAAACAGAGAATCACAAAGAAGTTTTGGATTACATAGCCTAACTGACTAAGGAGAATCAGAGAGAGAGAAAGGCGGCCAAGTTTCTGTTCATCTCAGTGTGAGGGTGAGATAAAAGAGAGAAATTTTCTCTATTTATAAATACATCCCAAACCCTAATATGTGCCCTTATCCGCAGTGCCCACATATTTGGAGTCAAACACGTCTTTGACAGTCAACACTTGCATGGTGTTAGCTTTTTGTCATCTGGTCAACTTTAATCCATCTGAAGTATTACATCTGGTTAAACTTTAAATGTTAAAATTCGTTAACCAGGAAATCAACAGATTACATTCGTTTACCAAGGAGTATTAGGTTTAAACCAGCGTCGCTTGAAGTTTTAGGGTGACACAAATTCGTCGGCATCGACAGTTTCAGGTGCGACTTTTGGACTGTGGAAAAACGAACAGTCCAGCTAGTTGGTGGACAGTTATACTTTTTATTCTAATGACATACCATCTTGATTCTTCAGCTAACTCAATTGGCCATAAAATGTAGAAACTTACGTACATCACATCACAAATGAGAATCCAGTTAGCAACATGGAAAAAAAGAAAACACACGCTGACTAGATCAATTTTATAGATTTTATTAATGAAGAGAATTTACAAACAAGCTACTAGTTGTAGCAAAGAAAAGAGAAAGCAAAAAACTAAACAATTAGTGAAAAATGGCATCCCAGTTTTCCCCTGCAGAAATAATGTAATTGCCAAAAGCTGATGCCCAGGAAGTGACTAAAGATTTTGTTTCAATGATGAGACCGACATCAGTTTTAAAAATGTATTTGCTCTCAAAAGTCCTTGCATTTCTTTCGTCCCAAATCACCCATACAACTGCAGACGGTATCACATTCCAAAACATTGTGTTCTGACTTTGATTCATGGGAGGCCACAGATGTGCTAAGGCATACATGGACTGAGGAATAATCAAGCACCAATTACCAGTAGGAATTAAGTTTAACTCTAATTTGTACGCTACTTTGCAATGAAGAAGTAGATGGTTACATTCCTTTCCGCTGCATCATGTCTTTTGTGTTAAGCATTCCATGAACAGCACACCACATAAAAAAGCAAACCTTAGGAGCAATCTTAGAGTTCCAGACAAATGTTTAAGGAAAATCTGCCACACCATCATTATTAATTAACTGGGAGTAAAGAGTTTTAACAGAGAATACTCCATAATTGCCCAAAGACCATTTTCTTGTGTCTGGTAACATATCCAAAATAGGAGGAACTGATCTAATTCTGAGAAGTAAAGAAGCAAATTGACTAACCTCATTCTCCAGTAATCTTCTTTTGAAGTCAAAAATCCAGCTGCCATTTGAAATGTGAGTAGCCACTGGAAAACATTCATCTTTTGCTAATCTGAAAAGATCAGGGAAAGATATTTTTAGAGGTTCAACTCCAATCCAATTATCAAACCAGAAAGATACTTTTGTTCCAGAATGAATTGTGATAGAGAATAAGTATTAATCAAATAACTCGTTTCCACAATTGTTTTCAAACAAGAAATACCACTTGAATTTGTTACTCTGCCAGGTAACCAATGAGAAGACATTGTTCCATGTTTCTCTGCTATGATCTTACACCAAAGATGATCTTTTTCCACACCAAATCTCCAAATCCATTTTGCCAGTAAAGCAATATTCATTTGTTTGAGGTTTAAAACAACCACACCTCCTCTACTTTTGTCAGCAATAACCAAACTCCAATTAACCAATTTAGAAGTCTTAGAGTTTCCCCATAAGAAATTCCTCATTTTCTGTTTAACTTTCACCACATACAGTAGGAAGTTCATGATAATCTGAAACATAGATAAGAGGGATGTCGTATTCCTTCCTGCTACATTGGAAGATAGTGATGAAAAGAGAGGCTTCTTACGATTTTCTCATTTGTCATTATCTTTATCCTGCCAAGTGCTAATACACGGTCACCCTAGACATTCTCAGTTCAACTTGTTTGCGGCTGAAATTATGCTTGTATTACAGGATAATAAAATTTTCAGTTTGTCTTTTTAACGAACTTAATATCCACTAAGAAGGCTTATATTATGACGCTTTTGCCCTTTGTAACTCTTGGACTCGAGCATTGTTCAACATTTAGAAGTGTAGGTATGTCAGTTAGGGGACTGTATGTTCAAATTTGTATGCAAATTTGTAAAATTAATTACAAAATTTATACCACTCTTTTCATATTTTCTGGTATCGGCCATTCTCTAAAATTTGTAAACGACGGGAAGAGGATTTGTGAGTTGTTTGGAAGGTCGTGATTACCATATCAGCCATTCTCTAAAATTCTCTCCTTTTTCTTAATCTTTGCCTTTTCTGGGTATAAACTTTCCGATCATCTAGTGACCCCATTTTATAGATTCTTAATTAATACCTTTCGTAGCCATTCATGGGGTTTGGTTAAGAGTCATGTCTCTAGACCATGCACGCTGGTTCAATACCCCATACACGATACTCGGAACCATCACGACGCTTTGAAAATTATCTACCACAATCAATTTTCTCTAACCTATCAGTCCTGGCTAAGTGCCGGCCTGAGGCAAAGCACCCGAATTGGGCAGCAAAGGTTTTGGGGCAGCAAATTTTTAGTTGTTGTTTGTTCTCAATACAAAAGGTCGAGCATATTGAGTAGGTACAGTTCGTAAGACTTATCTATTAGGCCTCTTCCTATGCACATGCCAAAAAAATGGTGTTTGGCATGCCAGGTGGCATGCCAAACCATTTGCGCCACTATGGGGAAACCTCTGAGCGATCGAATCCCTAGCGAGCGATATTGTCAATATCATACGATAAAGTCTTTATCGCTGGCGATATTGACAATACCGCTTCGATAAAAACAATAACTTATTTGGCGGTACAATGATTATCGCCAAGTAGTTATTACGCAGCGGCTAGTTCCCTATGGTTCCTATATATATACGTCATTTTACCTCGACGAGAAAACTCACACCGCTTCTAAAGATATTACTCCTTTATTCTCAATTTTAAGCTTCACAATGTCGAGATCCAATGAAGAAAGGGATATTATTATGAATATGTTGAGGTTACAGACAAGAAAGTTATCGTATGAGGTTGCAAGAAATTGACGAAGAGGAAGGCTGAAGATGAGAATCTAATCGAAACTATGATGCTTGTACATACGGGTCAAATACCAAGAGCTCCAGAGCCCAAAGAAGTATTATCAAGAAGATATACGTATCGAGGAGGGAATTTTACCATCGAAGCTCATGCACGATTATTTTCTTCCCAATTGTGTGTACTCGATCGAGATTTTCAAGGTCGATTCCGCATGCCTCGTCATCTCGGTGAAAAAGATTATTGAAGAACTTTGTCGAGTGGAACCTCAATTCAATTATCAGTTTGATGCACTTTGAATATTAGAGGTCATAGTCTAGAACAAAAGTTACTTCGGCTTTAAGGATTCTCGGTTATGGCACTCCAGCGGATGCGAATGATGAGTACCTTCGTATGGGTAAAACAACTTCTTACACTTACCTTTCATTGTTCTCGTGAAGTAATGATTAATCATTTTGGTCCAACATATTTACGAAAACCAACCGACGAAGATGTTAGACAAATATTAAGGGAGAATGAGGAAAGGGGATTCCCGGGGGAATGCTAGGTAGTCTCGATTGTATGCATGGGGTATGGCATGGATGCCCTGTTGATTGGGCTGGTCAATATAAAGGTCATTATCCAAAACCAACAGTTATCTTAGAAGCTGCTGCTTCTTACGATTGTTGGATATGGCACGCTTTTTTTGGTCTTCAGGGTTCACAAAATGATATTAATGTTTTGCACAAGTCGCCTCTGTTTGAAGATTTGAAGTATGGAATTTCTCCATCTGTCCGTTTCATGATCAACGGCCATCAGTACACTCATGGCTATTATCTTGCGGATGGTATCTACCCAAAATGGTCCACCTTGGTTCAATGCTACCGTCGACCTCCTGGCTGGTGCATTGGGCCATTCATACCGATATTTTAACGATGCCCAAATGGCACCGAGGAAGGATGTGGAACGCGCTTTTGGAATTTTGAAGAGGAAGTTCGCTATCATTTGTGGCCCATATCGTGGGTTGAGTCCTCGTGAAATGCACAAGACTATGCTCACTTGCATAATTCTTCATAACATGGTAATTCAGAAACCAGGCGTGATTCGGATTGGATTAACTATGATGATGAAGATTTGAGGCCGGAGATTCGACACGAAAGAGGCCTCCCGCAAGGAATTATGGTCAAATGACTAACTACATTGAACCGTAATTTGTATGACCGGTTAAGAGATGATACGAGATTGAATCTTTGGGCAGAGCATGGAAGATGATTTTATGTATTTTTCTTAATGTTTTAGCTTGATTTAAGTTATGTTATGTATTGTTATTTTTCTAATTAATAAGCTTCAACATTTCATTTCAAACTAATATTAATTGGAATGCATAACAACATATCAAATTAAAACTTAAACTAGAACATTAAAACTTAAATGCTACATTAAACTAGTTATAAACTAGTACATTAATCATTTAGAGGAATTATTTCATCAAACTCATCATCGGTTCCATCATCATCATCTTCTTCATCACGGTTGTTAGTAAATCGACTTGCTTTTCAATCTGTGCTTGAATCCTGTCAAATTCGATTTGCCACAGATGTGTTTGTTGGCGTTCATAATTGAGGTGTTAGCTTGAAGAATGTTATGCTTGTCATAGTCAAACTGGAATTTTTCTTGAGAAAGACGACTTTTCTTACTCTCCCGGTTTTGAATTTTCCTTTGAATGGATCTTTCCTTCGCGATGGTCTTTTGATAATCCATAAACTCCGCCATGTTAAATCCTACGGAACTCCCTCCTTCTTGAGCTAATTTTCTAGCCAGTTTTGCCTTATTCCTCCCTGGAAGTTTTCCCTTAGTATTACCATCAATATAATTATTGAAAACTACGTTGGAATTTGAGCTTGTAGGGGTATCTGGTGAAGAATTTGGTGTTGAGGGAGAAGAATTATATGGTGAATTTTCAGGTACTATTTGATTATTTGTTAAGTAATCGGAATTATATTTGTTCAAACCCTTCAAAATATGATAACAACTTTCGAAAGCAAACTGTTTACCATGTTTTCGTTGCCAATCTGTACGAACCTCTCTTTCAAAATCAACATCAGTCTGACCACTGTCCTTTCCTTTTCTCTTGGCTTGCATTATCAATGCAACATAAGCGGCTACTTCCCGGTTGATTACAATGAAGTGTTCTGACAATCCTTTTGCATCACGACCATTGATGTTCATGGTTTGTTCTTCATATTTTGAAATATATTATCCCACATGGTGTTACCATGTTGGTGTGCACCACCGATACAATCTTGGGTAAAAAAAACATAATTACGACAAATACATTCATCTTCTATCATGGTGTATTTTGCACCACGGACTCGATTCTTCTTACCTTTGCCTTGAGTTTTTGCTTGTGAATCCATTTTACAAGAAAATATATTGTAGAGGAGTTGTGATAGTTTTAGATTTGAAAAGATTGAGAAATTAAGAAATTCTAGAGAGATTTAGAATTTTTGGTGTGAGTTGATATGACTTTGAAATCGGTATTTATAGAGGGGGGAAATTGTAGCCGTTAGATGAAGATCTGATGAGCGATTATCATAGTATCGAGCGATAGCTTGACTGTCGCTGTCGATTGAATGACCATCGAACGATTCTTTGACCATCGAGCGACCGAGACTCTATCGCTCGCTGGAAACTCTGTCGCGTATGCCTATATGCCAGAAATAACATATTGGCATATGAGTTTGGCAGTTTGGCATACCCATAGTGGGTGCATATATGCCAAATACCATGTTTTGGCATGTGCATAGGAAGAGGCCTTAGTACAAGTTGCAAGGGCATCAAAACAAAAAAGTAAAGAATCTCTTGAAGAGATATATAGCGAGAACGTAATTGGTTGTTGAGCTTATGAAAATCGTTCAATTTTTTTGAAATGGTGACGTGTTTACGAAACACGTTATGAAAGCCTTTACAGTTTCTGGCCAAGTTTTGACATATCAAAAAACGTATCGTATTTTCATTTTTGGTTTGCACGCCAGGTGCAACACACTGCTTCATTTTTTTAATACACTCTACATATGGTGAAACAAAATATAATGCGTATGTTGTTAAGTAATCATTTCTATCACCAACGACTAATAATTACACTAAGCAATAGTATAGTCAAGTGCGCCATCCAAATAGGGGAAATACATGAAAATAAAAATAAACTTGAGGCAGACATTTTTCCACTCGTAGTCAAACAATACTGACTTTGTCAAATGGTTAAAGGGGCAAGTTTTTGGTGTCTGCTTTGGGCATCTTTGACGTCAGGGCCGGCCCTGAATCCATTGGATTCAGTTAAACTAGTATCTGTATGATGAGCCCCAAACTCATCAATCAATGATCATTAGTGAAATAAGAAGAATAAACAGATTAAGAGAGACGAATACAGACCAAGAACAGAAGAATTCATAGAATCGGGGAGAAGTTAACAGACACAGAAGGATATCAATCCATTTCATTCAACAACATACCATTCTTACGTACATAGATACATATATATAGGTTCCTAAAATACACAACCGTACAATAACTGCCTAACTATATAATAGCATCCAAACCATACTAGCTTATCCAATGCTAACTGGACCACTATGACATGGGCGTATCACTGTATTTATCCATAAAAATCGTGATCCAATACATCCCTGTAAGATTGTACGTCTTTCATCGGATCATGGTCTCCTTCATCTGCATCAGACCCACCTGACTTTAACTCGGGAGTTCAATCTAATTCATGTTTTACTCTCTCTCTCTCGCAACCATGTAATTCCCTAAAACCAGCTCGAACAATAGCAACGCGTCAAACTCTTTAAAGTATTTCTCCATCCAACTCTCTTGGGCTACAAGCTGTGTGCATCAACTGAAGTTGGTACTTGTCAGTAATATAACGGAGTATCACCCATTCCAAACGTATCTATATCATCAGTATCTATAACCTTGAGACATCACCACTACGGGAAAAATATACATCTACAACTGGAGATTTACAACACTTTTCTAAACATCGTAGAAAGTCCTATGTTTTACAACTGGTTTCATAGGAAGAGTTGTCGTATATCATCACTGCCAACCCTTAGGAAACAAGGGGTTGCGCTAAGAAAATAAATGACAACTCCTTAAGCAAAACAGTTGTGACGACATTTAGCTATAACAACTCTGTTTCATATATGTAGTGACTTGGCCTATCACAATTCTGACAAGTGTTGTTGAAGAACACAAAAATATGATAATGAAAAAAATGTTAGAGGGGGAGATTCGAACATGAACCTACCGCATGGAAGTCTAGCTCATCAACCACCCTTTCGGTTCACAAGTTTCGAGTTTTTTTTTTACTTTTAAATGGAAGCCTACAACAACACTTATAAGTGTTGTTGAAGTAAAAATATATAATGTTGGAAAAAATGAGGTTATAGAGGAGATTCAAACATGAATCTACTTCATGGACGTCTATCTCATCAACCATCCTTACCGTTCACAAGTTTTGGCTTTTTCTTTTCTTTTTTTAATAATGAATCAACATTATTTTTTTTCTTTTTTTAATAATGAATCAACATTATTTTTTTTCTTTTTTTAATAATGAATCAACATTATTTTTTCCATTATATATAATGTTGGAAAAAATGAGGTTACAGGGGAGATTCGAACATGAATCTACTTCATGGACGTCTATCTCATCAACCATCCTTACTAGTTCACA
Source organism: Papaver armeniacum (assembly GCA_023531295.1). Lineage (NCBI taxonomy): Eukaryota > Viridiplantae > Streptophyta > Magnoliopsida > Ranunculales > Papaveraceae > Papaver > Papaver armeniacum. Next base: position 346,426 of record JAJJWW010002451.1, read on the forward strand.
AGTTTTGGCTTTTTGTATAACAACACTTATAAGTGTTCTTGAAGTAAAAATATAGAACATTAGAAGAAATGAGGATGGGGGGATTTGATCCTCAACCTCCAGTATGAAAGTCTACACCACTAACCATACCTACACTATTACATGTTCTTGTCAAGTTTGTGGTTCTTTAATACACTAAATTTATGACAACCCTTCATAAGAGTTGTAAAACAAAATGTAATGATCAAAAATAATGCTCAGTGACTAAGCCGCAAACAAAGACGAAGCCTTCTCTCGTAAACAATCACATACACGCCTTCTCTCGTAAATAATTACATACATTTTTCACTATTTGTAATATTTACTTTACTCACTTCAGATAAGGGTACTCTGGTAATTTTCACAGTCTCCATAATATTTATTACCTTTATTTCTAGTAAGGGTAATATGGTGATTTTAACAATTTATAATATTTAGTTTACTTATTTTCCGATAAGCGTGGTCTGGTCATTTTCATAGTCTTCATAATATTTATTGCATTAATTTCCAAGAAGGGTAATATGGTCATTTTCACAAGCAGTAGTATTTACTTTACTTTTTTTTCGATAAAGGTAGTCAGGTCACTTTCACAATCTCCATAATATTTATTGCACAAATTTCCATGAAGGGTAATATGATCATTTTCACTATCTGTAATATTTACTTTACTTATTTCAGATAAGGATAGTTTAATTACTAATTTTCACGATCTCCGTAATATTTATTACCTTTATTTCTAGTAAGGGTAATATGGTCATTTTAACTACGGTAATCTTCGAACACGGGATGTTCAATTCGATATATTTCTTACCCGTAAATGGATGGATTCGTCGTTCTTACCAAGTTTCGACTTAGAGTAATCAACTCGCGACCGGGATTCGATCTCGGAGCATGGTATGCATAGAATATGCATAAATAAGGTTTGTTTAAGGTTTCGTAGAATATCTCGAAGGAATCTTACTTGTAAATGGATGGATTCGTCGTTCTTACCAAGTTTCTGACTTAGAGTAGTCAACTCGCGGCCAGGTTTCGGTCTCAGAGCAATGTATACATAAAATATGCAGAAAAAAGGTTTGTTTAAGGTTTCGTAGAATATATCGAAGGAATCTTACCTGAAAATGGATGGATTCGTCATTTTTACCAAGTTTTTGACTTAGAGTAGTCAACTCGCGGCCAGGTTTCGATCTTGGAGCCCGGTATGCATACAATATACAGAAATAAGGTTTGTTTAAGGTTTCCAAGAATATTTCAAAGGAATCTTACCTGTAAATGGATGGTTTCTTCGTTCTTACCAAGTTTCTGACTTAGAGTAGTCAACTCGCGACCAGGTTTCGATTTAAGAGCCTGGTATGCATACATTTATGCATAAATAGTGTTTGTTTAAGGTTTTGTAGAATATTTAGAAGAAATCTTACCTGTAAATGGATGGATTCGTCGTTCTTACCAAATTTCTAAATTAGAGTAGTCAAATCGCGGCCATGTTTCGATCTCGGATCCTAGTACGCATACAATATGCAGAAATAGGGTTTTTTTAAGGTTTCGTAGAATATCTCGAAGGAATCTTACCTGTAAATGGATGGATTCGTCATTCTTACCAAGTTTCTAACTTAGATTAGTCAACTTGTGGCCAGGTTACGATCTCGGATCTTTGTACGCATACAATATGCAGGAATAGGGTTTGTTTAAGGTTTTGTAGAATATCTCGAAGGAATCTTACCTGAAAATTGATGGATTTGTCATTCTTACCAATTTTCTGACTTAGAGTAGTCAACTCGCGGGTAGGTTTCGATCTCGGATCCTTGTACGCATACAATATGAAGAAATAGTTTTTTTTTTTTTAAGGTTTCGTATAATATCTTGAAGGAATCTTACCTGTAAATGGATGAATTCGTCGTTCTTACCAAGTTTCTGACTTAAAGTAGTCAACTCACGACCATGTTTCGATTTCGGAGCCTAGTATGCATACATATATGCATAAATAGGGTTTCTTTAAGGTTTCGTAGAATATCTCGAAGGAATCTTACCTGTAAATGGATGGATTCGTAATTTTTACAAGGTTTCTAACTTAGAATAGTCAACTCGCGGCCAGGTTTCGATCTCGGATCCTGATGCGCATAAAATATGCAGAAATAGGGTTTTTATAACGTTTCATATAATATTTCAAAGGAATCTTACCTGTAAATGGATGAATTCGCCGTTCTTACCAAGTTTCTGACTTAGAGTAGTCAACTCACGGACAGGTTTCGATCTCGGAGCCTGGTATGCATACATATATGCATAAATAGGGTTTGTTTAAGGTTTCATAGACTATCTCGAAGGAATCTTACCTGTAAATAGATGGATTCGTAATTCTTAACAAGTTTCTGACTTAGAGTAGTCAACTTGCGGCCAGGTTTCGATCTCGGATCCTTGTACGCATACAATTTGCAGAAATAGGTTTTTTTTTTTTAAGGTTTCGTAGAATATCTCGTAGAAATCTTACCTGTAAATGGATGAATTCGTCGTTCTTACCAAGTTTCTGAGTTAGAGTAGTCAACTCACGGCCAGGTTTCGATCTCGGAGCATAGTATGCATACATATATGCATAAATAGGGTTTGTTTAAGGTTTCTGAGTTAGAGTAGTCAACTCACGGCCAGGTTTCTATGATGTATCATGCTAAGTTTTAAGTCAGAACCCTCCCAGAGCTTCTTGGTTCATATTTTCTATGTCGTTATAACACATTTGAAGTTCGAATCGACACTCAACTTCACATTCATCAATTTCGATGATGCATCATGCTAAGTTTGAAGTCAGAACCCTCTCAGAGCTTCGTGGTCCATAGATTATATGCCATTATACCAAGTTTGAAGTTCGAATCGGCGCGGAGCTTCATGTTTATCGGTTTCTATGATGCATCATGCTAGGTTTGAAGTGTGAACTGAAGCTACTTCATGAACCCTCCTGAAGCTTCATGAGTCATAGCTTGTTTGTCGTTATACCTAATTTGAAGTTCGAATCGACACTGAGCTTCATATTTATCGATTTCGATGATGCATCATGCTAAGTTTGAAGTCAGAACCCTCCAAGAGCTTCTTGGTTCATACTTTCCATGTCGTTATACCATATTTGAAGTTCGAATCGACATTGAGCTTCATATTTATCGATTTCTATGATGTATCATGCCAAGTTTAATTCAGAACCCTCACGAAGCTTCATGATTCATAGTTTGTTTGTCGTTATACCGAATTTGAAGTTAGAATCGACATTGAGATTCATATTTATCAATTTCGATGATGTATCATGCTAAGTTTGAAGTGAGAACCCTCCCGTAGGTTCTTGGTTCATAGTTTCTATGTCGTTATACCATATTTGAAGTTTGAATCGAGTCTGAGCTTCATATTTATCGATTTTGATGATATATCATGTTACGTTTGAAGTGTGAACTGAAGCTACTTCATGACATGTATGACTAGTCGAAATTACTTCATGACCTATGTTACTAGTTGAAATTCAAACCGGAAGCAAAAAGAGAAAGCACAAAAACACAAAGAGAAAGAACAAAGAAAACAAAAAGAAAAAACAAAGAGCTTCATATTTATCGATTTCAATGGTGTATCCTGCTAACCCGAGTCTTGCAGTGTGAACTGAAGTTACTTCATGACCTGTATGACTATTCAAAATTACTTCATGACCTATGTGACTAGTCGAAATTTAACCCGGAAGCACATAGAGAAAGCACAAAGAAAACACACTTTGATTGATCCGTATGACAGTTTAAAACAAATCTCTACCATCCAAAGATATCCCTAATCCGTATGACCATCCTTTAAATTAAATCTTTACCGTTCAAATATAGGTATACTGAGAAGATCAAAAGAAGATTTCTCTATCTTTCCTCTCTTATCTTCGTTCATCTCTTACCTTCGTCTCTTAACCTCTCAACTCTTTCGCCTCCCTCGGAAAAAAAAAAAAAAACCCAGGAAAAAAACCCTAATACAAAAAAACGGCTCCATCTTCGTTCTTCACTTACCACCCTAAACCCCTTCTCTCTAGACGAAAAGTGAGCAAGTAGATCAGTTTCGTCCTTACTCTCTTCTTCTTTCTTCTTTTTCGTTCTTCTTCTCTTGCTCTTCTTCGTTGAAAATTGAGAGGTGAAATTAAATCGTGAGGATGTACAAAAAGAAGAAGGAGTTGGTGTTTCTGCTAATTATGAAGAAGAAGATTGAGTTGTTGTTATGAATCGAGAACTAGGGTTTTCTCGGTGAATCGTTAATTGAGTTAGAAATTGAGAAATTAAAGATGTGTTTAATCAAAATTAAAGATGTGTTTGAAGTTAGGGTTAGATTTTCCGATCTGAATTTGTACCATGTTACGTGTATTTTTTCGATTTCGAAGTTAGGGTACAAGTTAGGGAAACAAGTAATGAAAGAGAAGAAGAAAAAGGCGTTGGCGCTGCTAGAAATTATGATGAATAAGGTCAGCTTTTTGAATTGATTCCCTCTTTTTGATTTGATTGATTTTAATTATAAAAGTTTAATTTTGGATTTGTAACTTTTGTATGTTGATTCGTAATTGTTGGTGTAAACAGGTGAACCAAGTGGAGGAGGATATAGAGAAGGGGATTGAGAAGAAGAAGGTGGAAAAGAGGGAAGAGAAGTCCAGACTAGAGATGGAGACTTATATTTGTAGAATCGATGAAATTAAGCATATAAAATAGAGACCCATCTTTGACATCTTAAAAGAAAAAGCGTTGATAGATCTAGGCGACTCCATTGCATCTCTTGCTCTTCAAACGGTCAAGGTATAAAACATTCTTCTCCATTGCCTCTACCGTTATATCATCCAAGCGGTGTGATTTGTTGTTCGGCAAGCCTTCACTTGTATTCACTAGTCCATGAGCGGGGGTGACACTACAAGCACGTGTACGGTGGCATTGTAATGTGAATGGTAGTTTGGTCAATTGCAATTGTGGATTCCTCTTCTATTTTTATTTTACGGATGAGCAACTTGAATAATTGTTTGTGTGTCGCTCTTGTCGGTTTAACCTGCTGAGAGCTGGGAATTTTGTAACTTATATTTCGCATAGCTTGTGAAACCGTTAGCTTATTTGTTAAAATCTTTGTTGGAGTATTATATTATACTCACTTACGAGGGGATGATTCACGAAATTGTGAAGGGAATGTGATGAGAAATGAAATGGCTTCGAAATGTCACTAAGGATTTTGGTGTTTGAATGGGAATAATCTCATCTTGGCTTTGCTTTTGTTGACGTTCTAATTGATTAATACCATATCGATTATCTCAATATCCCGATCCCGCTTAGTATGCGTTCTAGTCTTGGGTTTCTTTGTGTTTTGGATTGGTTTGTGCTTGGTTGACTCAATTTTTGAGTTTTTCATGTTGTGCTACATTGGTTATTCCTTTAGTGTATTTAATATCCGAGTGTAAACTCTTTAATGATTTGTTTGGTGTTTCGGGGATGCGGTGGTGTATTTGGTTGATGCTTATGACAAGGAGAGGTTTCTTGAGTCCAAAAAGAGCTGGATGCTCTCCTCTCGGATGCGTCTAAATACTAATGAATTATCTCTCTTCTATATTTCTCCGGTGTTGATAGTTCGTTTACCTGCCTTGGTGCTTGCAAAACAAAATGTCCTTCCTAACATTCTAGATCTAAGAAGAATATCGTTTGTAAAGCATATGCAGGATGTATAGAAATCTCTGAGATGATATAAGCCGAGGTGGTGCCGAAACCAAAGGGAAGAGGATGTCCTAAAAAAGCTCTGCCAAGTTTTTTTTTTGTCGGAATCTTGTACGAATGTTCCAAGTTCTTTCAACCTATCATTCATTTGTAAACCAATATGTGTTTGTGTTTTGTCGTATGTTTTAGGAAAAGCACTGCTTCGGTGGACGGTGATGAGGAGGATGAAGTACCCTAACTTGCGGAGCGTCTTCTTGCATCTAACCTCGATCCTTCTCCGGATAAAGGTAATATAATCACATGACCTTGTAGTGCATGTCAAGTACTTAAATTGTATCCCTGTTTCTATAGGTATTTTTAGGGTAGTTTCTTAATTGCTATATGGTCTTAGTAATTCATATCTTGGAATCTAGATTTATATATAATTAGCTCTTTGATTCATATCAATGTTTCATATCTTGACACCTAGCACTAAGCGGGATTGGATTAGTATATCTTGGTTGTGTTTACATCATATGATACAACGTTCGAGATAAATATTTACGTGAAATCCTATTGATAAATTATCATATGATTCTTATATCCATGTCAGACGAATGGCATTCTTGAACCTATGTTGTAACAAGGATATATATGATCCATTTAGAGATGAAATGTATACCCCTAAAAGAGACATTTATCAAATATGTGTCTTCATTTGTTTTTGATTAGTTTTACTCCTGTTTCATTTAGCTATTTGAACTTTAATGGAGTTATTTGTGTCCAAATTCTTAATGTTTTGATTCCAATGTTTCTTTTGAAACGTCGTAATTAATTTCATCATTTCGTTCTCATTTATGTAGAAGCCGAGAAGGATGCGGTACCCAAACGAGCCTTTGCAGCGCGAAAAGACTATACGTGATTAGTAATGACGATGAGCGAGATGAAAACTATTCCGGAGGAGAAAGGATCGAGATGATGAGTTTGATCCACTGCAGCGCTAAAGGTGGAAAGAAGAAGGCGGCAACAAAACCATTGCGGTAGCACCAAGAAAGAGAGGGCCAACAAACAAACGGACAGCGATAACGACTCTTTAAAACCTTCACAATTTCGACTTGGTATCGTTACTTTGGAGTGTGTTCGGGAAACTTAACGTTTGGTACCAAACATCTATATAATTGCCATTTTTTGAATGTGTGTGTTTAACACTTGCGGAGTTAACTTGAATGAATGTCGATGTGTTACAATGGCGGAGTTAACTTGAATGAATGTCAATGTGTTACAATGGCGGCTTAATATGAAATTATGAATGTGAAATACTTTCGGCAATTCGGTTTCAGCTATAAAGTTTTTTTTTTCAAAATAGTTATATGCACACAACTTCTAATAAGTGTTGTGTTCCATACTTCAACTACACAAATCAGAGGTTGTGAAATAATGTCTTTACGACATAACTAGGTGTTGTCCAACATAATTCTACAACTCTAACAAGTGTCGTGCAAATCATATTCATAATAGTAATAAGAGTTGTTACATATTTCTACAATACACATCCTAGGTTGTCTAAGATAGTCCTTCAACTTATACAAGTGTTGTGTTACATATTTCTACGATACGCATCCTTTGTTGTGTAAAATAGTCCTACAACACAAGCAAGAGTTGTGTTAGGCTTTCAAAAAAATCGGAAGAGAATCACAACTTTAGCAAAATATTGTCGAACCATGAATCACATCACCCTTTACAACCCTTGTCAACCATTGTAGAAAAGCTTGGACTTTCTACAATACCCCCGTTCCACAATGCATGAAATGGAGTTGTCGTAGGGGTACAACAACTCTTATCTAGTGTCGTCAATGATGATTTTTCCCGTAGTGCACCAGTTAATTTAGCGGTAAATTCTCCTTTACATCATTTTTTTTTACGTTGCTTCCTTCCCATGAAGAGGTTTAGTTGGGAGACCAAAGTATACAGCCTTCGTGTAGGACTCATCCTCCCACCACATTGTTCGCCTCGGTCTTTGAATGTTGCAGGATCTTGAACATTTAGTTGAGATTTTGATGGTCTCATCATGCGTGCCATACCTTAGGCCACGGGTCTCATTGACCTTGACTTCCTTTGACCCAACAAACTAGTACTCCCTCCGTCCTAAATTATTAGTCCGCTTTGACTAAGTCAAGATATTAAGGAGACTTGAGAAGTGTACAAAACTACCCCTATTAAATGTTATGTTATTACCAAAATTAAAAAGAGTATATGGATTATTGAGGGTCCGTATCTTCTGTGCCAAATGAGAGGTGAGCCACCTGTGCCAGGCCAATAGCGTGGCGACACCTGTTCTCTTTTATTTGTAACAACAAATCGGGTTCTGGTTTCCTTTTTTCGCTCCTCTCAGTTTAGGAAACACAAATACCTTTACTATGATTTGCGTTCATCCCAGCTGGCTGATCAAAAACAGAAAAAAAGATTTGTGTTCATGACCAAAGCTAGATAATCACTAAATTATGGCAAATGAGAAGATCGACGTGTTCGGGAAAAACATCAACGTGGGAGTTAACATCCAATTTTTCAATTCCATCAACATAATAGTTCTCATACTACCGTATTCTTTGCCATCTGATCTGCACAAAGAGATAATTGATCCGATTCTCCTCCTCATCATCAGAGAATATCCGCCATTTTCGTCATCAGAGAATATCCACCATTTTCTTTTAGATCTTAGATCATCAAATCCCAATTTCCTCTCGATTTTTCATTACTTTATCATCACTCTCTGTTTCTCAATTACAGCACGAGAAACCTTGAATTATCTGACAAAATCCTAAGAATTTCTCAATTTATTTATTGGTGTAATAAAGAGCGAAGAACCACACTCTGCAAGTGAAGTAACAACAATCTTCGATTTCTTATCTAATCTCCTAATTTAAATTTTTGATCTGGAAAAAAAATAAATGGGGAGTTCTGCTGTGATTACGGTTGGTAGTCCAACTAAAGGTATAAATTTCTTCTATCCTTTACAAATTTCACTGGAACATGCCAAGTAATAGATGATTTTGTTTCCTAAATTAGCGGAGAGGAAAAAGGAAATTACAACCGGTTTTGTTGTTCCAAATGAAAAATAACAGGTGTCACAATGCTATTGGCCTGGCACAGGTGGCTCACCTTTCGTTTGGCACAGAAGATACGGACCCGATTATTGAGTATGTAAGAATAATACATATTCAATAATTTAATTATTTATAGAAATATTAAATAGAAGATAAAAATATAAATCTCTATGGATTGATTTAGTAGATTTTTTTCCTATTCAGGAAGGTATCATTAAAGATTATAGACTGATTATATTTAAAAACAATTTTATGGATTGATTTAGTAGATTTGTTTCCTATTTAGGAAGATATCATTAAAGTAGGGATGGTCATGGGGAGGGTATGGGGCGGGTATGCCAATCCCAGTCACTGCCCCGTTCGTAAAAAAAATACCCATACTCGCCCCGTTACCCACATGAATTGGGGCGGGGCGGGTATGGGAAATACCACGTTTGGGCGGGTTTTCCATGGGTTACCCGTAACACGGAGTTAATACATAAATTTATTTATAATCAAAACTTAAATATGAAGCAAACAAAAATAATAACATAAGAATAATGCATTCTAAAATTTTAAATTCAGAAATTCATCTTAAGGTGAACAAGAGAATCTTTAAATGACTTCTTAGTTTTTCTACTTTGTCCTTTCGATACAAGAACGATCAAAGAATGTATCTGATCACAAAAATAAACGAAAGTGATGAATATACAAGAACGATCAAGAATATAATAAATGTAAGAAAGCTCGACTAAGTGGTAGAAGTATAAAATTCGATACAAATTCTTGCATAAAAGTCGAAACCCTTATAATATGGAAGCAACGGGGCGGGTATGGGGCGGGGACCTTGAATCCCATCCCGCCCCATCCCCGTAGCTTAGGTTTCGGGTATTACCCATCCCCGACCCCATCCCCATTTGTGCGGGTAAAACCCTACCCAAACAGGACGGGTACCCACGGGGATGGGTTTGGGTGGGGCAAATGGCCATCCCTACATTAAAGATTATAAATTGGTTATATTTAAAAATAAGTTTATATTTATAAGAAATTGAAGGGTATATTTGAAAGTTTGACTAAAAAACATGACTATAAACAGAAGCTGGCCAGTATTTTAGGACAGACGAAAATAGAATAGAGGACAGAAATTTTAGGACAGAGGGAGTATTTAATTTCACAAGCAAAGAAAACCCTAAGAAACCTATTCCTCTTCTTCTGCATCTACATCTAAAAACTCTCTTCCCTCAAGAACGCCGTCATAAACCAGCAATGGCATCATGTAGATCGATGATGATAGGTAGTGGTTTCGGTTGGGAATGTGGTGGAAGAACAAACAAGACCCCAATTTTTGAATTCATCACTGAGGCATCATGGTATTTCCTCTCAATTAAATTCCGTCGGAATGAGAAAGCCTTCAGATGTTTGCAAGAAAATTGAAGGTCATACGGGGGATATTCCAAAGAGACCAGATCAAGAAATTCGTTGCCCGAAAAGGGTAAAGATGGTGGAGAAAACTCACATATGCCGTCAGGTATTCTCGAACATACTGTGGAGAAAAAGTTTTCTTGATGAAGATTGTGGATCAGGTCTAAATTGTGTATCACAAATGAACACCCCAAATCTTCTGCTGCTGAGGGTGAAGGCATTGATTTCGGTGGGAACATAGTTGTAATTTCAATGGTTTTATTACTCATGATTCACGGATTTAGAAGAGTACCTCTTTTGCACTCCGAGTCCATCAATACCCAACGATGATTTTTCCTCTCAAAATGCGAAGCAATGACTCCTCTCAACAGCGAAATTTGGTATGCTAAACACACAACATTCAATTTATATAATTTCGGTAGCGATTTCAAATACCAGTTCATTTGTTCCTTTTTACCATATTTGAAGTTTCTGTATGAACTATTTTGTTAAACAAATTTTTCGGCTTGAATGAAAATGATATGGATGACAAAAACCATGGTATTTTTCTATTGTTCAGAGTCTGCAGTTTTATGGCAATGCTTAGGGATGCTAGTGTTCATTCATATTAGGTTATACTGAGTGTCATGTAATGGGTTTATAAACTCTGCGTTGTCAGATTTTGTTTTGAGTGATGACAAAGATTGTACTTATATGGGTTTGTTGGTGAACAGTTGGAGGTGAATGTATCTTCCGGAGATTTCCTCCATGAGCTCTAAGAACCTGCATCCTGCGTTAACTTGGCTAGGGACGGTCTGCTAGACAAAGACTTGCTCGCTTTAGTTGCAGTCCACAGGGGTGAGTGGCTAATTGTTACTTATATGTTTACTGAAGCGAATGAGCTTCGTTATGTGGGGATTAAAAGAAGGTGCATTGGAAGATTTTTTCCCGCGAATGACTGAGATTCCTACAGTTATATATGAGAGTCCCTAGCCTGTTTTAAAAGACCAGATTTATAGCAAAAGGTTCATGGATGGAAGAATCAATAAACCAGCAGGTCCATTGCATTATTCTCATGTCTCTTCGTTACCATCTTGGCATGCTTTTCTAATAGGTTTTGAAACTAACTCGCATCATGACTCAGCATTTCCCTTTAAGGTACATGTAGTCGGCATCATGACACATCATTGTCATCATAAAGACTGTGTGAATCCTAAAGTTTCGAGGCCTTAAATTTATCTGCTTTATAATATTTCGTAATCTAACTTCAGGGCTTATATTTTGAGATGGTTAACCGGAAATGTTAATGCTGATGTTATGTAACAAGTGCACCAAGACCTCTGCGATTGTCTAGTTGGTGTCGTAAATTGAACAACAGAAGTTCAATGAGCCCTAACAGATGTAAAGTATCAGGGCATTCATAAGATTCGGAGTTACATAGAATTTTGGTAGTCAGTAATCCATCTTGCATTCTAGGGAGCTGATGGTTTGGCTGTTCAGGCAGGAAAATGATGCATATTACTCTTAAGAAAGTAAGGGCAAACATCATCACCAGTCTAAATGAGTTATAAATAGGCGCATTGAAGTACAAGAAGCGACTTTGCAGTATTAACAAAAATAAACTTACAACTCATGATCAAGATCATGTATATCATTGTTCCTTTACATATTTCGGTCCGGAAATGATATTGGAGACGCTCTTTGGCATAAAAATATGACCCTAACCTTTGGATTTTTTAAAGGTGGAATTTTTAATATCGCAATCTTGCAATTGTCCTTTAGGGAATTCCTACTTTATTATATTTACAGTATCTAACCCGAATCGACAATGCAGAAGAGGTGCATTTACTTATGCCGGTAATATTACCGTTCTCTGTTAATATCTACGACAGTCTCGCTATTAGAAATCGTAATAACTGGCCTGCACGCTATGCCGCATCATTGGAACTAGTTAGAGGACATTTTAGTAAATTACTCAATTCCTCTTATAAATGAACCAATATTAGGGTTCGGTACAAATTGTTTATAATGTAAGAAGAGAGACCAGTAGAGCGAGTGAGTACGGCGGCGTTGAGGGAAGGACTATTAACCAGATTTTTTTGCCGATTGAAGGTTTATGATGAAAGTAGTTTTGGTACGATGTTGGAAGCAATTCAGCTTGGATATCAAAGACAAAGAAGACAGGCACAGATCTTCCAAAATATCATAATGACTTTTCCTCTCAAATCTAAGTTATCGCTGATCCAATATGCCTAATATGCGGTGGATTAAGTAGAATTCCACCTTCAAATTTGCTGATAGTGAGTGAGCATGAATATTGTGTTTTTTTATAGATAATGCCAAATCTGTAAATTTGTTGAAATGGGTGGATCTGTAAAAATAATTATGATTTTATATTTATGAATTTCTTTGAAATATCTACTGTTAATCTGTTACAAAAATATTTAGTTTAGATATATAAATGTTATTTAGGTTTATAATAAGCCACAGTGATTGATGATAATGCTTTATGCTTTTCACTTATTCATTTCTTGTATTATATTGATGATTTTTCAGTTACACATATTTCAATTGATTTCAAGTATATCTTTAATACCTACTCATGTATGTCATTTTGAAATCTCTAAATAATAGTTAGTTATGATCTGTTGTTTCTTGAATCAAATTTTGTAAATGCCAAGGTTTTAGTATCCTCCTGAGTGTTTTTTAGATTATGAACTACAAATGGTCGTTGGGTTCATGTTTCACGGAAACGAGCCATGGGGGTTTGCCAGATTTGATTATAATCTGTTTGAAGTTAGGTTTGGGTTATTCCTTATCCATATTTGTCATCAGTGTTTTTGGTTATATGTGTGAGCTGAACCAACCCTTTGGTGAAGATAGCCATTACCACAAAGTTATCCTCTCAACTCCACCACGGAAGTTACACATGGATTTGGTTGTTGTGTTTTTAGATATGGATAGATCTTAAAAAAAATTACGGCAGGCATTGAATACCACATCTGGAAATTTTTTGAAATGGGTATTGATCTGTAAGAAAATATGATTTTGTATTTACGAATTTCTGGAAATATCTACTGTTGTTACAAATATCTACTTTAGATTTATAAATGTTGTTGGGCTTTGATGATAGTAATGGAAAAAGGTTGAACTAAAAAGGTATATAAAAACATATGTGGTGGTCCTGTCAAAGGAAAAACGAGCAGAATTGGTCAAACTCAAAGGACAACAGATTTTGGAGTCCATGAAGCCAAGTGTTGATGAGATATGGGAGTTTTAGTGGACTCAAATCCAAGTGAAAACGATTGTAGTTTTGTAACTAAGGTTGCCAAGATATTACAAGAACATGATTGTAATCTAGCTCGGTTGGAGAAGTTGATGTTATTTTGCTTTTAATTTTAATTTCCTAGAAACTTTGAACTGCTTAGCTTTATGAAGTTTCCAGGTAGAGCTTAGTAGTATAATTAAAAGATTTAATCCACAGACCACTAGCAAAAAGTTGATGTCTTATTTGCAGTTCACACTATATTGACTCATGGTGCTTTGTTAGAACCCAACGTCCAAAAGAAAGAAGCATCTTCACATTTTGTAGCTTGAAGTAGTAAAAACCTCTCGAAAACCAACAAAACCCATCTTTACTTTACTCTAGGGTTACATTTTCATTTTCTTTTTCATCTCAACAAGCATCTCTCTTCATATCTACATAGATCACCATCTTCTTCTTCACAATCTAATTCGGCGCATCCATTTCTCTATACCGGTGACCATTCATGAGTTTGATGCATTCTTACTAGGAGGAGTTTGAGATTCGAAGAGCAAAATTAGACAAAAATGTATAGCAGTTTAGATGTCTTAATAATCTCCCATATGAGTTGAACTTAGATGAACAAGCACTCGACCTCTTCTAGATATCGAACTAACCTTCTGGTCTCAGAGAAAGAATTAATGAGACTGTTTTTTGTTCTAAACATATACATATCACAATAAGCCAGTGATGGAATTTCAGGTGCTGCCGTTCTTATATTGATCATGTCAATATTGCTGTTACATTGCATAGGATTCTGCTGCTCTATTATACATCGTTTTGTGTGGGATACCTTGACTTCCATCCTCATCTAAACCGTAGTCCAGTCTCACTATTATACACATCCGTCTCCAGGAAGCATTGGGATTGCCCCAACGGTACTTTAGTAAATTATCCCATTGTTGTTATAAAAATCAACCAAGCCCTAGGGTTTCTTCAAAAGTTGTGTAGAGAGTAAGAGGAGTGAGACTACAGTGTGAGTGAGTGAGTGAATGCGGCGGTGTTGAGGAAAGAACCAGCTACCGGAGTTCTGTGCCGATTAGAAGTTGTCGCTACCAGAATCAGATGGATCGGAGTGTTGGTATGATGTTTGTAGATCAAAGTCAGAGAAGAGAGAGTGAGAGACACAGATATTTTATAACAATGTCATAATAACTTGTTCTCTCAGAACTAAGTTGTGTCCCAGCAAGATCAAACAACTGATTTGTGCACCATGAAGGATGGATATGGAGGGTCACATGTTTTTAACTAGATATTCAGCGCCACGAAAAATTGGTATCGAGAGAGACTCGGGACAAGCTATGAACGAAATGGGTAGACACTGTAAAAAAAATAGTGATTTTTTTGGTGCTTATGGAAAATCCGATTAGAATAAGCCAAAGTGATTGATGATGATGCTTGTTTCTTAATAATAAAGCAAACTTTGTATTGCTGAAGATTAGTTTTGAATCATAATAACATGGTCATTTCTTGTATTTTGTTTAGTTTTATTTTGGTTATACCGATTTTTCAATTACATGCTTCAATTATCATAGTATGAACCCAGGAAGCCAAGTAACAACACTTCTTCTAGCAAATGAACCACTAAGTACACCAGTTTCAAATGTTGCATAAACAATGCTAGTTCAATTTTAAACCATCCCATGATACTTTGCAACAGTTGAAATGAGTCAATTCCTCAAATTAAATAAATTACAATATAGACCCGCGATTTCAAATTTATCAAGCCGTCAAACTCATCTGAATCTTCATCCATCTCCTCTCTCTGAATAAAATCAACAAACATGCATTGAAGAAAGAAAAGGGATCTAAGATCATAGTTTCAAAACATAATTGAGATTTAGCTATCGAACTAACCTTCTGGTCTTTGGTGTCCATCTGCTCAGAGAAAGAATTAATGAGACCTATTTTTGCTCTAAACATAAACATATCACAATAAGCCAGTGATGGAATTTCAGCTGCTGTTATTCTTATATTGATCATGTCAATATTGCTGCATGCTACTGTGCATATTCGTTTATTGTGCATACTCGGCTTTGTAAATCGTTTTGTGTTGGATACCTTGAGTTCCATCCTCATCTACACCATAGTCCACTATTATACACGTTGGGCTCCAGGCAGCATTGGGATTACCCCAAGGGTACTTTAGTAAATTATCCCATTCTTGTTATAAAATCAACCACGCCCTAGTGTTTCGTCGGAAGTGTGGAGAGTAAGAGGAGAGAGACTATCAGTGAGTGTGAGTAAGTGAAGGAGGCGGTGTTGAGGGAAGAACCAGTTATCGGAGTTCTGTGCTGATTAGAAGTTGGCTTGCCATTACCGAAATCATATGGATCGGAGTTTTGATATGATGTGTGGAAGCTTTTGGCATAGCTTGGAGATCAAAGTCAGAGAAGAGAAACAAGATCTTTAAAATGTCATAATGACTTATCCTCTCAAAACTAAGTTGATATGTACAACTCGAAACGAAATCGGTAGATCTGTAAAAATAAATTGTGGTTTTTTTGGTGCTTGATGGAAACTCCGATTAGAATAAGCCAAAGTGATTGATGGTAATGCTTGTCACTTATAAAGAAGACTTCATATTGCCTGCAGATTAGTTTTGAATCATAATAATAACATCATTTCTTGAATTTTGTTTGGTTTTATTTTGATTATACTAATTTTTCAATTACATGGTTCAATTATCATAGTTTGAACCCAATGCTAGTTCAATTCAAAACCATTCCATGATACTTTGCAACAATTGAAATGAGTCAATTCCTCAAATTAAACAAATTACAATATAGACCCGCGATTTCAAATTTATCAAGCCGTCAAACTCATCTGAATCTTCATCCATCTCCTCTCTTTGAATAAAATCAACAAACATGCATTGAAGAAAAAATAGCAAGCATGAATCTGGATTAATCCTGGCTTAAACTTAAAAAAAATAGCGAAAGTGAAATTGGATGCATCTTGATGTAAATTAAAAATGAGAAAAAATATTTAAAAATGGGTAGGATGAAACTGTTTACATCATGACTATTTTTACATTCTCGTCCATTTAAACAATATCAAATTTTACATGTTTTTTTCACCCAGGAATTATCGTTATTGGGTTAATTGACCAATTTTGTGTTTCAGTAAGGATTGTGTGAAGTTGCAATGGAGTATTTGCTAACAAAGTGGTATGTTTTTGGGATGTCATAACAAGTGGTTTTAAAAACAGAATTGAGATGTGCTCCGCATAAAGCCCATTTGGCTGCAACATTGCAACTAGTCGAATGGTATTTTAGTAAATCACCCAATTCTTCTTATAAATCAACGAAGCTTTTCTAGGGTTTGGCATAAGAAGTTGTTTAGATAGAAAGAGTAGAGACCATAAGCAGTGTGAGTGAGTGCAGCGGGAGTTTCCATTTCCTAGATTAGGAGTTTCGGTTTCCTAGATCATATGGGAAGTTATGAAAGTAGTTTTGATTCTATGTGTGAAGCATTACAACTAGGTTGGAGATCAAATAGAAGAAAAACACAGATCTTACAAAATTGTCATAATGACTTATCCTCTCAAATTTAAATTGTTACGGACTCCAATGCAACCATTAGAATTACACCATCCTAGTTACAAATGGATATGCTAGAATACTGTTTTCTAGATGTGGATTGTTCTGAAAATAAAATAAAGCAGGTCAAGGCTACTAAAATAATTTTATTTGTTGAAATTGGTAGATCTATAAAAGAAAAAAATGTTTTTATGTTACTCTTTTACTAATGTTTAGTTTAGATTTATGAATGTTGTTATAGTAATGTAAATGACAATGGAATTTTCATGTTCTGAAGCTTGTAAAGATATAGATTCTCGAGTAACTTTAAGCCTGCCAACTCTTCAAATACATCTATTATTAGAGATTCAATTGCATTCACCTTTGAAATCTGCTTGTATTCAAATCTGGATCAAAACAATGTCATCCTCTCATAGAAAAGCCCCATTTCAACAACACACATTGTCTTTAAAACCCTTGCTTTTTGCATCTGTAATTCTTTGGATCAACCATTTTTTAGGTCGGTGGATCGATTGGCAGGTACTGCTTACGAGTGTATAAGTCTTGATGGAAATGAGCATTAATAGTGGTTCTGTACCACTTAAAGAGGGAGGATCCATGGACACTCTTAGATGAACAAGGTCGGACAAGATTTGCGCCATTTTCTCCGCAAAACCCAAACGATAATGAATATAAGTTTAATATTTTAATGACATGTTCCTATTATAAGACTTTATATTCCTACCAAAAATGAATGCAATTCGAGATAGCAAACCTAACTATCTACCGATCTTAATTTCAACCGTTAATTTTGAACGGCTGATATTCGAAGGGGTAGATGGTGGTTTTATACATCTCGAATTGTGCTCATTTTCTGTAGGAATGTAGAGTCTTATATGAAGAATATACCATAAAAATATTAGACTTAAATTCATTGTCGTTTGAGTTTGCTGGAGAAAATGGCCGAAATCTTGTCCGACCTTGTCCATCTAAGAGTGTCCATGGATCCTCCCTCCCACTTAAAACCATCACATTTGTTTGTGTCGATTTTTCCATATATATTTTTTAATCTCGCAATGGTCTTTTCCTTTTTGTAGTAGTTGCCAGTGTGATAGTAAAAAATGTATTTACTTATGCCGGTAATATTAACTTAGTTTGCCATCCACTCCGGTTACCATATTACAAAGTGATGTGTTTGTGGATGTTAAGACAAGTGTTTTAAATAACAGAATTGAGAATGGCTCATATGATATGAAAAACGCCTGGTGGTTTCTGGAATGGTTTGTTGAATCGAGTTGCCTGTAACCGGGGGCGTGTGGAGGCCTCACCAGAATTATGATTCTGAAAGATACAATTCCGAATACAGGTATAGTAGCTTTGACGGGCGTTTTCTAGCTATTGAGCTAACCTCTGCTAAAGTGTGCAGTTCACATCCTAATCGGAGTTTCTAGATCTTCTTTGTCTAGCTTTTCCGTGTTCTGGTTTCTTATTCATTTTTGTGGAACCTAAAATCGTTCTGGGTTAATACCTATAACCTACGTTCGGTCCTCATATGTATGGTAATCCAGTCTGACTATACACATCAGTCTACGCTATACAAATTGTAATAACCGGGCCTGCACATTGGACTGCAGCGTTGGGATTAGTGTAAGGTTATTATAGTAAATCACCCAATTATTTTCGTATAAATCAGCAAAGCCTTGGTAGGGTTTGGTAGAAGTTTAATACAAAGTAAGAGTAGAGACTAGTCGGCTGGTATTCGTATATTGATCGTGTCAATAGTGCTGTACTGCTTTCTCCTCCTTTGCTTGATCAAATTTGCAAAATCTTCAACCAAGAAGATGCATATTCGGCTCTGTGCACTAAAATACAAGCAGTATTTATACACTTTAAAATGACTAAGTAGTCTTCAATTTCACCCTGTGCTGCAGTTCACATACAGTTGAAATTGTAATAACTGGGCCTGCACATCGGCGGATTAGCCCAAGGGTGTTTTAGTAAATCCCCCAATTCTTCTTATAAAATCCACCAAGCCTTAGGGTTTGGCAGAAGTTGTTCACACAGAATCACAGAGTAAGAGTGAGAGAGGCGGCGTTGAGGGAAAGACTATTAACCGGAGTTCTCAGCCGATTAGAAGTTGTTGTTTCAAGATCAGATGATGAAAGTAGTTTTGGTATGATGTGGGAAGCTTTTCACATAGCTTGGTGATCAAAGAGTACAATGACACATATCTTTCAAAATTGTCATCATGACTTTTCCTCTCAAATCTACGTTGTCATATTCCAATCTTCCTCCACAAAAAAGTGATAAATGTGTCCCATCTGTGATGGCATTGAAATGCCACAATTGGAAATGGATAGATCTCTGCTGTTAGTCTCTTAAAAATAATAATTAGTTTAGATTTATAAATGTTGTTGGGTTTTGATCATTTCTTTCTTGTACTTTTAGTTTCATATTGATTATACTGATGATTTTTCAAGGAAAAAGGATGATATATACTTTCTCTCAGACATCAAAGCGTTGAGAAGATTTTAGAGACCATCTTTGTTAAGGTCATCAAAGTAAGAATGCTCCATTGTTTTCTATTAACACGTACAAAGCACACATGTTTGGAATGGTGCCATGTGATGATATTCGTCGTTATGGTTAAAACATTCAGAATTTGAGTTCAACTCACCAAGAGGCAAGAGCAGATCTTTGTTTTGATAAGCCAAAATAATGAAATTACAAAACAGACCTGCTACTTCATCAAATTCATAAACCATCGAACTCAATCGAATCCTTCTCCATGTCCCGTCTCTGCATAAGATCAACAAACATGCATAGAAGAAAGGAGAGGGATCTAAGATCAAATGGTTTTAAAACTCTTCCACTTGGTCGCAACCGAAGATGGTTAATTTCGGAACAGAAGTCCATCCTCTTAAATCTGTAGAAACTTTAGGACTGGATAGCCTATCAAACGTATTCGCTGAAGAACTTCATACTGGGCCAGCGGAGGAATTTCAACTGCTGCTATTCGTATACTTATTATGTCAATAGTCCTGCAACTGGTTTCTCCTTCTTCCCTGAAACTCAATAAGTGCATATTTGGCTTTGTGCTCTGACATACAGGTATGATTGAGGCTACCATATTGCTATGAGGACACGGTATTTATACGCACTTTGTAATGACCAATTGTAAGCTGTGCACTGCATCCGTTCACGTTCATACAGCGGAAATTGTAATAACCGGGATGGGCTGCAGCACTAGATTTAGTTCAAGGGTATTTTAGTAAATCACCCAATTCTTCTTATAAATCAACCGAGCATTGAGCCCCTTAGGGTTTTGGTGGAAGTTGTTAACAGAGTAAATAGTAGAGACCAGCAGCAACGAGATTGAGTGCGGCGGCGTTGAGGAAAAACTATTAACAGGAGTTCTTTCAAATCAGATCGGGGCTTATGGTCATGAAAGTGGTTTTCGTATGATGTGGCAACCTTTTTACATAGCTTGGAGATCAAAGAATAGAGATCTAGACATCTTTGAAGTTGTCATGATGACTTTTCCTCTCAAATCTTTGTTGTTGTTTATCTGTCTGGTGAGTGGAGGATCAATAAGAACTCAACCACCAAAGATCTATCATGGATCATCTATGTCATGTTATGGGTTTTCTTGAATTTTTTTTTTTTTTTAAAGATATGGACAGACATCCAAAAGAATTACAGCAGGGGCCACTGAAATGCTTAATCGGGAAATTTGTTAAAAAAAGATCATGATTTTATATGAATTAAGGGCGATATCTACTGGTAGTATGTTAGCACTGTTTAGTTTAGATTTATAAATGTTGTTTGGGTTTTTGATGTCCGAAGAGTTTTTTTTCTTTCTTTTTCTTTTTATAACTTTTGGTCGAAGAAAATTAAAAAAAGGGCATTGGTGAGCTTCCCTAGTTAACCAAGTATGAGAGTCAGTGATGATGGAGATGGCGAAAACAATCCCCACACTCTAAAATGTTCTAAACCCTTCCTCGTTTATTTAAGAGCAACCATTTACAAGACATGAAATCGCCAACAATGGTTATACGTAAAGGTGTTTCTCCTTCCAATATATTTTTTTTCCGATGACAATATGATTTTCTTCAAAGGGAACCTATTTTGGTTTAAGAAGATTATTTAAGGTTCTGAGTAGATATCAGGTAGCTTCAGGTCAGCTAGATTCATTTGATGGTGTGGCTAGTTATTCGGGTAGTTCACATGCCAAACGGAGTTTCTAACCCATGATGGGTAGTCCATCCTCATCTACACCATAATCCAACCTCTCAAAGCACAGCACTACAGCAGAGTGTATATGTTCCATAAATAACAGGGCTTGCTGCTGGGCTGCAATCAAATATCCATTATGATTAGTTCGAGGATATATTGGTAAATCAGACAAAGTTCCTATAAATTAACCAAACCCTAACATTTCGATATATATTGAGGGGAGACTAGCAGTGTGCGCGAGACGGCGTTGAGTGCCGTTTCCAGAATCAGATGGATCGGAGTTGTGGTACTATGTGGGAACCTTTACACTTATCTTGGAGATCAAAGTTGGAGAAGAGAGACAATTGTCATAATGACTTGTCCTCTCAAATTTATGCTGTATGCTGCTGTGTTCGCCCTGATACAATATCATTGATCGGTCTCTGAGATCTAGTCATGGTAAGATCTGTAAAATAAGTTATGTTTGATATTTTGATTGTCTTAGCCCACAATGTTGACATTCTATGGATTGATTTTTATACGCACGAAAGATCGTATTTGTATGTGAGACCTGATTTCATAATCCAGCTACAGGTGTTATGTTTCCGATTTGGGAGAATGAAACACCGACCTTACAACCAATGTACCAGTGTTGGGTATGTATCATTTGTTGGAAGTTTGCGATCATTGACATGCCACAGCTGCTGAAATGGTAGTCATCTGCTGAAATGGTAGTCATCTGCAGAATATTTTGAAGATCTTATATATTATTGTTATAAATTGAATTATAGATGTTGTAGAAAATATTGCAAGTCTAAATAAATAATTTAGACATTAGCATCTCATCGCAGTATCTCAAAAGCCGTATGTTTCTAGTTAGGAATTGGATTGGGACAAAGTAGGTGATTGATTCCGCTAACGAAGTAGGTAATTGGATTGGGGATAAAATTTCAGGATGTGTTCATATATATGATTCCGGTAGTGTTTGTATTTGTAACATTTGCGTATCTGAACAAATTTTAGACAACTTGCGCTTATCTTACCCTTTCAATTGTTAGACAAATTTACTAGTACAAATTGCTAGTTTAGATGTACTACATCTATAAATGTTGTTAATTTTTTATGATAGTTTAGTGCTTGATGGAATCTACATGTCAAAGCTGTTTACAGTTTGATTTGATATCTCCCTGGATTTTTCCTATTCAGGGCTAGTGTTAAACCGTTAATTTCTTACTTGAATTGTGGCATTGACAGCAATTAACCCTTGTGAGGATGCATATCCTAATCCAAGGCTCCACCCTGTTGCGCTAAAACCCTGGGAAGCGATTTGCATAGCTACACAATAGTACTCTAAATATTGCAAAGAACACAAACTAGAAAAGAAAAGAGACGAGAATTTAACGAAGTTTAATCCTTAGAGAAAACATATAAACATATAAACCTTAGAGAGAAAGAAGAATTTTTGGTGTAATTTTCTAGGTTCTCTACTAGGCTATTTATATAGGTACATTACTAAGCCTACAAGACTAGGGTTCCATAACTTAGCTAGGAATTCCCTAAACTTTAGGAATAAGCAACCAAATAAGAGTTATCAAAACTCTTAGCACCGACTAGAGTTGGTTGTCCCAACTCTACCGACTGCTTGAGTTTGAGTTCATCTCAAACTCTCCACCGACCTATCTTAGGATATAGGTATACACGGTTTTGGAGTTCCACACAGTTTGGACTCTCCCACAAAACCGTTTCCTATAAACAATCCAACATCCAACAATTCTCCACCTCGGATCATGCATTCATGCATGAGACGATCAATACACGAAATCTCCTTCGTCTTCCAACGTCGATTGCGCCATAGGCTGCCAACTTATCCTCTGCAAGGAATCAAACCGACCGTAGTTCACTCAATGGCCTTACTAGAAGGCCTCCACCAGGTTCCTAAGAACCTCTACCCCAAGGGGTCTCACCAAACCGGAAGAATGTGGATCAATTTCGAGCAATGACGAAACTTGACCCTAGATACTACTTTCGTTAACATATCAGCTGGATTGTCTTTAGTATCGATCTTCACAAGTAGAATGTCTTCTTCTTCTTCCATAATTTCTCTAACAAAGTGAAATCGAACATCTATATGTTTGGTTCTGGCATGATGAACTTGATTCTTAGACAAGTAAATTGCCCTAATTAAGATTATCACAATGCACAAGCATATGTTCCTACACAACACCCAAGTCATCTAGCAAACCCTGTAACCATATAGCCTCCTTAAATGCCTCTGTCACTGCCATATACTCCACTTCAGTAGTTGAGAGATCCACAGTAGACTGCAAAATAGATCTCCAACTAATCGGTGCTCCATCCAAAGTAAATACATACCCTGTAGTTGAACGTCTCTTGTCCAGGTCACCAACATAGTCAGAATCCACATAACCAACACCCAACTGATTGTTCCCATCTTCCTTCACAAATTCCAAGCCAACATCAAAAGTACCATAAAGATATCTCAAAATCCATTTCACAGCTTGCCAAATGTCCTTTACCAGGACTATGCATATAACGGCTGATCATACTTACTGCATGTGAAATGTCTGGCCTTTTACATACCATTGCATACATCAAGTTACCAACGCCACTAGCATATGGGACTTGGGCCATATACTCACGCTCTTCTTCAGTAGTAGGAGACATATCAGAACTCAACTTAAAATGAGGACCAAGGAAGTACTTACAAATTTAGTTCCTTCGCAGATACAAAATTTCTGTAACACTTTCTTAAAGTATGCCTTCTGAGACAAACAAATCTCTCTATCACGTTGAATCTCCAGGCCAAGAATCTTCTTAGCTTCTCCCAGATTTTTCATCTGAAACTCAGTTGAAAATTTGTTCTTCAAATTCTCAGTATCTTTCTTGTTATTCGATGCTATCAGCATATCATCGACATCCAAGAGCAAATATATGAAAGACCCATCACGTAGTTTTTGAAGTATACACAATGGTCATAGTGACTTCTTGTGTATGTCTAGCCAATCATAAACTGATCAAATCGCTTGAACCACTGTCTTGGAGACTGCTTCAGCCCAGACAACGATTTTTTCAGCTTACATACACAATCTTTTTTTCCAGCAACTTTGAACCCACTCGTCTGAGTCATATAAATCTCCTCTTCTAGATCACCATGTAAGAACGTCGTCTTGACATCTAGCTGAACTAGGTCTAAATCATATTGTGCTACCAAGGACAACAAAATTCAGATTGATGAGAGTTTCACAACTGGAGAGAATACCTCATTGTAATAAATCCCTTCTCTTTGGGCATAACCTTTTCCAACTAACCATTCCTTGTAGCGTACTTGATTCAACTGAGATCCTTCTTTCTTAGCAAATACCCCTTCGCACCCAATGGCCTTCTTACCGTTTGGAAGCTTCGTAAGAACCCATGTGCCATTCTTGTAAAGAGACTCCATCTCATCCTGCATAGCAACTTCCCATTCTTGACGCTCTACATCGTGTATAACTTCAAAATAGGTATTTGGAATGCCTTATTCAATAACTGTTAATGCATAAGCTACAAAATCATCCATCCAACCAGGTATACTAGTCTGTCTTCTTGGTTTGCTGGTTACTATGGTCTCAGTGATCGTAGCTTCGGCATCTTCCACTGCTTCATGTTCCTCTTCATTAAGATCGTCACTATCATTTGGAAATTTCGTATTTACCTACCTTGTAGACGCCACGCTTTTAGAAGTAGTCGTAACAGATATAGTACTTGATGAAGATCAACGGTTTCAAGCAAAATTTAAGTTTCCAATCGGGCAGCACTTGGATCACTGTATTGGGAGGAGACCATGTTGAATCAAGCAAACCTAAAAAATGCTGCCATAAATCAGCTGCGACCTTGCAACCAATAAATAGATGGTTTTTCGACTCATCCTCATTATTATTTTTTTTAATTGGTCAATCGGAAAGATTCAAAGAAAAAGAGGTACTTAATGGGGTATCTCAACCTAATAAATACAACTGACAAAAAAAAAAAAAAGGAGACCGAGTTTGGAATCGATCACCCAAAGAAAAGAACAAAGAACAAAGAGTGAAGTGAGATTAAGAAAAACAAACAGACCTATTTACGTCATAACAACGTCCTCCTAATGGTACAAAATTTGATTCAATGAGAAGTTTTTGAACCAGCTCATCCTTCGATTTGCATCTTCGTCCATGAACTCTTTTGTTCCTTTCTAACCATAGATCCCAACTTATTGAGAAAGGAAGCATATGCAAATAGTTTATCTACGCACTGATCTATCATCTCATCTCAAACCCCTCATCAAAGAGATTAATCTATTATCCATTACCTGTAAACTTGAAGGGACGAAATAAAGTAGCTCCACGAAAATGAATCCCAACTACAGGAAAGAAAAAGATGATCCAAGGTTTTTACTGAGTTACAATGGAGGCAATTGTGAGAAGATAGAACAACCCCTCTATGGTCAACCATACCTTGTAGGAAACGGGTGTCCGCTATTAAACTAACTAGTCTTTCATATCCTGTAAATCCAATTTGCTCAGAGAAGCAATTAAGCATTTTTTTGCTCCGAATCTTACACTAGGCCAGCGAACGAATTTCAAATGTTGCTATTTGAACACTAACTCAATACTGCTAGTCAACATGATCCAAAAAGTGGCATTGTGTTACATATCCCGCTTTATCAAGCATTATAGCATTTACCGATAGGATGATACAATACATATAAACTTAGAAATGATGTAATCAAGTGCACTAGGCAATCTATTACTTTCGAAACCTCTACTACCTTGTGTAGTTCCCATCAAAATTAGTGTTTCTAACCATCAGCAATCTAAGCTCAAGGGTATATTGGTAAATCACAAAATACCTATAAAACAATGAAGCCCTAAAATATCGGTAAATATTGAGTGAGGGTGGAGGCTATCAATGTGAGCGAGACGGCGCTGAGGGAAAACCAGTCACCGGATAAATGAATCTGTGTTTTGGTATTATGTGGGAACCTTTACACACAACTTGGAGATCAAAGGCAGAGAAGATTGACAGAGATCTAAGAAATTGTCATAATGACTTGTCCTCTTAAATCAATGTTGTAACTTTTATCCATATCCCGATATGATGTATGATATTTTAGATTGTCTGAGCCCGCAACTGTTGTAATGGTAATCACTGGTGAAACGGTAATCATCTGCTGAAATTGCTCATTGTATTTGAGATAGTTTAAATTGTTTGGTAAGTTTATATAATTTAGAGACATTAGCTTCTCACTCAGTACCTTAAAAGCCTGATATTTCTAATTAGTATTAGGACTGATATAAAGAATGTAATTGATTTTAGTTGGATAAAATTCCAGGGTTCATAGAAAGATCGGTTTGGATCTTACATTTCAAATGTTATGCAAAATTAACTTTGTGGACCTTATTTACTTTTACAATTATCTAGTTTTGATTTACTTCATCCATAAATGTTGTCAGTGTTTGATAATTGTTGGCTTCATTACATACATATTGAAAACTAGCCATGCGAAGTAATCAAGACAACTATACCGACAAGTTACCAAGGTTATCGGCGAAAGAAAGGGGAAAACTTTATTGAAAACGAGCCATGCGAAGTAAAAATTAGAATCACGTGGTTCGTATGACTACCTGCGAAGTAAAAATGAGTTGTACTCCACTATTCAGTTTGCCTAAAAATAGTGACCTTAGATCATTGTATAGGGGGTGGATATTTTGTATTCAGGGAGGTTATGTTGAGAGAAAGTAAGTTAGGGTTCTTGTGAGTTTACATACTTCAATTATCATCATCATTATCATCATATATTTGATAATAAGAAGAACTTTGATTTGAACCTCTTAAACATATCTTAGAGTTTGAGTAGCTTATCATTTGGATGTGCATGTGCTGCTGATTTCCAGTAGTTACATGAAAAGCCAAATATGACTGGACCCGGTGTGGATTGGTTGAGAAATCCCCAAGTTTTGTAAACTGACTATACAACACCTTGGATTTATTCAAGGGCATTTTAGTAACTCAATTTTTTTTTTCAATAATAAAGCCCTAGAAATTCAGTTCAAGTTTTATCTGCATAGAGTGAGAGCGGCGACTACCAGTGTAATTGAGGCGGTGTTGAAGCCAAAACCAATAACCGCGATTTGTTCTCGCCATTCGAGAAACAAATTTGCGGGTTCAAAAATTAGATGGAGGATTATGATCCGAGTTTTGGAATTATGTATAAACCTTTACCCATTCCTTGGAGATCAAAGGGAGAAACAAGGATCTTTGAAATCTTTCGTAATGACTTTTCCTCTCAAATCTAAGTTGTCTGTGTTTTTCATCTTCTATTGCCCTTCAATTTGTGAGTTTTACGGTTCTGTTTTTCAGATCTCCAAAGAGGTGACAGAAAATGTAAATCCTAATTCTTAGAAAATTTGAGGTGTCAGAGATTTCATAATGTATATATCCTTGAATCCTTCATGTTATGTATACTAGGTAGTTCAACCTCTAATTTCTCGGTATATTGTTTCTTGACTTTTAGGGAATTCCAATTTGCCTCGTTTTCCGAACTTGCAAAGGTGGAGGTCAAAGACTGGTTCATAAACCGCTGCAATTAGGAACTACAATTTGTTACTGTTGAAGAGTTGGTGGTTACGTTCGAGGATGTGCAAGACTTCACTAGACCTTATGTGGAAATACATTTGGTTGAAGCTCTACGGAGAAGAACGGTTCAATTGTTTTCTTTAGGTACGATTTGTAAAACAATGGTGTTTGATTTCATTGTCTTAGGCTGCAATATTGACATTCATGTTTTGTTTTTTCTATGTAGAGAAAGAGAACCAAAATTGGGTATCGTTAGCTGAAGTACTGACCTTACTAGTGCAATTGCTGACTGCAGAAATTTTCGGATGTTTTGAGTTTTCAATGTATCCAATTGGGTTTGATTGGTGAATTTCAGGTTTTTCATATGCCATTCAGGTAGGATTGTATGTGTAACTTTGTGTTATCCGAACATAGATCAAAATGATTAATTCAGAGCTTACAATTCAGTTACTAGAGAAAATTTCCTTTTGCAGACCTTATTTACTGTCACAAATGTGTAGTTTAGTTTTACTTTATCTCAGTAGATCTTTGTTAGTTTTTGATGATAGTGACATTGCATGCGTATTTCGGTGCTTGATAGAACCTTAGTTCAAAATAGAATAAGGCAACTGTTGATAATGCTTGTCAATTACCTGTAAAGAATACTTGTTTACTTTGTTGAGGATACCGTTTAATATTGTAGGTCACTCTGTAACTTAAAGCTTTGTATCTCCCTGCAATTAGTTGAATCACTTCTGTTTCCCAAGTCACTACCTATCTATCTATAGCATAAACTCTTGTAAGCAGCTATTGTAGCTTCATTTGATTATTGCAGTAGTTTATCGGTGTTGTTGCAATAGTTTATTGCTGCTGTTATAAGATCCTGAACCGCTCTTATTGAGATAGTAGTGGAGGGAAAATTAAGATCATTAGAAGTATCTAGCAGAATAGATCTATTATTTCTTGTTCAATTGAATTTACCTTTGAAATCTATGCTTGTATTCAAATCTGGATCAGAACCATGCCACTCTCTCATAGAAGAGCACCCTTCCAATAACAAGCATCGTCTTTAAAACCATTGCTGTGCAGTGCAGTCCCTGGAATACTTTGGAACAATTTTTTTTTTTTTTTTTTTTTGGTTGGGGTCGACGGATACTGGTATACGAGTATATCATTCATAATTGAAATGAGAATGGTGGTTCTACACCACTTAAAACCATCACATTTGTGAATGTGGATTTTCTAATAAAGATTGTGCAATCTTGCAATGGCCTTTTCCTTCGTACTAGTTGCCAGTGTGAAATAGTTAGAAATTTACTGTATTTTATTACATTTATTACAGTATCTTACTGGAATTGACAATGACAAGCGGTGGGTTTACTTGAGCTGGTAATATTAGCTTAGTTTGGGATCCACTCTGGTCACCGACACCATATTCACAAAGTGATTCGTTTATCGGATGTCAAAATTGAGATAACAAATTTCTGAATTGAGATTCTAGTATAAGGGTATTTTAGTAAATCAGTTAATTCTTTTTATAACATCAACCAAAACCTAGGGTTTCTTTAGAAGTTGTTTGGAGAGGAAGAGGAGAGTGGAGACTAGCAGTGTGAGTGAGCGAAGGAGGCGGCTTAGAAGTTGTCGTTTGCTAGATCAAGATGGGAAGTTATGTTGAAACTAGTTTTGGTTATATGTATGAAGCGTTACACATAGCTTGGAGATCAAAGAGAAGAGAGACAGAGATCTTTCAAAATTGTCGTAATGACTTATCCTCTCAAATCTAAGTTATCACCAGCAGGAGTCACATATGTAAAAAAATTTACAGATCTGTTTCGGTTGTTGATGAAAGTAATATAATTAGCAATGGAATTGTTTGATAGAAACTCCGATTAGAATATGCCAAAGTGATTGACGATGGTGCTTGTTATTTCTTATTTTCAGGTTCATTTTCTTGTATCTATTGACATTATTTCTTGTATTTTGTTCAGGTTCATTTTCAATGATATTTAAGTTATCAACCTAGGTCTGAAATAGAGATTTTGTATAGAAAGATAGTAACCATCATCAAGGAAAAGGGATGAATATAAAGGGATGAAAAAATGCAAATCGACTTTTGGATTTCTTATCTGAACGATCAAATCCCAAGTGTTAATAGATTTTGGAAACATCTTTATTAAGGTCATCAAAAAGTTAGTATGTTCCGTTGCTTTCTCGGCTGAAATCCTCTGCCAAGGGTCGAAGTGCAACATTTCCTTTTAACACGCAAAAAGAAGCATCACTGGAGATCCAAAATCCTGGCAAACAAAGATCTAATTATCAATATATGGTGCAGAGAATCTCTTCAAACCCAAAGATGGTGATAAGCTGAGCTCCAAACGGAAGAGTACCTTTATTGGAGACAAAAATTATTTTTAAAAGATATATTCCTATAAATTCCAAATATATCAGAGGAAGGTAGATACAGCCGTGACTTAACAAGTCACGTCTGTTATATGTCCAATAGTATCTAGCAATGTTATTAAACTTCACATGTACATATCATGTGTATAGATGTCGACATATCCAACCATTGTACAGCCTGTAGATGTCGACACATTCAACCATTGTGCAGACTGTAATTTCCTATTCTTTCCTTATTATGTAGTCTTTAGTTATAGTCATTCCATTATTAGCATAACCTATTCATTTGTTGTTTCTGTAATGTCAACATATCTTGACTCCCTTGTAATTGTATAAATACATATCAATGAAGAAAATCTCGGTACAGTTGTATGAGATACCAAAAACCCAAACCAGATTTTTTTATGATATCAGAGCTAGGTAATTTTTATTTCACAACTGATCAATCATGGCACTTGAGGATGATATCCCATCCCCTGTTCAAACACCTCCTTCTTCAAATCCTTCATCACTAGAAAAGGGTTCCAGCAAATCCAACAAGGATTCAAACACTTCCAAAAAAAAGGATCTGGTTTTATCTCCATCATCACCCTACTATGTACATTCGGCTGACAACCCCACAACTGTCATCTTCACACCTCTTCTCAATAGTGAAAACTATTGCATCTGGGAAAGGGGGTGAGAAAAGCCCTAAGTGCTAAGGCTAAACTTGGTTACATAGATGGCTCAATCGGAATACCTAAAGATCCAGTTGATCTCCTCCATTGGACTCGTGCAGACGACCTGGTTGGTAGCTGCGTTGCAAACTCTGTGGACCCAGTAATCAGATCCAGTGTCATGGCTTTTCCTTATGCAAGGGCTCAATGGTTGGAAATCAAATATCGTTTCTCTCATAAGAATGCTCCGAAACTGTTTGCCCTAAAACAAGCTATTTCGTCTCTGAAGCAAGAACATAACAGCATCGCAATTTATTTTACTCACTTGAAAACCCTCTGGGGTCCGCTAGATTCTTTAAGGACTATTGTACCATGTATGTGTGGTGCTGGGAAAGATTTTGTTGATCATCACAATCAGGACAGATCCATGGAGTTTCTTCAGGGGCTTCACGATCGATTCTCGGCTCTTCGCAGTCAGTGTCTCTTAATGGAGCCGATGCCTTTTGCTGCTAAGCTATACAACCTGGTCCGCCAAGAGGAGGAACAACAAGGTTTGAATTCTTCCTCTGCTATTCAGGTTGATTCTGCAACCTTGAATGTTTCTCGCAGCGATGCAAATAGGCACATCGGACTTTCTCCAAAGATCGATAATGGACATACCGTCAACAAGCGTCAACGTCCATTCTGTGATCACTGTGTGAAACACGGCCATACTCGTCAGACTTGATGGAAGCTGAATGGTTATCCAGCCAATCCACCAAAGCCGAGAAATCCAGCATCGTTCCCATATGCAGCTGCTGTTGCTCCCCTACCAGTCCCTGCTGTCGATTCGATTCTGCTGCTCCATCTATATCTTTTTTTTCGTATGCTAGGCTCATGACGCTGCTTGAACTTGATGCTACAAGCAATACCAATGCATCTTTTGCAAACTTCGCGGGTACTTCTTTATCTTGCTCTTCCCTTATTTGGATTATAGACAGTGGTGCTACGCACCACATATGTTCAAGTCTTTCATGTTTTTCTTCTTACACATCCGTCACGAACCCAATCACGGTTCAATTGCCTGATGGTTCTCATATCTCAGTCACACATACTGGGATAGTTGATTTATCTCCAACTATTCAGTTGATCAATGTGTTTCACATTCCAAGTTTTAAATTTAACTTGATTTCAGTTACTCAACTTACTAGCACATCTAATTATTGCGTTAAGTTCCCACATCAGTCTTGTATCTTCCAGGACCATCGCACGAAAATGGAGATTGGATGGAGTAGGCAAATTCTTTGGCTTATATCATTTTTGTTTCAACCATCTGTTTCTTCCTTAGTTGCTAATAAGCCATTCGACAAATGGCACTGTCGTTTAGGCCATCCGCATAAGGATTGTTTTGATTTCTTAGCTCGCAAATTTGTTTACATTCGTCCTTTGTTTAAGCACTTGTGTGATGTATGCCCACGGGCAAAGCAAACTCGTCTTAAGTTTAATAAAAGTGTTTCTTTATCTACGCATCCTTTTCAATTAATTCATGCGGATATCTGGGGACCTTTTTCTACTGCATCTCTAACTGGTGCCAAGTATTTCCTTACCATAGTCGATGACTATTCTAGGTGTACTTGGGTATTTTTGATGAAAGTCAAATCTGAAACTTTAAAGTTTCTCAAATATTTTTTCTCCTTTGTTGTCAATCAATATGGCTGCAAAATCACCAGCATTTCCTCTGGTATTGACTCCTTGACCATTCCTTCACTCACGGACTTTTCGGTCTGATAATGGCTTAGAGTTCAAATCTAAGGAACTTCAATCCTGGTTTCATCTAAACGGGATTGTTCATCAAACAAGTTATGTCTACACGCCACAGCAAAATGGTGTCGTCGAAAGAAAGCATCGCCATTTGCTTAATGTAGAACGGTCTTTACGGTTTCAAGCACACTTACCGATCCAATTTTGGGGTGAATGTGTATTGGCTGCTACTTA
Source organism: Papaver armeniacum (assembly GCA_023531295.1). Classification (NCBI taxonomy): domain Eukaryota; kingdom Viridiplantae; phylum Streptophyta; class Magnoliopsida; order Ranunculales; family Papaveraceae; genus Papaver; species Papaver armeniacum. Next base: position 379,246 of record JAJJWW010002451.1, read on the forward strand.
TCTTATCAACAAACTTCCGACACCAGTTTTGTCTCATAAATCTCCGCATGAAGTCTTACTACATACACCTCCTAATTATTCTACTCTCCGTGTCTTTGGTTGTCTCTGCTTTGCTAGAAACACACGAATTGCTCATAAATTTGATGAAAGAGCAAAACCGGGAATATTCATTGGTTATCCTTTTGGGAAAAAGGGTTACACAGTTTATGATTTGACATCCAAAACAACATACGTCTCTCGTGATGTAGTTTTTCATGAGAATATCTTTCCATTCCAATATTTTAAAACTTCTCCGTCACTGCCTCATCCATTGTCAGATAATCGACTGGCTATATTTATTATGACTCTCTGATTGATTCTCGAACAGCAACACCCTGTGTACCGCTCCCTAATATTTATTCACCTGTTCCTTATTCAATGTATCATCCTGAAAAATCACATCCTGGAATTCATACTACTATTTCCGCTGCACAGCCAACTAATATTTTGGCTGATCCAAGACATACATCTCCTGTTCGCTCTTCTATGGCTTCTGATAGTTTTTTCGTCTCCTGTTATGACACAGAATTCTCCGGCATCTCCAGCACACAGCTCTTCCTCTTCTGCATTGCCACAACATCTTCCGACTTCTTCTGCTTACAGCTATCCATCTCCTGTCCTGCAACAGCATATACCTGCAGCTTCTTCAATGGATTCTCCAGCACCTAAACCTACTAGACCCACTAGAGTTTGTAATCCTCCTCCTTATTTAAAAGATTATCATTGTTCGCTCCATCAACAATTCTAATTCAATTTATCCAATGACAAAGTATTTGTCTTTTGATAAATTCTCTCCATCCCATAAAGCTTTTTTAGCTTCGGTTATTTTAACCGAGGAACCAAAAATTTTCTCTCAAGCTAATAAGTGTCCCAAATGGAGGGCTGCAATGGCCAAAGAAATTATGGCCTTGGAAGCTAATAACACTTGGATACTTGTTGATTTACTACACGGTAAAGCTGCTATCGGTTGTAAATGGGTTTTCAAAATCAAGTTTAATGCGATGGTACTATTGAGCGTTATAAGGCTCGTCTTGTAGCTAAGGGTTATACAACAACAGAAGGTATTGATTACTATGATACTTTTGCTCCTCGTAGCTAAATTAGTTCTTGTTCGTGTTTTGTTATCTATTCGGCTATTAAAGGATGGGCTCTCCATCAATTAGATGTGAACAACGCATTTCTTCAAGGGGATCTTGATGAAGAAATTTATATGCGTTTACCTTCCAGGTATGGCACGCAATGGTACGTCTAAAGTTTTTAAACTCAATAAATCTATCTATGGCCTTAAACAAGCTCTCTCTCGTCAATGGTTCGCCAAACTATCTTGATTTTATTGTCTGAAGGGTTTACCAAGTCCTTATGTGATAATTCTCTTTTCACATATCATCAAGGTACAACTTCCATTTTTGTCCTTGTTTATGTTGATGATATCATTATTACTGGCACCGATAATGACTTCATTGATTCTCTTAAGTTGCGTCTAGCATCTCATTTTTTGATTAAAGACCTTGGTCATCTACAATACTTCTTAGGTATTGAAGTTTCTAGGTCTTCCAAAGGTATTTTTCTATGTCAACGAAAATACAACCTTGACATTCTCAAAGATTTTGGCCTTACAGGGGCTCGTGTATCCACTTTTCCTATGGATACTCATCTCAAGTTACTTCCTACCGATAGGGTAGACTTAACTGATCCTAGTTCATTTAGACGTTTAATTGGCCGAGTGTTATATCTTACTGTCACTCGTCCTGATATCACATATTCAGTCAATTATCTTAGTCAATTTCTTCAACATCGAAAATATGTTCACATGGATGCTGCTCAGCATATCTTACGCTATCTTAAAGGCACTATAGGTCAACAGATTGGGATGCAACATTGTTACTAGTCCAAGGGTATTTTAGTAAATCACCCGAATCTTCTTATAAGTTAACCAAGTTTTTCTAGGGTTCGGCAGAAGAAGTTGTTTAAATTGAAAGAGTATAGAGACCATCAGCAGTGTGAGTGAGTGCGGCGGCATTGAGTGAAAGACTATATACCGGAATTCTTTGCAGATTAGGAGTTTCCGTTTCCTAGATCAGATGGGGAATTATGAAAGTAGTTTTGATTATATGTGTGAAGCACTACAAATAGCTTGGAGATCAAATAGAAGTGAAACACAGTTCTTTCAACATTGTCATAATGACTTATCCTCTCAAATCTAAATTGTTACTGGTCCATGTCTGGGATGGAATTTCACCACCCTGGTTACAGATGGATTCGCTAGAATGTTGTTTCCTAGATGTGGATTATTCTGAAACAAAAAAAAAAAAAAAAAAAGCAGGTCAAGGCTATTGAAATTATTTTATTTGTTGAAAATGGTAGATCTATAAAAGAAAAAAAATGATTTTATGTTAATGAATTTTTGGGAAATATCTACTCTGTTACTAATGTTTAGTTTAGATTTATGAATGTTGTTATAGTAATGTAAATGACAATTAATGGAATTTTCACATTCTGAAGCTTGTAAAGATATAGATTCTCGAGTAACTTTAAGCTTCCAAACTCATTCACCTTTGAAATCTTTGCTTGTATATTCAAATCTGGATCCAAACCATGTCATTCTCTCATAGAAAAAGCCCCTTTTCAACAACAAACATTCTTGTTTGAAACCCTTGCTTTTTGCTTTTGTAAGTCTTTGGATCAACCTTTTTTTTTTTTAGGTCGGGGGTCGGCGGGTACTGGTATACGAGTATATAAGTCTTGATGTAAATGAGAATTAGTGGTGGTTCTGAACCACTTTAAACCATCACGTTTGTTAGCGTAGTTTGAGATCCACTCTGGTTACCACATTACAAAGTTATGTGTATATGAATCTTAAGACAAGTGTTTTGAATAACATAATTGAGATTGGCTTATATGATAGGAAAACGACCGTTTTTGTGTAATGGTTTGTTGAATTGAGTTGCACCGTAATGAGAATTATGATTATGGTGAATGATACAATCATGTATAGTAGCTTTGAGAAGTATGGAGTTCATTTGATTTGTTTTGGCTTTTGAATTTTGGACTTCACTAGCTATTGAGCTGCTTTGGTACCCCGTCACTCCAATGTTCTCGGACAAGAATAAAATTGTTTGTTGCTCTAAACATAACATATATAGTATGCCAGTGATGGAATCTCAACTGCTATTATTCTTATACTCATCAAATGAGCTGAAACTTAGTATTTGGTTTTGTGCTCTAATATATATATAGGAATGCGTGAGGCTGCGATATTGCTATGAGAATTGTAACAACCGGACCTACACTTAGGGCTTCAGCAATGGAACTAGTTCTAAGGCGTTTTAGTAGGTGAAAACTACAGTCACACCAATTTTTCATATTTTTTCCACTGTCAAACCTATCGTCAGAAAATTTGACGCTCGCACCCATTTTCACGGTGAAAATTTCTCTCACACCTAGATTTTCTAAGATTTTGTTATTCCGAGATTCGTTTTCCTTTCTTCGTAAAGCGAGAGGCAAAAGGAGGAGTTTAGATATTGGAGATCGATTTCTTTTCTTCAATTCAATCAAAACAGAGATAGAGAGGCATGGCGCTGTCATCACTCACAGAAACAAATATTTGGAGAAACTGATGAACCAGAGAAGGTTTTAATGGTGATTTAGGAAGCGTTGAGTTCGAGTTTGACTGAATTGAAAAGTCGAAATGGATCAGATCTGTGTTGGGTTTGATTTGCAGAACAAGCTTCAGTTTGAAGTCGAGAAGAATTATTAATGCTGATACCTGAGAAATGGCAGATGATTTAGGGGTTGGATTGAATCGAAATTTGGGTTGATGTTATTAAGAAATTTGAGTGAAGAAATTGGTTTGAGTAGATGGCAAGGATTAGGGTTTGACAGATAAGAAATCAGGGGATGAAGATTCGATCGGATCTGTGATGAAATTGAGTAATTGCGGGTCTTTATTGGAGAAGAAATTGAATTGCAAAAGTGGACCTGGTGATATAGTGAGTTTGATTGTTGGTGTACAGGTGTTTCTGTTGATCGGTTTTATTGGTTTTCTGAACTGAGTTGTGTTGGTGTTGTAGCTTTTAAACATGGAGATAAATTGAAAAATTTTGGGAAGATTCAGAATGTTGGATGGATTATGAATTATGGGTTCATTGTGTTCTTGTCGACTGAGATTAAACAACAAGAAGATGGTGGACTAGAGCTGTTGGTTTGGGTTCTGGTGTTGGTAGGTTGTTCAGGTGGTGATGCAATGGTTTAGGTGATAGCTGATGCTGCATTGAAGTAGGTGAAAGCTTGTATGAGTTCTTGGTTTGCTTGAAATATGTTGAAAAAGATGAATGAGCTGCAATGAAGCCTTTAGATGTATGTGTAGGATTGTTTGGTTGCTGTATAGAAGAGATAACTAGTTGGAATTGCAGGAGTGTTGAGAAAAGATAACTAGTTGGAATTGCAGGAGCTGAAGTTGTGAGATGTAGCAGGTACAACTAAGTTATGGGGGTGTGAGATGTTGTATTTGAATGGTGGTTGTTGTCATGGTTGAGGTGTGAACAAGTGCATTGATGAATGGAGCAGTGAAGTGACTTAGGAATGGTGGTGTTGATGTTGGTTTGCAATGGGTGTCTTCATAAAGGGTGTTTGCGGGTGGAGTACTTGTCACGCCCCGCTTCGAATTTTAGGTCGGTCGTCCTAAAATCCCAAGTGTGGCATACTCATGGACCACTTTACACACCCAAACCGTCAATCCAACAAATGGAGATCAGGCTATTGTATGGAGCACATTTACAATAATCCATAAATTGATAAATTTTATTTAATTAAAATTTCAAAATGTTATAAAGTTTAATAAAAATCTTTAAAACAAAAATGATCTTCGACACGCAGGTCGTCCCCAAAAATTAATGTTAAGCATTTATTAGAAAGAAGTAAAATTCCGATCCCTAAAGAAATCAACGATACATTTAGCTAAGCACCTTACAAAATTTGTATGAGGATTAGGGTTTGCAGTGGAAGCCGGGTACCTAATGGGATTATAAAAGTCTTGGAAGGTACAAAAATCTTTTAGTTTCCTTTTCTGTAGGTTATTTTGCTTATAACTTGGGTTGACTATTTTGTAGATATTTTTGAAATTG